>CM074434.1:36636500-36809000 GCA_037101425.1 Elopichthys bambusa | reverse complement strand
TTCTGAAAAATGTCTGTTTTTGACCATACAGTGAAAGACAACAGGATCCATATGGAGCTAAATTAATTCATTTAGAAAATATGATTCACAAATGTTACAAAGTTAATTCATATTCACAAAAAAAGTAGTTCACAAATTCAACCATATTAACCAAATTAACAAAATACAATTTTGTTGCACAACCAAATTTACAATCACAAATGTAAAGCACAATTCATAAATATGCAAATATGTATGCACATTTTTGATGTTTTGTATTTTGTGTATATGAATTAGGAATTATGTTTTTGTGAACTGCTGTTTCTGAATAAATTAACTGAGCAATTAATTAATTTATATATTATATATATTTTTTTTAAATGTTTGTGTTCTGCAAAAGAAAGGAAGTCATACATGTTAAGATTCACAAATGCAAAGCACTACAATTTCATAAATAAGCATGCATGTATGTATATTTCTGAATGTTTTGTATTTTGTCAATATGAATTAGATTATGAATTTGTGAATTGCTGTTTTCAAATATATAAACTTTTCGGTGAATGTGAATAAGCTTATGTGAATTAGCTTATTGAGACTATTTTAGCTCCATAGATCTAATGTTGTTCAAAATATCATTTTTGTGCTCCGCAGAAGAAAGGAAGTCATACAGGTTAGGAATGTGTATGTAGCTGCGTGTGTGTGTGTACCACTGTGCGCGTCTTCTCCTCCTCGCCTCTTCCTCTCCTTTCCTGTCGTGCAAGGCGGATCGTTCTCAGGTGAGCTCCGGTGAGTCTGACCCTGTGGCCTAGAGCTGAAAGCACACGCAGCGTTCCTGAACCCCAGCACTTCAGAAGTGGGCAGAGGAGCCAGGGGAACACGGGCAGACCCTCGGGGAACAGCTCGGCCTGGCACTAGATTTGGGTGTTGAATAAATCCTTCACCCTGCGGCTGCCAGACGCTCGCTGTAGCTGAAGCTTGGCTGAACTGACTTGGCAATAAGGGGTTGAATAAGTGAGAGTGAGTTGGATCTGGAAGAGATATTTCATTTTTTCTCCATGTTTCCTCTCCTCTTCTTCTGTTATGACCTGCTAATGTGATGAACAACAAGAAGCTCTCAGGAAAAAGCACACACTGACTACAGCATAATCAGTTATTAATATTTTGTTGGTTTTCTCATTTTTGCATGTTCATAATTTCTTTGTATGATAGCCTGGCCAAAAATTATGTCCACACAATTTAGCATGTTTCATTGCGTTATCACAAATAAAAAATTAACACAGCTATGCAATAAGCTTACAAAATCTTACTAGCATAAACATTTATTTTATATATTTAGACGTTTGTTTTAAATATTTATTTATAATCTAATCATTATTTTATCATTTATTTTCATAAACATATAAATAATAGAGTTATAATGACCAAAGCATTCTTTTCTTACATTTGGTAGTATACATTTTGGATCCTTGTCTGTGAGGTTTAAATAATTTGTTTTCTCTAAACACTAAGACTGACCAATCAACTGTGTAAACTGGCTACATGGCATCTTATCCTCCAGGTCTAATTGAGGTTCAACAAGATCCTGAGTCCGGGGAGGCAGATTAGGATCAGGAGGGTGAGCTGGGTTTATGTTTGAGAAGGGTGTATTCTCACTCTTAAGGGTGGCCTTTTTCACTTTGGACTCAGCTGTAATATCACTGAAAAGCTGCAGAAAAACAAAGCGAGTGTGAAAATAGCCATGTTTCCATTCACCTATTTTTATGCAAATTTTGGGATATCGCATAAAAAACACTGGATGGAAACGCCAAGATGTGCATAAATTCTAAAAATGTGCATAAAAAAACCTATGCGCTCAATTTGAGGCGGATCATTTTTTATCCAAAAAGAAGACACTCGATGGGAACACATTTACTGAATAAATTCCTTTGATGTGCACCAAAAAAATCTCACGTGACTGCCTTAACAAAGGATGTGATTGGATAACTGGACTAACCAGTGGATCAATCCCATCGCACAACATCTCAAATGTTGGTTTGGTCATTTTGAAATGCCTGAGCCAAAGTCCGACATCAAAATGATTTTGTATAATGACCACCCAGAGGCGTCTCACATGATTGTGTTCCAAACACCAAACATCTGCCTCTGAATGCAAGATAAACATGACAGTGTTTATTCTGTTTCATCTGCTGTGTGCTCTGAGGTGGAAGTCATTTATGATGCACAAAAAAGAGCCACAGTGGCTTCCCCAATGGGCTATATGCACGGAGCGTTCTTTAGAACTTCTGCATTAATATAAGCCAGCTTGAAAACTTCCAGTGAATGTCATTTGCGGGTGTGTTGAGCATCAGTGAAGTGAAATGTGGCCAAGTATGGTGACCCATACTAGGAATTTGTGCTCTGCATTTAACAGCCATTGGGCAACAGTTGGGGTTACGGTGCTTTGCACCTCAGTCGTGGTAAGGAGGGTGGAGAGAGTGCTGGACATTCATTCCCCTCACCGACAATACATGCCAGATCTGAGACTTGAACCCATGACATTTGGGTTACGACTCTCTATCCATTAGGCCACGACCGCCCTGTATTTTATCAGTAGTGTGATACTTAGTTTATAATCAGAATATAGTCACTTAAATAGTCAGGCATAGCATTAATTTAGTTATTCAACTGTAAGACATCATAAAAAGACGTACCTCAGTGTTCCTCCTCAGCTAAATTCAATTCGACCATCAGTTTTCACTTTTATGTGAAAAAAAGCTTCAAAAATTAAATATTTATTGTGCACTTTAGATAGATTAATTGAATAAAATGTGTGTTTTTACAAGTGTGCTGAAATCATTGATCTTGCGCTGCACTGACTGACAGCTGCTGGAATTACAAAGGGAAAGTGCGGTGCTCACTTTCTGTCATGAATCACAAGAAAAGTTATTATTTTTCTTAAGATTTTTTGAGTACATCATACTTCACACTGAAAAAATGTATTTTTAAACCTAGTTATTTTATAATATTTAATATTTAGTCAAAAACGAAGTGAAAAACGATTAGAGGAAATGGCTGATATACGCGCAAATAAATGCTACTTTGCCGCCACCTGCTGGTTAAAGTGGTAATTATTGTCTTTTTTATTTTTAAATAAGTGTTTTCTATCAAATGTTGAATTTCCTACATTTTGAAACGTTCGGTTTTACAATGGGGACAAACTCAGAAGGATGAACAAATAATGTTTGTGGTCATCACATTAAAAATAACATTTGAAGTGCTGGGGGAAAAATGCGTGTGTGTCTAATTACAGACACAGCGTTTTTAAACGGTCCCAACGGAAATGCCTGAGCTGGCTTAACGACAACCAGGAAGTAACCATGCATATAGTCCATTGCAGCACCTTTAATTTTTATTACAGCCATTTTGCACAAATTTCTCAGGAAGTGATGATTTTGTTCTCTTAAACACATGAGATGGAAACTTCATTAGCAAATGATTTATGCAATATCCCAATTTTGCTCATAAGTTAAATTCGCAGCTTTGGATGGAAACATAGTTACTGTCGACAAGATTGATTAACCAACAATGTGCCCTGTGACAGTTTGATCTTGGATAGTAGTGAAACTAGTAGTACCTTAATGACTTTGTGAGGGATCTGTGGGAACATTTCCTGCAGCTCAGAGAAAGAAGCTCCCAGCAGCCACTGCAGTGATGGAGCTCTCCTCAACATCAGTTGAGCAACCAGAGGATTAATGCAGGGAAAATGCAATAGGCAATGCTCTGCCTAAAACAAACACACAGTAATACATCAGTGAATTGAGCAGACAGAATAATATTAAACTTTCAGCTCCATCTATTGAAGAAAATCTTGAGAGTTTGACAGTTGTTGATAATTCTGCATTTGTCACACACACACACACACACACACACACACACACATTAACAGCAAAAACTGTTACTAGCTACTGATTGGACATACTTAAAATCGGGGAAATTTTCTAAAAATATCAAACTTTTTCCTTTACAATTTGGGTAATAAATGGAAAAATCTTGATTGCAACAGCAAATAGGCATAATTATCTAAAATGATTAAAAACAAAATAAATATAAACAAATGATTTTGTTGAACTCATTCAGAAAAAAGAATGACTTTGACATTGTCTGATTTTATGAATGTTTTCATTAATATCTAACACAGTGTTGACAAAAAGTAAGAAAACAGTCATGAAATCTTAGGTGAAATCTTATGAATATCTTAGGTATGTTTTAACTTAATTGAAAGTAAAATATTATTTTTTTGTTTTATTTTGTCAAACTGTATTAGCCTACCATGGTTCCAGAGACATGGCTCTAGTTCTCATTCGAAAGTGCGATTGAAACAATATTTCTAATTTGGTCAAAGACAACTTGTAAATCAATATTTTTTCAATATTATTTTGTGCATTTTGTAATGCACATAAAATTATTGCATAAAATGTTTAATAAAAGAACTTAATATTTAATTTTGTGTTCACAGTTTAATTTAAATGTTGGTATTCAACAGCATTTAAAAAAAGGTTTTTAAAAAAGTTATTTTTTAATTTTCCCTTTATGGTTAAAATAGAAAATTCGAATGGACACAAATGCACAGGGATTTATTTATTTATCTTTTAATACATATTTTCATCTACAGTATATGAAGCTCTGAGTTATAGTCGGAGGTCAGACGATTTTAGGGAGGCTGATGATCAGTGACAAAAAGTCATAATTTTGATGAACGAATAAATATTACGATTTTCTGTGCAAGGAACATTTTAGACCTGTTGTTCACCTCTGTGGGCCGCACACTGAGCCAGTCTCTATCCAACCAGCTCAGTCCATCTCTCTCTGAATTCATCAGCGTATGTAAGGAGATCTGATAGATGTAGCTGGCTATCTCTTCTTCCTCACACACCATTAACACCTGAAACACACATACACCACATGCCTTGGTCAATAAATATACACAAACTTTGAATGCAAAATACTTTTCATTAGCATAAAACAAGAAATGTCAAACCTGGCCTTGGTATAACCTTTAGAAACTTTAACATTTGTTTTGATGTTTGTTATCTACTATTAAAATTGCTTTAATAAATGAGGAAGATAATACCTTGACATCAAACTTCTCAGACTTGTTTCCGAACAGCACAGATGCAGAATAGATATGAACCAGATTTATGTATATGTTACTGGAAATCCTAAAATTGGGGAAAATAGTGTTTAGTCTTTGAATCCGGTTGCTGTTTTCTTGGCAAGAGTTTGGCTATGCACAGGAATCAACACATAATGCTTCATAATACAGATGGACTTATAGATGCTAATAAGAAAAAAGCACAACCACAATTCAGTATGCAAACATTGCAATACTGAATATTTGGTCATTTAACAGCAGTCGTTCCATGTCAATTCCAAAATCTATCAACAACCTAGCAACAAAAATATTCATGGTATATATTTGTATTTTGAGCAAATAGTGTAAAATAAATGTTTATTTAAATTCAACTATTCTCTGTAAATCATTCAAATGTATTACATAGCATTACATCAGTCACCCTCTACTCTGTTATTGGCATCGGCCATTATGGCAACTAATCAGAGTTCAGCAATAAATATGGCTTATGTTATGCAAATTATTAAATATTTTTTCTAAAGAATTTTTACAAAATGTTTAATGAAAGATATTCATCTGGCATATAAAAATACAAGGCTAACAATAACATGTATACAATAATTTTGTATATAATTTCGGGGTCAATGAAAATCAGAATCAGAAAGAGCTTTATGTTGCCATTGCAAGTAAAAAACTGAACTACCTGCCCAATCGTTATTGTTGAGCCCCGATAATAATGAATGGTAACATGATCAGACAGATGTAAATGTATTTCAAACTGACAATGCCCTGTGGTTCTCGGCGCAGTGCAGAATGAGCCAGCAGCGGTTGAACTGCAGAGATAGTGCTGAGAGTCTCATGACAACACGCTCAGATGCTTGTCCAATCTTCATGTCCAACTCACTCAGCTCCTGAACACACACAGGATTTACATGTTCAGGCCAGGGTCACTTTGTGAATGGTGGTCTGGTGAGCAACTGTGTATTGGGCATCACCTGGATGAGGATGGCAGTGGTCTCATCCACAGTGATGACATCAAAATGGGTTCCGCCCAGCTTCAGTGCAGATGGAGAATGTTTCCTCTCCAGCAGAATAATATTGTACCTGCAAATAACAGTCTCTGTACATCACTATGCACTCTTTTAAATAAAGGTTCTTTATTGGCCTCTATGGTTCCATGAAGAACCTTTAACATCCACGGAATATTTCTATAGTAGAAAAGGTTCTATAGATTTTTAAACACACCAAGACTAGTGTGATCGCTCTGTTCCATGCCCGGGAACAGTTTGTTTAGTTGTTTAGCTGTCCCTGGCCCGCTTGGAAGAGGTGGGCCAGAGCACGGTTCAGTTGGACTTGAGCGCAGTTCACATGTCGCGCTCTGGCTCGGTTCAAGGCAACCGTGCCTAGTGTGAGTACACCCTTAGAACTTCCAGTTCTATCGTCCTGATGTCAATGGGGTTTTTATGGGTTGTTGGTTAAATGTCATGACACCGCAGAAAGAATTCTTGATATCTTGAATACTGTTGTTATTGCAACGTGTCAAACTTTACAGAATAAACTAAAAAGAATAAACTTTTTGGGTGTTTTTGAGGCTCTAAGATTGCTTCAAATTGCATGAAACTTGACACACACATCGGGGTTGTCAGCCAGAAGACATGGGCAAAATGGGCGTAGAGGAGGGGCTCTATAGCACTCCTTTTTGACATAGGTAGGGGGGTTAGTTTTACCTAGTCACCAAACTTGTTACATATACTGCTCTCATCGAGCTGGACAACTTTCTAATTTACAGTCATTAGCTCCAACCAACAGGAAGTCAGCTGTTTTGGTTTGAATGTGGATTTTTTGAAAAATCAGGCTCTGAATTGCTAAGACACTGACGATGCTACACTGTGAATGGATATTGGATATCTCGAATGGTGTTGCCATAGCAAGGAATTAAATTAATGACAAAAAGGAAAACAGGAAGAGTCTCATATCTTGACAAATTCCTTTCATCTTTTACTCACTCTCTTGACATCCCATATATATGACTTTTTTTCTTCAGATGAACACAAACAATTTTTTTTTTAGAAAAATTATTAATCTCTGTGAGTCCATAAAATGCAAATGAAAAGTCCATACAATGCAAACAGTACACTGTATGAATTACCAATGTGTTCACTTTGTGTGGTTTTTGAAGCGTCAGCTTTGGGGTCCCATACACTTGCATTATATGAACTCACAGAGATGTTCATCTTAAGAAACATTATCATATACACTACCAGTCAAAAGTTTGCATGCACTAACACACAAAAAATAAAAAACAGTATAAATGTGAGAAATGTTTCTTGAGCACCAAATCAGCATATTAGAATGATTTCTGAAATCATGTGACACTGAAAATTGGACTAATGGCTGCTGAAAATTCATCTTTGCCATCACATTAACAATTCTTATATTATATTAAAACAGACAACTTATTTTTAATTGAAATATTTTACAATATTATCATATTTTTGATCAAATAGATGCAGAATATATCTAATATTGCAAAAGCACCACAGCTTAATGTGTCAAACTACATGCGCTAACCACTAAGTCAAAGCACTTACATTTTTTTAAAACAATGACATAGAAGTTTCTAACAACTACTTGAGTAACTCACATTGTCTCCAGTGTGAACTGTATCTTTAAGCGGTTCAGTAAACCATCCGTGATGAGCAGCACAAACGGAACAGTGTCCAGATATGATTCAGCAGTTGATTCTGAGATATCTGCGAATGAATGATTCAAATGTATAACAGATTAAAATGCAAGGATCATGCAACACTGCAGTCATAAATAAGCTTATTATAGAATCAATCATCAATAATTTAACTGTAATTGTATTTTAATGTTTGAATGCTGTGTTAAAATATAGGAAAGATATCTATTTTTTTTGTTCAAACAAGCCATAAGAAACAGGACATTAGACCAAACACTTGCATTCTATTTCTGCAGTGTCAATCTGAAAAGGCCCACTAACACTGAAATCTCATTGGTCCAGAATCCCGCTCTATATAATTGTGCATTAAACATCAAATATGTTCTTAATGGCTGTGATTACTGACATTACAGCATCAGGTGAGCATGAAGGATTGTTGGACTGACTGGATTCAGGCACTGCAGTGGAGAAGGAGATGAAGTCGATGTTTCTCTCTGAACACACACTGCCGAAGGGTGAGTGACCCACACAGTGAAGCTCAAACACCACACTGAAACTCTGCCATGGGAAATCAGGACCGATGTGCTGACTGCACACAACGACACACCTCTTGTAGGACAGTCTGAGGAGAAAGGACACAAACACATTAAATCAGGCCTTATATCCACACCACATGTATTCAGTTTACACCTGTAGAGATAAGGACAAAAAGAGACCTGTCCATCACTTCTCTGCTCACTACTTTATGCTTTCCTTCATCTGGGACTATTTCAGACACAGAGTTTCCTAAACACACACAAGCACAGACAGAATCAGACAGGACAATCACTGCACAGTTATTTTTGAGAAAATAACTCACCTGATACCTGGTTGAGAGCTGAAAGCAGCTCTTTGTTTATACCATTCACTGTCAATACTAGGACCTGCTCACATGCAACAACAGTCATTAAACATTAACATTCTGTAAAATTTGCTTTGTTTGAAAAGAACGCTTATGTAAGTTAAGTCAATGTTATTTGTATAGTGCTTTTCACAATACACATTGTTTCAAAACAGCTTTACAGAAAATCATGATGTTCATTTTTATATCATCTTAATATCTTCACACTAGTTAATATCCAAGCACTAGTTTTAACTCTAAACAACTCTGTATTAAATCCTACTCTAGTGTTGTGGTTGGCGTGGGAGTTCATCCATGTGTTGATTTGCTCCTGGAGCTCCAGTAGTTTAGGGTTGGACTCCTGCCTCTTCTGACTCAGATACTGCAACACCTCAAACTTCCTCAACAGCTCATTCAAACAGCTAAGAGTACAGGAGTCCTTCACCTGAGCCAGATACTCTATTCAAAGACAGATTTTACAGGTGTGTGAGTAAAGATAAACTAAAGATACAATGAGATCTCAGTTGTTTGTGCCACACTGATTCTGCTTCATAGAAGGAAAAAAAAAAAATCAAAGTAATCTCCTCCAGAGCAGGGTTTCCCAAATGGGGGTTCATTAGGGACCAATTCAATCATATATAAAATTATAATAAATAAATGTGGCTGCACAATTAATCAACATGAGTTTTTTTTTTCCTAATATTTACCAGCAGCTGTGTTGAGGTCACATCCGAAGAGGACGTGTTCCTTCAGTGTTACCAGAATATGTAGCAGTGGCATCTCATTAACACTATCTGCATCTGCCACAAAAATAATACAAAACATTTCTTATTTAAAAACCATCATGTGGTGAGATATGGATGCTGCTGTGCAGTTGAACATCTAGACTTCTGTGCATTCCTATAATATGTGAGAAAGTGTCTCTTCTGACCCTGTTCTGTCCGAAGCATTCGGTCCTGCTGCTTTAGGAGGAATCGTGTGAGTTCAGAAGACAGAGTGCCAAAGTCTCTGTTGTTCAAAGCAGAGATGCCCAACTTCTGCATTTTACTCAGAGAGGGCAGAGCCATCGCATGCAGCTCCCTATATGCATGTCTCTGACTCTCTACAGGAATAACACAGAAATACAGTGATTAATTTCACAAGCTAAATAAATAAAGGATTAAGGATATACAAAAAACATGTCATTTGTGCTTACAAAAATTTGTTAAAAGGTTAGTTCACCCAAAAATTAAATTTCTGTCATTAAGTACGTTTCAAACCCGTAAGACCTTCGTTCATCATGACAGGGTAGAGAAGATAACATGTTAATAACATCTCAAGTTGCTAAATGATGCATGGCTGGACATTTTAAATGTGACTGCTCCTTTTAAACTGTTTAAATCAAAACCAAAATCTAGCTGCTGGCATACTTCTGACACTCGCTTGCTTAGACAAGCTTGTAGGAAAGCAGAGCGAAAATGACAAAAGGACAGACTTGTTTAAGGACTGCCTTCAGGGCTTCCAGAATGCTGCAAAAGCTGCTTATTTTTCTAATTTAATTTCAACCAACTGTCATAGACCTAAGGTCTTGTTTTCTGTTATAAATTCTGCTTTAAATCCTCCTGTTAACCATATTCCTAATTCCTCCAATGCTCTCTGTGAATCCTTTTTGTGTCTTTTCATTGATAAAATTTCAAATTTAAGATCGCAGCCAATATTCTCACAAAATGAGCCTTGTGCACCTACTCAGCCGCTGGCCTCTTGGGAGGTTTTTGATTCTATATCGTTACCATATCTTACTGAAATTATTGCCACCCTCAAAACCTCTTTTTGTCCTCATGATCTGATACATCCCCGGCATTTTAAATTGGTAATAGAGTCTGTTGGCCCTGGATTGTCATCCTGACATTGAATAAATGTCTATTAAGTGGCTCTGTTCCTACTTGCCTAAAAGTGGCCACTGTTACAGCCCTCTTTAGATACTTCTGTTTTAAATAACTATTGTCCGATCCCCGTGGTTCCTTTTATCTCCAAGATAATGGAAAAACTAGTGATGTGCCAACTTCAATCATTTTTAGAAAATAATCTAATTTCTGAGGTCTTCCAGTTAGGGTTTAAGCCTTTCCATAGCACTGAATCTGCCCTGCTAAGAGTTTTAAATGATATTTTTGTGGCTACTGATGCCGGTGACTTTGTGATTTTAGTACTCTTAGACTTCGACACCATTGATCACACACTGCTTCTGTCCAGATTGGAATCCCAATTGGGGCTAAAAGGTTCTGTTCTTAACTGGTTTAAATCTTACTTATCTGAGAGATCCTTCTCTGTCAGGATTGGCGATTTTACCTCCTCTGCTGCTCCCCTTGTATCTGAACTCCCTCAGGGCTCCATTTTGGCACTTTTCTCTTTATTTGCTTCCTTTAGGTTCGATTCTGAGAAAGTTTGGTGTATCTTTCCACTTTTATGCGGATGATACTCAAATCTACTTGCCAATAAAAAGAAACGCCCCTTCTGCTTTACATACTCTATTTTCCTGTCTCGACAAGGTTAAATTCTGGCTAGCCAATAACTTTTTAACTCTCAATAACTCTCAAAGACTGAGATTGTTGTTTTTGGTCCATCTGATAAATTTGAGTTTATTAATACCGCCCTGGGTAATCTGTCTGCTTTTAATTCAAACTGTGTACGGAATCTTGGTGTTCTCTTAGATAGCCGGCTAACATTAGAAAAACATGTATCCACAGTCGTTGCTTCGAGATTTTAAGATCTGGTAATCTTAATTTACTTTTAGTTCCTTGTTCAAGGCTAAAACGCAGAGGAGATAAGAGCCTTTTCGGTGGTGGGGCCGAGATTGTGGAATAGCTTGCCTGTCCATCTTAGAGAAGCTTCCTCCTTATGAGTTTTTAAATCTCTTCTTAAAATTCATGTGTTTTATTTAGCATTTAATATTTTTTGAATTATTGGTTTTGTTACGTTTCTATTATTATTTTTATTACTATTATTGTTGTTTATTTATTTCATTCATGTACAGCACTTGGTCAGTCCTCTGGCTGTTATAAAGGTGCTTTAAAAATAAATAAACTTAAACTTAAAATAAACCTATTTCTGAATAAAGTCGTTGTTTTTGCACACAAAAAGTATTCTTGTCGCTTCATAACATTAAGGTTAAACCACTGTAGTCATGTTGACTATTTTAACAATGTCTTTACTACTTCTCTGGACCTTGATTGTGGTAATTTCGTTGCTTTCTATGGGAGATAATAAAATCTCTTGGATTTTATCAAAAATATCTTAATTTGTGTTCTGAAGATGAACGAAGGTCTTGCAGTTTTGGAATGGCATGCATGAGTAATTAATGACAGAAATTTCATTTTTGGGTGAACTAATCCTTTATTCTAATGTTTATGCAAATATTTCAGATCTGCTGATACCTGTGGCTTGGACGTATACAATCTTGCTGATGATCTCTTGCTTCTCTTCACAGGGAAAGCTCTTCTCAGAGGCAATGACACTCCTTCCTATAGCTGAGGCGTGATTCACTGCATTTATCCTGTTATCGGGCAAGGCTTTTCCAAAAGAATTCTGATTCATGGTCACTTCTGAAAGACATTAGTCTTTTATCACTTTAAGTCAATTCATGGCTTAAATAATGCAATAATGGTCATCTCATTTTTTTAATGTTTTTTTTCTATTTTTATGTACTTATGTCATTATATCCAATTTAACATTCAGTATGCAACCCCTCCTACCCAGTTTAAAAAAAACAAAACAAAAAAAAAAACAATAAAAGATCTCAAGTAAGACCTCTGCTGTTCCTAGACATCAATTGTTCAAAAATATTAAAAAAAAAAAAAAAAAAAAAATGTCTGAATACCTTTAACTTTAATATCAACATGAAATCAAAATAGACAATTCTTATTTTTTATGGAATATGACTGGACAAAATCAAGTCCCGCTCTACATTTTCTTCTCATTCAAGAAGCCCTTTTACTTATGTAACAATGGTGAAGAAAATTCACACTTTATGTTTCATGCTAACTTTAAACGCTATTAATAAAAGTCCTGGATTCACTCTACCTGCAGATGTTGGACTGCACTTTTGAGGTTTTTGCATTGGACTCATCGTTCTTAATGTCACAAAAGACAATAAAGTATCTTCATAAGTATGAACTACTGAATTGTTTTCCTTTCTGCCTCTAAAACAGTTTGATAACGGAGATGATTTAGAGATTATGTTTTCTCTTCTCTGTTCTGACTTCTCAGGAAGTTTATGTATAGTGGATATCACTTCAATATCTTTAACACTGTGCTTCAATGGAGAAGACATCTTGACCAAGCTGTGTTGCTTCTCTGAAAGATATGTGGAAGAATTTGTCTGGCTCCCAAAGCATCTTTCTGCTGGACTAGACATGTGTTGCTCTATCTCTACAGCTTTACAGTCTATTCCTCCAGTTGCTGTCACTGTAGAACTGTCTCCTTGGTGAGACATGCTCTCCATTATGAAGAACTTCACAGTCGTGTCTCTCTCCACATGTGTAGGTACAGCTGACCGCAGAGGCTTACTCTGGGAAGGGTGAACTGCAGTGGGACGGCCTGAAGATGGCAGTGCAGAGAAACCAGAGTAAAACATTAAGATGTTGCTCATTTCCTTAACAAAGATTAAAGGAAATCGACAGCTTCAGTACAAGTTGAGCTCAATCAATAGCATTTGTAGCATGTTGATTACCAACTTAAATTGTATTATTTGAGCTGTAAAACTGTATACATGACAAGGACAACTTTAAAGTGCCCATATTATGCCTTTTTAAAGGTTTCTAATATTGTTTTGGGAATCTCCTACAATAGGTTTACATGCATGCAAGGTCAAAAAACACTTTCGTTTTCTCATAATATACATTTAATTTCACCTCAGTTCTCAATTATTTGTAAACGATTCGTTAGAAGCAGTTCAAAGAATCAGTCTCTCTAAACCCGTCTTTTCCGTGAGCCTACACTGCTCTAATTGGTCAGATGGCCCAATCCTTTGTGATTGGTCTACTGCGCGCACTGTGTGCCCATTGCCATAACTGAATGAAAGCTATCAATTCGCAAGACATTGTATACAATGTATGGCATCGATTTTATCATATTAATTCGAGCCCGAGTCCGACTATGTAACGTCTGAAGTAGTCGATCAACCAGAAACTGATTCGCAATCACAACTGGAGTAGGACATTTCTCTTTGCTAAGTGTCACCTTAGTTTGCGTTATTTATAAGACATGATAGCAGTGTCACTGTTATACTTTATGTAGGTGCACCTGTGGGAACTGTATCAGAATGCCAAGCAAAGCTGAAAACATCTAACATTAGATAAACATTTAGGCCAGATGTGTACACAAGACTTTTTCGTCATAACTATTAACAAAGTAAAAAATGGCTATATCATTGTTTGACATTACAATGGGTGTTTACTGTTTACAGAGAGAATACTTTAACTAGTTAGCACGGACTAGCATCTTAACATCCTATTACAATACAGATAGAACTCCATAACTTTACAGTTATGTAAGCGAACCGGGCCTACAGATATGTTGTAAACTCCCACATTAGCCGAGCACAAACGTGAATAGCTGATAATGCATTACACTCTGTAAACAAAAGTCGTGTTCCATCCTTGATCATTACTCCAAGTAATAATTCAGACAAGCTGCATTAATCGACACATTTTTAGACAATATTGGACCCACATCTGAATAGCAGAACTACAGAAACATGAGTTAGCTGGAGATATACTAGGGTGACGTTACACAACATAACATACAAAACTACGAATTTTGAACGATCGCTAGAAAATATAAACATCAACTATTAATCATTGTTACAGGTTGAGATTCAGAGGAGCAAGCTGGTCCAAATAAACTGGGCATTGATCCATATATTAAGGCCAGGCATTTTGTGAATTCTGAGCTAAAATGAATTCCCGAGGTTTGAGAAGCAGTCATCAGTAAAATGATGGGAACACAACAAAAGATTGTACTGCTGTGGTATTGTTGCCGTCTGTGCGCACAATAAGATTAAAAACTTTGCAGGATGTTTTCATTCACTTAGAGATATGTTACACACTACATGAAATGTAATTTTCAAAAATCCATAATAGGGGCACTTTAAGCTTAAGAAACTTAAAAAGCTCACCAGCATTTGAGGCACACTTACTCAGCAACTCTGTAAAAACACAACATTACCACACAGAACTTAAGAGTAATATTGCATTCAAACAAAAACTTCAAACCATAAATATATATATATTTTTAAAGAGTAATATTGCATTCTGACTTTTAAAATAGATCTTACATAGATCATACATGCATAGTTCACAATAAGATCTTACCATCTATTTTCACAATAGACAGTGGTGAGAATATTTCATCCATATGTGACTCTCTTACAGCTCTCTTGCATTTTTTTGTGGACATTTTCTCAGTGTAGACTGAGAGATTAGGCGACGTCACTGTACTGTCCGTGAAGTGAAACTGGCCCATATTATCTTTGGGTTCTGGGACTGGTTCCATCTCCACCTTCAGCAGTGTAAGAAGCTCTGGAAGTGACTGAATGTGGACCAGGGGCTTAATTACCTGTGGTTCTGTAAACATAACATAATGGAGTTTAAAGACTATACACACTTTATGGATAGAAACTAGTTTGTCACATTACCATCTACATGTCCACATTCAGGGATGCAAACAGGTAAGGGGGAAAAAAGGTGAGAACATTGCGTGGGGCGCAGGCATGCTCCGCACAAATTTTTTTTTTTAAAGATATTTGCTTTACATGCTCATATGTAGTTACTTTAAGGGATTTTTAAAAAAAAACGTTTTTATTTATTAACTTATATGTCCAAAACTGTAATGTTTTAAGAAAAGAAAAAAATTAACGTATTGTTGCAACATTTTACCAAAATTTATTTTATAAATGTTATGTTCTTTTCTTATATAAAAGATGAAGTGCTATGCAGGCTATTTAAAACAATATTGGCTGATTAGACAGCAGTACTGAACTAAACTGCAAACTGTTTGCCCTCTCTTTCTTCACCGTTCCCACATCTCAGACCTCAAATACATAAAATATTACCCTTTAAAGACATAGTCTCTTCAGTTGTCACTGAAAGGTGAGGAGTTTGCATCTATGCACATTACCAGCAAATAAAAACTTAGACACGGATTGGGGATGTTTCTCTGCTATCCAAACGGCTTTTTCCATATTTTCACAATCACTGTCAGTCATGAAATGCCTAGGAAAAAGTATAGTACATATTATTTCCTTTGTCATATGGATTATTATGAGTAGTGTTTTCATTGATCTAAAGTCAACATGAAATAAAAATTGACTTTATTACACAGTCATGGTCTTACTCTGAACAATTCATCAGTGAACATCATTTCCAAAAAACGTCTTGTATATGCTATTTTACTTGAAAATATTTCACATTATGGAAGCAGAACTGATTGTGAATGCCATTTCATGTTGGCTTGAAGAATGAAAACAAACCTATTGTAGATGCCATGGAACATCCTAAGACATTTACTGCAACAAATATTCACAGCCTTCCCTTCTTGTTATAACAAAAGCATCAAACTCACTGCTTATAAACTGGTGACAGTATTTCAGCTGACAGAAGTCTGCTGGGCATAAACAGGTCTGGCAGACACAGCGTATGATTACACGGTGAAAAAGGCAGGTCTAATTCCATCTCAGCATAAGACCCCAAAGCAACTGGAATGAAAGGTTTTGAAGTCACTGGAGATTAGCAGAGCAACCTACAGCAGGAAACACTCTTTGATTGTGATTAAATATGAACAGTCAATTAACATTACCTGGAGATTTTGGCTCCTTAAAGGTGACGTTAGCAAAGCTGCTTTCAGCCATTTCCAGGACCTCCAATTCAGTCGTGAGTTTATCAGTGAAGGTGGCTATTTTTAAAATAAAATTATTGACATTTTATGAAATACACTGGCCCCCAAGAAAGTCACAATTATAAATGTAAATGTCTGATTGTAATTGCATTAGATAACAAAACATAAAAGTGGCATTTGCACTTTACTGAGAATCTTTTGCAATAACTTTTAATCAAGTGGTGTTTAAACAATGCATACATTGTTTTATTTAAATTGTTCTGCTTGGAAGGTGTACTTGTGCTTCTTTCTTTAAAATAAAAACCATCTCCTTTAATATTTTGTTATCTAAAGCAATGACATTCAAACATTTTTAAGTGTGACTTAATTTTCCAACTATTCTTTGTGGCCACTGTACATTATTTGCTATGTATTACCTTCTTTAAGAAGATCTTTTAAGGGGAAACGTTCTTC
Organism: Elopichthys bambusa; assembly: GCA_037101425.1. Lineage (NCBI taxonomy): Eukaryota > Metazoa > Chordata > Actinopteri > Cypriniformes > Xenocyprididae > Elopichthys > Elopichthys bambusa. The sequence continues at coordinate 36,792,026 of CM074434.1, read as the reverse complement.
TATTGGTTCTCGGGCGACATTTAGAAAATCTTGCAGTTTTGCAAAGGAAAAAATGGTCTCTTGTCTTCGGGATGAATCCATATGAAGTTCAACAGGCAACATTAGTGACTGTGGACAAATCATAGCTGGTATTTGAAATACTAAAACTGCTTCCTAACCTCAAAAAGCACAACAAATAGAGATTTTTACTGAAACATGATTCAGTTATTTAGATTACCTCTTCATTTAGGACTGCCTCTTTTTTGAACTCCTCTACAACATTTCCTCCAGTAAATGTGGCACCCGTTTCTTCATCTAAAACTGCATCATATGAGGCACAGTGTCTAGGAGAAGGAAATATGAGTGAGCTGAAAATATAATTTCAGTGCATGCATACATATGCAAAATACATTTTTAAAGGAATAGTTCACTTCAGAATTAAAATTTCCTGAAAATGTACTCACCCCCATGTCATCCAAGATGTTTGTCTTTCTTTCTTCAGTCGAAAAGAAATTAAGGTTTTTGAGGAAAACATTCCAGGATTTTTCTCCATATAGTGGACTTCAATAACTACCAATGGTTTGAAGGTCCAAATTGCAGTTTCAATGCAGTTTCAAAGGCGGAAGTATCGAGCAAGTGTTTACAAAGCGAACGTTGCAAAGACTAAGTCAAACGGCCTTTACAAAAAAAAGGTAAAACAACGATGTCGGACGATTTTGAAGTTGGAGAAAAAGAGTTTTTCACCCTACCGCGGTACTTTCAGCCTATGTCACGTGTGACCTTTCCAACGTGATCACGTAATGCGTGGCGCATCGCAGATCTAGTGCAAGATGAGCATTTGTGGTTAAAAAGTATATAATTTTCAATCTTTTAGAAAATGACTGATCGCTTCACTAGACAAGACCCTTATTCCTCGGCTGGGATCGTGTAGAGCTCTTTGAAGCTGCACTAAAACTGCAATTTGGACCTTCAACCCATTGAACCCTGTTGAAGTCCACTATATGGAGAAAAATCCTGGAATGTTTTCCTCAAAAACCTTAATTTCTTTTCGACTGAAGAAAGAAAGACATAAACATCTTGGATAACATGGGGCTGAGTAAATTATTAGGACATTTTAAATCTGAAGTGAACTAATCCTTTAAAGAAATGATCCTCTCTTCCCAGACTCTTCTTTAGGGCTGTTTTTTAAAGTTCTTTATGGAAGAAAGAAATATATTGTATTTTGTACCTAAAAACAAGCCCTTCTAAGAGATTTACTGATGAATTGAGAACAGGATCTGAGACAGTCAAGATCTTCAGCCTCTGAAGCATCGTTTGAAATGGGGGTAGGTGGCTTTTGAACTGCTGCAGATGGTCACCGAATATCACCTCCTCTGGCAAAGTAAGATCTGAGATTTCAGAGACAAGTTAAGGAAGGATTATCATCTAGAGATTTTCCATTGTGAGGCCATCAGAAGGACTTCTGAGGTCCAAGAATGTATAAAGATCCTTTTGAAATCCCTTTGAAAGCAAGCCGTGTGATGTGCTGGGTATTTTTAGCACACATCTACCTTTTTTTAGGTAGAACATCAAAGCCAAAAATCTGATATAAAAGTGATGCAGTATACAGAAATGACAAAAATATAAACAAAATATTATAAATACTCCAGTTCCCACCATCACAGGTAAAGCAACATGCATCTGGTGTACATGGACTGAAACTCTCTTCCCAAGGTGATCTGATGGCACTGCTCTCAACTCCATCTAAAAACCAGAGGACTTCTGCAGTACCAATACTGCACTGAGAGGCAGGGTTAGAGCTGGGAACCACTTCTTCTAGTCCTCTTCCTGTCTGCAACACGCTGAACCTAAACACACCACAGCTCAATATAAAGAACTTGTATATTTAAACACAACTGAGAGAAATGTACTCTCAGCTGGGTGTGGACACAATCTGCAGACACAAATATGAAAGCAACTTTTAAAGGGCATTATAGAAACAGTTCAAACCTTTCCAAACAGTCACTGAAATGCATGTTGGCCTTCAAGTCATCCATTACAGATCCAGTCATTTGTAGAGTACACATGGATATTTTGTTCTCTGTCATAAATTACATAAGTCAGTGTTGATATACTATCATTGAATATCACAAGACAGTTATATTAACAGTACATTAGTTTAAGAACAAAGCTGTTCTTTTCCATACAATGAAAGTACATTTCTTATTCAATAAAAATATCCCCCCTTGTGAATCACTAAAGCACTAAAAGAAAATCAACTTGAATGAGTGAGTATTTTATGTCACAATTCTCATTTTAGAGCAGAGGGCACATGGACTATTGTCTTTAATAACTATAGCCTTGAAAGTGGTAACTGCGTTTCTGTCTATGGGGGATCAGAAGCTCTCAGATTTCATCAAAAATATCTTAATGTGTGTTCCGAAGATGAACAAAGGTCTTACGGGTTTGGAACTAAATGAGGGTGAGTAATTAATGAGAGAAATTTAATTTTTGGGTGAACTAACCCAACTGTGGGATATCAAAGGCAGCGAAGGATACATCTACGCTGCCTTCAAAAATTGATTATATGAAATTACTGTATCTCAGGAGACAGGAAGTAAAACTAACATTGCCTTCCTTACTTGTAATGCATCTTCTGAAGGCAGCGTTTTTAAGATTTCGGATGCAACCTAGATCAGTGCTGGAAACCTCTGGCCCTCAAGATCCCTGTACTAGATACACAAACTTGCCACACTTACTCCATGGTATCCGGTAAGCGATGTCTAATAGGTGTCCATTGTGAGGGTAGATGTTACTGTCTAGCTGGAATGGAACTGGAAGTTCTAACACGTTCTTCATCAGTCTGCGTCTGACTGAAGCCTAAAACACATGACATCTCAATATTTAAAAGTTTGTAATCATTTCAAAATATTTATTTTATATTTTTATATCCGTTTGTATCCTTATTCTGATTTTTATATTATTACCCCCTCAAGCACTTTTGAATTATTTAATCTTATACACTTTTCTGTTTTATTTTTGTTAAATTGCTAATGTTTATTCAATAAAAATACATCTCAATAATGTTGTCCAGTAAATCCTCTGATATAGATTAACTAAATACGACAGTACATGAATGGAAATCAGTGTAGGAACTCACCTCAGAGATGTAATCAATACCCTTATACCTGACAGTCTTGAAACTTGCACTTTGTTGGGTTCGACCACATGAATTAGACATGGTGTGATTATTCATATTGGAACCACACGAACGGATCTTAAAGCAAACAACCAAAACCTAATAAATTACAATATATTAAATATCGTCTCCTTTGTTGTGGATTAATCTGAAATCTTTAAGCGCACCAGAGTCCACTGTCAAAGAAAAGTCAATTTTTTTCCTCAGTCGCACGGAATTAAGGAAAATGTTAAAACGGTTAGCGAAAACTCATTTTGATGTGGCCTGTCAAACGATATTATAATGTATCGTGAAATGTCGGTTCTTTTGAAATTGCGAACGATGACTAAAAAATGAAAAGATTCATTACATTGATTTATACAAGATTATAGAGTTAAACGGTCGACTGTGTATCTACAACTGATAACTTAATGACTAATAAATCTAAAGTTAAAATGTCTGAGGTGAGACTTTCCCGTCGCAGCAGCAATTTACGCGCCTTCACTCAAGTGATTGACAGGATGAAGAAGCTACAAGACCACGCCCACTCTCATTCAAGTTCGTTTTTTTCCCCTAAAAAAATTTAAATAGATCAAATAATAAATAACAATTTCTTTCTCTCTCTCTAATATATATATATATATATATTCTTTTATTTTAATATTCCAGACACGTAATTTCACTGTCAAGTGGGAGAAAAAACTGTGGTGGTGCACTGCCATCTAAGGGATATATTTGTTTTTAAAAATCCTCATTGTAAACTATGCGAGCCATAATTTTCAACACTGTGCTGTCTATGTGCACTCTCGACCGTATTTAATAGTTAAATAAAGACACTGAGAGACATTGATGCTTACACCTTGATTTAATTTACTTTTCTTGATTTATTTGTATTTTTTTTTTTTTTTTTTTTTTTTGAGTATTTCAGTTGGTTTTCATTATAATAAAACATTGTACTGTAAATTCAGTATCTTCATCTATTATTACTGTATAGTGAATACTATGGCAGGATGTTTCTGATCTCATGTAAAGATGACAACAAAACTCATCAGTATCACAAACAGTTCGGCTTTATTTCAGAACAAAGGAATCAGTGTGTTAAGATGGTTTATAAAACTGGAGAAAAATATCTGGGACTGGACTTTTTACAGTACCTGTAAAAAAAAATAATAATAATAATTAGACAGTGCTTAAAGGAAATATAAGGCACAAAATTTGATCCTGTCAATGCAATCTCACCAGCTGTACCAATATCCTATGACAAGGACTGAGCCAACAGCACTTATGAATCCAAGAGTTACAAGAGCAGATATCTTTATGATGTAGGGTGTTCCTAATGTGAGAAAAGAAACCATGTTGTGTTATTTTATTTTTTATTTTTTTTACATAGAATTTGTAGGTGGCACAAAGCAGTGTTAGAGAGATGTATGATCTTTACCTCTGGTCTTAGCCCAGATTACACAAGACTGTGTTCTAGACTACCAAAGAAAAGAGAAATTAGAGAAAATTCAAAGAACTTTTTAATGCACTAATTTTACAGGTTTTCTTAAAGGGAGAGTTCACCCAAAAAATGAAAATTCTGTTATTAATTACTCACACTCATGTTGTTCCAAACCCATAAGACTTTTGGTCATCTTCAGAACACAAATGAAGATCTTTTTAATGAAATCTGATTGCTTTCTGTCCCTCCATAGACAGTTAATGAAACTACCACTTTGAAGCTTCAAAAAGTTCATAAATAGATAGTAAAACAAATCCATATGAATTGAGCGGTTTAGTCCAAATTTTCTGAAGAGACTCGATGGCTTTATATGTTGAACTGATTAAATTTAGGCTTTATTCACATATATACATTCATTAATGCACACATCAGTTGTGGTAAATGGAAGCTCAAGCATGTTTGCTTGACATGCGAGAACCAATGAGGTTCATTCTCATGTGTTACGCAGCAATTTGAGCTTCCTTAAGAACCAATGAGGTTTGTTCTCAGGTGTCAACCAGGCTCGGTTGAGTTTCTGTTTATGTTCACTGATCAATGTTTATATGTGAATAAAAGCCTAAATTCAATCTGTTCATCATATAAACCGCTCAATTCATATTGATTAGTTTTATGATCTCTTTATGAACTTTATGAAGCATCAAAGTGTCAGTTGCTTAGCTGTCAATGGAGGGACAGAAATCTCTCAGATTTCATCAAAAATATCTTAATTTGTGTTCCAAAGATGAAAGAAAGTCTTACTGGTTTGGAACGACATGAGGGTGAGTAAATGATGACAGAACTTTCATTTTTGGTTGAACTATCCCTTTAAGATGTTTTCCCACCTTTCCCCACTGGCATACAGTGCGGAGGATAATATAATAGTCTTTTCCGTTTTTCAGAGGTGCGTTGAAAAAGTCTCCATACAGCTGCTGATCTCCTACAGTGAAGTTCAATTCTGCACCTAGATCACTGAGCTGAATCTGGGCCGTGACATACCCTTGGTCACATCTCAGCTGCGAGAAGAACCGCGGACTTACAGACGAGCTGCAGTCAAACAGCATCACGCCCTCGACTGGTAACACGAACACCTGGTACATACTGAACACACACAAAAAGACATTCACAGCAACTCAATACTGAATTATCTATAGCATATGCAGTGAGACCAAATAATAGACCAAATATTTTTTAAACCTGCAAATAAGGTTTTGTACAAATTATTAAATCATCTCAAATCGTGCTGAAGAATATGATCATCATGTTTTGTTCACATCAACTCATAGTGTCATTAAACACAAGAGAAACATCAAAAACATTAATTTTTCAGTTTCAGAAATTCTTATGCTGATAATATAATTTGTAATTACCGGTAAAACATTTGTTTTAAATTAGAAAAGAAGGCAAATTAGAAGCATTTTCAATCTGGTCTCAGATGTTCGAATCCACTGCATATGCCCAAATGGCATTAACTTTTTATTAGGCATTATTTGGCATTAACTCTTTCAAGAAATGTTAAACGTCCTTACCATATTGAGTCAAGTGTGTTGGTCGATCTCTGTAATTTGAGAGTGGGCGATGAAGCCTCTACTTCACTGTATTTGATTTCTGGTGTGGGGGGGACTAACAGAGCACAAGAAGTTTAGTATACAAATCAAAATACAAGTACAGCAAGAATTAGTTTTATTGTTTGGATGTAAGAAAGCACTAAACAACTGAAATCAAAATTTAACTTTCTTAATGCATGTTCCTGGTTTAATTGTCAACAATTCAACAGTGCACCCCAAAACATTGGAATTAAAATTAGGTCGGTTCAACTTAATTAAGCTTTTTGAGTTTGTACTAAACCAGTGGTTCCCAAACCTGTCCTGAAGGACCCCCAGCCCTGCACATTTTGTATGTCTCCCTCATCTATCACACCTGATTCAACTCATGAGCTCATTATTAGAGACTGCAAGACCTGAAATGTGCAGGGCTAGGGGTCCTTCAGGACGGGTTTGGGAACCACTGTACTAAACAAATTGGGTTAGTCTTTCTATAAAAGTCCTATGGTATTTACTCATTAATGATTGAGTTGGAATTACTTTAAAAAAGATGTATTCAAATGATCATTTCTTCTGCTGAACACCAAAGAAGATATTTTGAAGAATGTCAGTAACCAAACAGTTGATAGGCCCCACTGACTTCCATAAAATACACTAAAAAATGTTGTTTGTGGATTATGGATAATTGCATGAAAACAGCTTTTGTTTTGTACCTGGTATGCTAGTGTTTGCTGTCACTGTAGATGTGGCTCGTGTGGACTCGGCTGTAATGGTTATGGTATAGTTTGTAGCAGGAAAGAGATTTAAACAGAGAACAGGCAACAGGGCCGTGGAGCTGAACATCTTTTTTCTCCTATCACTGAACAGCTGATCAAAGTCTCGCAATCCAACGAACGTCACCTGTGTTGAGATGTTATATACAACCTCATTTCATGATTGAGAGACAACTTTGGGAATGCAACGGGACATAGCTGAAATGAACTGATGAATACTCACTGTGTATTTCTCCCTATATCCCTCATTCTCTGCATTCCAGCGCAGACATCTTTCATTAATCACCACCAGATCGTTAATTGTGAGTTTCAGCTCTGGAACACACAAAATCAGATGCAAATTAGACCAGCTTTTATGTCAACAGCCATTCTTTTGGCTATGTGACACTATTTTGCTGAACAATGACAGTATTTGTTTACCTTTGCAATGCAGGGTGGCTATCTGCCACTTTCCTGTGATGTCACATATTGAAATGTCACTTCCTGCGTGTCTATAGTGTCCTTTAGCACAGCGGTGGATCACTGCAGTGCTGTTGTCCCATGCTACCTCTGCATGCGGCACCTCTGGTGCAGGACCACAATGTGCTATCGAGAGAAAAAACACAGAAATGGTTATGAATATCATTCCAGATACGGTTCTGAAATATGTTGATCCAAATATAGGTCATGTGTGACAAAATATAAGGATGGGATTGTGTTCTCTTTTTATCATTGTAATTTGTCCTTGTGGATTAGTCGTCATACTGTAGGGATATTTCTGACAGTCAGTTTAACTAAAAAAAAAAAATCTATCGAACATTTCCACTATTATTACCCAGGGAAAAATAGATTAATTTAAAAGTTGGTATATCACTACAGACAATAAAAAAAGTCAATTTCCACAACATTCTGTATTTAAAATTTACTATAGGATATTTCATGGTTCTTCAGCTAAAATTAAACACTAAAACAATTATAAAACACAAACTAATTCCGGAAACAGCAAAACAATGGAAAAGGCAAAATAGGAAAGCATCGAACCATTCTTTTTGCCAACAGAAATGTTAATGAATGCATTGTATAAAATTATAAATATAAAACAGTTCAGCAACAGTCATTATAGTTAGCTCTTACTTTAATAAAGCTCTGTGTGATTTTATTGTGTTCATTTCATTGTTACTAAAATATAGACCTTGTAATCACTTCCCACGTGACAAACAACCCCTGTGAAAATACAGTATTTATGGTATTCGTGGTATTTATATTAATGTTCAAAAGTTTGAGGTCAGTGAAATTTTTTTTTTTTTTTTTTTGGAAGGTTTGGAAATAAGTCTCTTATGTGTATCAAAAAAATACAGTAAAAACAGAAAAACTAAAATATTATTAAAATGTAAAATAACGGTTTTCTATTTGAATATATTTTTAAATATAATTTATTCCTGTGATGGAAAGCTAAATTTTCAGCATCATTACTCCAGTCTTCAGTGTCACATGACCCTTCAGAAATCATTCTAATATGCTGAATTGCTGCGTAAGAAACATTTCTTCCTATTATCAATGTTGACAACAGTTGTGCTGCATTTTTTGTGGAAACTGTGACATTCTTTTTCAGAAATCTAGAAAGTTCAAAAGAACAGCGTTAACTTGAAATATAAATCTCTCTTCTTTTTTCTTTTTTTACATTAATTGACTTTGAATTGACATTAACTGAACTTCACTTTTGATCAATTTAATACATTCTTGCTGAGTAAAAGAATTAAATAATAATAAATCATTAACCCCAAACCTTTAAACGTACTGTCATTATAGGAATTCAATTGTTTACCTGTACATGTTACAGACACTTTTTCCCATGTTCCATCTGATGTGCATGTTGACATGTTTTTGTCACCCTCCTGTTTGAGTCCATATTTACATTTGTACAGAACCACACTGCCCAGTGTAGATGCTTTGTTCCAGTTTATATCTGTTAGTGGGAATTCTGGGGGAGGCCCACATTTTATCTCTGTTCATTGAGATCAGTGTAGAGTGTTAGAAATAAAGACCACTGCAAAGAAAATGCTGCATATTTCCTTATTTCCAACTGTTGACCTTAAAGTGTAAAGCAACTTGAATGTTTTTCCTTTTGTGTTCCACGAAAGAAAAAATGTTTTAAATGATGTGAAGGTGAGTAAATGATGACAGAATGTTGCCAATACCTTCACATCTTATGTTAACTTTGCTCCATTTTGCATTTGAGTTACACACCGACACATTCCCTTCACCCACAGTGCGATATCCAGCTTCACACACATACAGGGCAACAGAGCCCAGACTGGAGCTGTTATCCCACAACACAACTGAGTGAGGCAGTGAGACGGGGACGCCACAGTCTACTTCTAAACGAACACACATACAGACACACTATACATGTGCATACATATTATCAGCTTATTAAAGAGGACAGCACTGAAATATCACATAGGTCATTCTCATGAAATGGTCAACCTTAACGATGCAGTAAGCGATTTCTGAGAAACAACTTTTAATATTAGAAATTCAGAATTAAAATTTCCTGATAATTTACTCACCCCCATGTCATCAAAGACATTTATGACTTTCTTTCTTCAGTCAAAAAGAAATTAAGGATTTTGAGGAAAACATTCCAGGATTTTTCTCTATATAGTGGACTTAAACAGGATTCAACGAGTTGAAGGTCCAAATTGCAGTTTCACTGCAGCTTCAAAGGGCTCTACACGATCCCAGCCGAAGAATAAGGCTATTGTCTAGTGAAATTATCGGTCATTTTAAAAAAAGAAAAAAAGATACATGCATATTATACAAATTTATATACATTTTTAACCACAAATGTTCATCTTGCACTGCTCTGTGATGTGCCACGCATTACGTAATCACGTTGGAAAGGTCACGCATGACATAGGTACCGCGGTAGGGTGAAAAACTCATTATTTTCTCCTCCAACTTCAAAATCATCTGACATCGTTGTTTTACTTTTTTTTGTAAAGGGTGTTTGACTTAGTCTTTGCTCATTCACTTGCAAACACTTGCTCGGTACTTCTGCCTACGTGCGCAACCTTTCCAATGTGATTATGTAATGTGTGGCACATCACAGAGCTAGTGCAAGACGGGCATTTGTGTTTAAAAAGTATATAAATTTATATTCTTTTTAGAAAATGACTGATCGTTTCGCTAGATAAGACCCTTATTCCTCGTCTGGGATCGTGTAGAGCCCTTTGAAGCTGCACTGAAACTGCAATTTGGACCTTTAACCCATTGGTAACTGTTGAAACCTACTAGAGTGAATTCAGGTTGATTGGGACACTTTTTCCAATTTCAATGGCAAAACGTGTCCCAATCACCCTGAATTCACCCTATATGGAAAAAAAAATCCTGGAATGTTTTCCTCAAAAACCTTAATTTCTTTTCGACTGAAGAAACAAAGACATAAACATCTTGGATGACATGGGGGTGAGTAAATTATTAGGAAATTTTAATTCTGACGTGAACTAATTTACTTAACTACTTTTTAGAGCTGCTTTATAGCTGAAATTGTTTTCATTCCATTAGTGAAGAACAGTAATACTCTTATTTTATTGTTTATTACTGTGAAGCTGTTTAAATATATAAATAAATGTGACTTCATTTGACTTGACAGAGAGATAAATTGCACCATTTCTTGAGAATGACACCATTTACAAAATAAAGAGAGAAAACATGTAAACAAGAAGTACAAGTGCAGAAATATACCTTGACACAGAAAATCAGGATGACTCCAGATTCCCTCTGAATCACAAACTGATGTATCTCCTTCCCTAACATTATGAAATCCTTCAATGCACTTATAAGACACACTAGATCCAACTTTAGTGTCTCCTCTCCATATCATAACAGAGAGGGGGAGAGAAGGCGGTATGCCACAGTTCACCTCTGAGAAATAACAAAAACCTTGAAAATATCTTCAATTTACACATTAAAGAAATAGTCAGTTAATTTATGTTTATAACTATCTCAACTTTGAGAAAACAAAAATCATGCAAACAATTACCTTCACACAACAGAGTTGGCTTTGTCCAATAACCGTTCTCAGCGCACACAGACATATTATGTCCTTGTTTAGGATAGTAACCGTGTTTGCAGTGATATGTTACAGTGCTGTTAAATGTGACTCTGCCATTCCATATCTGTACAGTGAGGAGCAGTATAGGAGGCTCCCCACACACAATCTCTGTTGAGAAGAAAATGACATGTCATGGTTATGACCAAATCACTGCAGTAAAAAGAGGAATAACATTGCTTATACACTCTTTGAAATAACTGTTCTTTATTAGCATTGATGGTTCCATAAAGAACCTTTAACATCCATAGAACCTTTCCACTGCTCAACAGGTTCTTTATAGTGAAAAAAGGGTTCTTTAGATTAAATGATGTTCATATTAAGCAAAGAATTGTTTACTAAAGATTCTTTGGGGAACCTAAAATGGTTCTACTATGGCATTGCTTATGCATATGCAGAATCACACTCAAAGCACTTCATATGTCCTCAGAAGATTTGAATAATAGCAAATAGCATTAAGGACTACTTTGTCTTAATTGTTTAGAGTACTTTTTAGTCATTATATTTTCCATTTGACCATACTGCAAAAAAATTATGTTCTTCCTCAGTATTTTTGTCTTCTTTTCCAGCACAAATATCTACATGACATATATCTTTATGACATATTTAACTTGAATAAATGTGAATAAATTGTGACAATTTTATTTTTTTGGTGAAAAAAAATTCTCTGTACCTTCACAAGAATAGTCTGGGTTACTCCACTGACCGTCGGTTTTGCACACGGACACATTTCCTGTATCCAAACTGTGATATCCAGTCACACAGTTATACAGAGCCACAGAACCAATCTTACTGACACCGTTCCAGAATAACACTGAGTGAGGCAGGACTGGAGGAGAACCGCATTGTATCTCTGAACACACATGAACAAACTCTACAGATTCTTTGTTTGAGATATGCTGTAATATTTCTGTCGACATAACACACAGAAGAAGATACCTTCACACTGGAAGTCAGGACGGCTCCATGTCCCATGAGCAGTACATACTGACACATTCTCACGTCCACTGTTATAAAACTGTGGGTCACACACATACAGCGCCAATGATCCCATTCGAGAGACTTTATTCCAAACCATTTTTGACTGAGGCATAACATGAGGCTCCCCACAGTCCACTTCTACGTAGAAATTGATTGTATTTTATCAGTCAGGTGACAGTAAAATATGCAATGAATTTGTATAAGCCTGTTTGTGACACTTTTATTGTGTTTGTGTGCTGAATATCCTGTTTCACTCTGAAGTACATCAAATTATGGGACCAAAATGGATTGCAAATGCTGTGTCATAAACCTAATGTGGTATATCTATTTTGCTCAAACATAAATATTACCTTCACAGACCAAACTTGGTCCGTGCCACTTTCCATCCAGACCACAGACGGAGGAATTCTGTCCTCTCTTCCACTGAAATCCCTCCCTGCAGCCATACTGGAGTTCACTGCTGTAGTGTGTGATGGTGGAAGAGAGCTGCTCGGCGTGGAGGACTGAAGGAGGAGACCCGCAATCTATCACTATAGGAACCATACACACAAAAACAGATCCATTACTTCAATAGAATTTAACATTATATATATATATATATATATATATATATTGTAACGGTACAAAAACATGACAGTTCAAGACGAACCTCGGTTTGAAGTCACGGTTCAGTACAGCAGGGGTGAGAAAACTAAACATAATATTGCTTTTTTTTTTATTAAACTGTTTTTTTTTTTAACAAATGTGTCTTTGTGTTTAAATAAATTCTATTCTAATTAACTTTCTTAAGGATAAAAAGCTATCTTAGCTAATGCCTTAAACTAATTTACAAATTATTCAATTCAGTTGCTATTTATTTTTTAGATACACAGTAATAAGCATGTAAATTGCATTAACTTCTAAGTCTAATTATAAAGCTAATTTTCTACTCTAATTCATTTTTAAAATATAATCATTTACACAGTGGCTGTCATAACTTGTTTTCATGACAAATTTATCTAAACATACATTAAATAATCAAGACATTACTAACAGGTTAAGTAAATATAATGAATAGGCTAATATAGTGCATATACGAAATGCTCCTCTCTAGAATTCATTTCTGTCTACACTAAATACCTGAGATAGATATAATGCTACTTGAGATTATTCTCAAGCAGTTTTATTGATATCTATCAGCAGCAGAAACACTGGTTGAGAGATAACATGTAAACATATTGATTGATTGTCTCTTCTTCTTCGGTAGCAAACAGCGTTGCATTACCGCGCACGCCCCCTTCTGGATTGGAGTGTGGATCGCCTGTAACTGTATGTATTCAGTGGCCCCTCACTGCAGATCACAAGATCCAGGGGGCAGAGACAGGTAGGTTTAGGGATATGTAAAGTCGGAGGAGTTTAAACCAGATCCAGGGGGTGGAGATAGATATGTTTAGATCCAGGGGGTGGAGATGGGTAGGTTTAGGCATATTTAAGTGGGAGGAGTTGGATTTGGATCCAACCTCACCCCCCTGGATCTCGAGTTCTGCAGTGAGGACCACCTCTATGTATTCGTCGTGTGACTATATGAACTGTACCGTACCATGACACCCGTACCATACGGTTCGTCAACTAACAGTCTACTAATACTCTTAAGTGATTTGTTACTGTAAAGGACATTGGCTCCATACTTACTCTTGCAGTAAGCTGCGTCTCGGTTTGGATTAAAGGGTTCTGATCCATCCTGGACTGTGTAACCGGTCTGACAGGAGCAGGTGAAATCTCCCTCTGTGTTTTGACAGACACCTCCTTCACCACAGACCCCCTGCACACTACACTCATCTATATCTATATACAAAAACATCATGGCGTGAGAGGACAAATGTGCTGCATGAAATCACCAGAACAGAACTCTGACTTTATTCTTGTAATCATAGGTTTTTGATTTTCTACTTACAACAATACAACTTTATTCTCATAATTTTTACTTTTTTCCTTAAAAAATATTACAACTTTAATCTCATATTGCTATGACTTTTTTCTCATAATTGTAGAATTTTTTACTTGACACTAAAATGATTACATTGCAATCTATAACAAGGGTTTCCAAAAGAGTAAAATCTGTATAAAGCAAACTTATAAGATGCCCATAGAAATAAAAATAAATTTATTTTTTTTGATGAATCACTTTCTTAGCCTGTTAGCTGTCAATTAACACTTGGTGCACTTTTTCATTACCATTTTTCCTATCACATATTTTAGTAGTAGTCCAATGCATCATCATAAATTATGTATCATTCGAAAGCCTAAACACTCAAAATTCATCCTGTGAAAACTGTATTGAAGTTCGACATTGCATTGCCATGGAAAAAGTACTTAAAAACCTCAAATATCAACTTCAAATTTGGAACACAACTTTACAGTGAACTTAAACTTCTGTAACTTTTACAACCATTTAAGTTCAGATCTATGCTCAAAAAGGGAGGTGACAGTTAACAGGTTAATGTGGTTTGTTTTCTGATACAGCCTTTTAAGCTGCACTAGATGTATGAAATGTGTTATGCAGATAATTATTCAATATGATTACTATAATAAGTCTGTTGATCAGGATGGTGATCCCAACATATAACGTGGCAGTAATTAGTTCCAAATGACTATGTTTCTTTGTGCTCTGCAGTTAATTTCTCAGTTTTTAAATGTTTTTTTAGTTTGTTAGGTTTTGTTGTTGTTGTTGTTGTTCTTCTTCTTCTTCTTAGCAGGAGAAGTGTGTGTCCTTGAATGTAAGTTGACACATTTCATGTGAAGCAACTCCCGTTTGACATTTTTGAGCCACAGTTGTGCAATAAATTTTAACAGAACTTGTTAGCAAATTATGCCATTCAGGATATATCACTTGCCACACCATGTTCACACCCATCCTGTAACATCTCTGCACGTGTTTCAGAAGCACAATCAGCAAAACAACAATGCTATGGGGAAGACATGCTGGAGCCCAATTTATGATATGGCTCCACAAATGCATTCATTTACTGAACTGAAAACTCACCATGGCAGTACGTTCCATCATTGGGTATGAATGTGTTCATGTGATTGGACGGGCTGTAGCCTGCAAGACAGGTGCAATAATAGCTGCCGTACGTGTTGTGACACCTGGTGTGATTGCCACAGATTCTGCCCAGCTGACACTCATCTTTATCTGTAACAAGGGAGCAATAAATACGGTTATCAATTGATGTACAGATTTGCGTAGTTACAGAAGCCCCACATACAGTACATGGCAGGCCTAATTGTTATTAAAACAAATATAGGCTAAAATATGAAATCTGTTTATCAATCAAAAACAGTACTCAGGATAATCAAACCTTGACAATAAGTCCTTCCATTGCCGACAAATCCATACATGCAGTTGCACACTTTCCCCCCAGATCCATCAGTTTTGTCATCACAGGTAGCGTTTTTATGGCAAGAGACACAAACATCCACTGTGTCTGCCTTCACTCTTATATCTGAGGAGAAGAGTGAAAAAGCTGGATTAACATTTTGAAATGAGAATACTGACATGCACACTTCTAACATTCTAGACTGACAGTATCATTTTAGATGCATATATATATATATATATATATATATATATTGAGATCAATAAATAAGTTGAATAAATAAACTTTCTATTGATGTATGTTTTGTTAGGATAGGACAATATTTGACCAAGATACAACTGTTTGAAAATCTGGAATCTGAGGGTGCAAAAAAAATCTAAATATTGAGAAAATTGCCTTTAAAGTTGTCCAAATGAAGTCCTTAGCAAAGCATATTACTTACAAAAATATATATTTTTTATATTTACAGTAGGAAATTTACAAAATATCTTCATGGAACTTAATATCTTGATACTTAATATCCCAATTGATTTTTGGCATAAAAGAAAAATCGATAATTTTGATCCATACAATGTATTGTTGGCTATTGCTACAAATATACCCGTGCGACTTATGACTGGTTTTGTGGTCCAGGGTCACATATATATATATATATATATATATATATATGTGTGTGTGTGTGTGTGTGTGTGTGTGTGTGTATTGGATTGACATTTCCATTTTGGAATGAGGATACTTACTAAGTAGCATACTTCTAAAATGTAAGATTTAGACCATTTTAGATACACATTACTTCAATATTATAAAAAGTTTATGATATAAAATTATATAATGATATAAGAAGTTTCATTTTTTAATGTTGATCATATAATTTGCAATGAAAAAAATTTAATTAGAAAAGAATGCTACAAAATCTGATTGGAATACTGTCATTTACTGTAAATATATTCAATGTGATATATATACATATATATATATATATATATATATATATAAATTCCAGGATTAAATCATTTTTTTCAATATCTTGTGACTCTGTATTTGAAAATATTTTACAAAAATTGTGATTAGTTTAAATCACCTATAATTGTTTGATACTGACCTTCAAAGATGCTTTGAATTATCAGAAAGTATAAGGCCACTCTTTCGACTGTCATTGCTGTTTTCCTCTCCTCTCTTCTTACGAAGTCAATGCATCACTGTTCTGTTCCACATTTCTTCTAATTTCCCCCTAAAGACCCTCCTCCTCCATTCTGAACTCTGTTGATAGTGGTGAATGAGTGGGGCACAGAACGGTTAGTTAAGGTCAAGCACATCTCCTCTCAACTTTCTGAAGGACACAGCGGTCTGTGCGGTTTGTAATGAGCGTCTATTATCATCAGCGCTGACACATTCAGTTAAATGTCGCTCTGTATGAGAGGGGACCTGCTCATTCTTATGGCCACAGGAATTGCACCATCACTGGCCACATGCTGATTATGGCTATTTTTGGCTGCTGTTTATGAAAGCTGCCAAACTGCTGTGAATACACCCATCTTTAATTTCCGCTGATGGGCTATCTATATAAAAAAATCCTTTGTGTTATCGGTGCCGTGTTATTTAAAAATGTATTATCATGTGTATGATTAACGTTGGCTTCTAATATTAGTTGCATTAAACATTAAATTCATTGTCTTACCTTTCTGGAGGTGTAGCTCTGTTCTACATATTTCTGAAGCCTGCTTTAAATAAAACAAAATTAAGTTCTTTCCCAAAAATGTCACATTAGACTTAGTCTTAATAAGAACAACAATAGCATCATATTCTTCATAAGGTCATGACAAAAAGAGTACAAAAATAAATGAACGTATACAAGCGCGTGACACATCTACAGCGCCAACTCTAGTGGATGGTGAGTTAACCCAGTTTGGAAATGAAAGATAAGAGTTCTCTGCCCTATCACCCTCTTTACACACCCATCAAACACACACACACACACACACACACACACACAACAACAACAACAACCCCTCCCAACAAAACACACACCCTCGCTTATTCCGGAAACCTTCACTGAGATGAGAAAGCATTTCCTCCACCTGACTGCTGCACATGTGTGAGAGGAGAGAAACAAAAGCAAAGTATGCTGCTGTGAACATATGCACTGCTTTTATTCAAATGTACAAAACAGACACCTTTGTAGCCAAATGAAGAGATAGAGCTCACTGTACAGAAAATGTGCCCGTTTTGCCGTCTGAGATGTTTATAAAACTAGTGCAAACTGCACAGTACACACTTAATATTTTTTAAGTAAGTGAAAGTATAAGTATATGTGCTAAACGTTTCAAAAAGTATGCAACATTGTTACAGCATTGCATGCAAGACAACTGGACGCTATGCTTTGAATTAAGCCTCTTAAAAATTAGAAGCCTTTTAGCCTAATTAAGCATAGAAATGTTGTGTGTAAAAAGTTTTGGTAGTCCGATAAAAAATTTGTTTAAAAAAAACATTTTAAAAATCGCAGATATTATTACGTCGGGCTCATTCGTCACATTGGCAGTGGAAAGATGCTCTATTTTCTGTTAAATACTAGTACCAAAATTAAAACTAATGGAATTTGAACAGTTGTTGTTTAAAAGTTTGGAGTCAGTAAGATTTATGTTTTTGAAATAAATTAATACTTTTATTAAGCAAGGACGCTGAACGTATTAAGTTGATCAAATGTGACAGTAAAGACATTTATAATGTGACAAAAGATTTTTGTTTCAAATAAATGCTGTTCTTTTAAACTTTCTATTCATGATAGAATCCTGAAAAAAGATTTCCTTAAAAAATATTAAGCAGCACAACTGTTTTCAACATTGATAATAAGAAATGTTTCTTGAGCAGCAAATCATCATATTCAAATGATTTCTGAAGGATCATGTGACACTGAAGACTGGAGTAATAATGTTAAAAATGCAGCTTTGAATCACAGGAATAAATTATGTTTTAAAATATATTTAAATAGAAAAGAGTTATTTTAAAATTGTAATAATATTTCACAATATTACTATTTTTACTGTATTTTTTGATTAAATACTTACACCCTTGGTGAGTATAAGAGACTTCTTAAAAAACATTTTTAAATCTCACCAGCCCCAAACATTTAAATGATGTATCTAGTAATAATCATGCTCTTAATGCAGGTTAACACCCACTACAGCACCTCTGAAGGCAAATCGTACTTGCATTGTGTTTTTTTTTTAACAGTGTTCTGACACATTTTGGTCACCGACCGAACACAACTGAGCTTGCCTAGCTAGAAATATCAGATTTTTTCTCATGTTTTGTGCAGTTGATTGTACCTGCACATTTCCAGCGGTGCTCTCTCACCTCTTACAAACTCAGCTCAGCACTGAATATTTCACAAGCCCAGGGTTACAGAGCAACTGCACATACAAAATGTATAATTTACAAAAACACTATTGTGCCAGACGCACAGGAAAAGCAGCCCGAATAAAAAAAAAATGTAAAAAAATCTGGTTAGGTTTAAACTAGCTATGACTGGCAGCATCAACTCATGCAGAAACAAATTTACTCCTTCAGAAGGCATATCATGGAAAACAGGCTTTTTCTTCTTCTGATGTAAAAGAGCTCCACTTTTCATGAAATTTGAGTATTAAGTAATAAGTAAATTTTTCCTCATTAAAATATTCTTTCATTTGGAAATATGTCATATTATGGAAGTGTAGGTTACAAACATCATTTTATGACTTTAAAAGGAAAATGGGCTTGTTCAATTCTAAGGGTTCAAGAGAGATTTAAAAATGGTCATGAAAAATTTGATTATGACCTTTACAAACATTATAAAATGTCCTTCCCTACCTTTTCCTCATTAAAATATTTTTCACTAAGAAACATGACACATTATGGAAGTAAAATATGTTACGAATGTCATTTTATGACTTTAAAATGACAATTAAGGTTGTTTAATTATAAGGGTCAGAAAGAGAGATTTAAAAGCGGTCATGAAAAACTTAATTATGACAGTTTTGGGTGCAAGAAACCTTTACTAAAGGTACGTTCACACCAAGGACGATATCTATAACAATAAAGATATTAGGGCTTCAACATTCATCGATAAAATCGATTATTATCGGCAACATATTTGATTATCGATTAGTCGCGTCTGCGCGCTGTGCTCGGAAACCGTCGGAAACCATAAGCCAGTCACGACGTTTTACGGTAGCAACCAGTTTCTATAGACAAAATGCATATGGAAAAATAGCGGAGGACACAGAGAGGGCTGCTCCGTGAAGGGTACATGATCCAGGTTGTCCGAAACTTGCTTCATATTTATAAGCACTTTAAACAAAAGCATTAGCGTTTACCCTGTCTTCCCCTCTCCTGCTCTGACAGATGCGCGTGCTGTTTACTGCCTTTGACACGTGTTTTCCTCAACAAGTAACTTACATTTTATGTTTTTTTTGTTTTGTTTTTTTTTTTACTTTTTTTTTCTTTAACTTTATATCCGTATCCGTATCTGTAAATGTTAGAAAGTCCCGCGAGTATTTCCATTTTGCATATTCTGACAATAAGCATTTTTTCCAGCTGATGAAACGATAAAAAAAATTGACAGCCAATCAGAATCCATCCTTCTTTAAAGCGCTCAAGCATTTAAAGTGACAGACGAAAAAACTGCAGCGTGAGCTCATAATAAACATAATAAACTGTGAACAGGCCTTAACATTATAAAATTACTTTTAAGAAGAAAAAAAAATACTGTTTAAAAAGTGTATAATATTGCCCCTTTTTAGAGAAACCTCATATGATAACACAGAGGCAGCAGGAGCGTTTGTGTGTTTTGGGCAGCTCCTGCTCCTCATGAGGCGTCTCCATGGTTGAGCCCTGCTCTTGACTCCGCCCATCACACAACGAGTGGGAGGAGTCAGAGGAGATTGACTGGAGACGCCCACACACAAGCTCAGCCGCATTTCCGTCTGTAGTAGACATGTCCGTCACGGTCCTCTCCCTTAGGGACATATCATCATCATCCTCATCAATCAGTACCACGTCCGCTTTAATGTCCACCTGGATGCACGGAACGGTCTGAACATCCTCCGAGCTCTCCAGGTTACTGGAGTCGATGAAACCCATGAGAGACGACTTGTCC
The DNA here is from genome assembly GCA_037101425.1 of Elopichthys bambusa. Taxonomy (NCBI): domain Eukaryota; kingdom Metazoa; phylum Chordata; class Actinopteri; order Cypriniformes; family Xenocyprididae; genus Elopichthys; species Elopichthys bambusa. Next base: position 36,771,532 of record CM074434.1, on the reverse strand, counting down.
ATGTCCAGTGACGCGTCGATTAGGCTGTCCTCGGCCTCGTGGTGCAGATATTGCATCTCTTTCAGATTTTGGAGATTGGAAACGCTCCATATATTACATGTCTGTTCATTCACAGCATTTTCTATAACACCATTTGCTGCGACCTCTATCGGATTTGATTTCCTTCCATCATCAGCCGTGACCTCTAAGGTCAGTTCAGGTTCAAATATGGTCTTCTGCGGGTCCCTGAAAAGCTTCCCAGCCTTTTGAGAATTGTTCATCATACACTTTTGCTTCTTCACACAGGTTGTCTTTTCAATAGAGCCTAGGACAGTGAAAAAGAGGACGCATATATACATTTTCTATATACACTTCTCCTTAACAAGCCACACAATTTGAGGTAACATTCATGTCTGGGATGAGTTATATGTTTAGTTTAAAGGGTTAGTTCACCCAAAAATAAAAATTCTATAATTAAATAATCACCCTCATGTTGTTCCAAACCCGTAACACTTTCATTCATCTTAGGATCACAAATGAAGATCTTTTTGATGAAATCTGAGAGCTTTCTGTCCCTCCACTGACAGCTTAAGCAACTACCACTTTCAAGCCCAAGAAAAACAGTAAAGACATTATTAAAGTAATTCATGTGACTCCAGTGGTTTAACCTCAATTTTATGAAACAACGCAAGTGATTTGTTTGCACAAAAAAAAAAAAAAATCATCATCTTCATCTTTTGTTCCGAAGATGACAAAAGTCTTAAGGGTTTGGAACAACATGATGGTGAGTAAATGATGACAGAATTTTTTTTATTTTTGGGTGAACTAACCCGACGATAGGCACAACGCAAGTGTTTTTTGCTAATTTCAGCCCAACACAGTTATCATATACACGTCCTGCGCCCACATTGTTTAAATAGCAAATGCACTCACGCCCATCTGTTCGCCCATACATTGCATGTATCAGAATGACCTATTTGCAGTAATGACGAATGAAATACAAACATGTATTTAAACTGACTCGTCAGGGTGAGGGTGTCTATATTCAGCCATGTATATATCCGCCATGGTGTAAGCTCAACTGGCTTTTAAAGGGAATAGGAGATGACATTCTGATTGGTTTATTGCACGTTATGCCCAAAACACACCCGTGACTCATTAAGAGACTAGGTACAACCCTTTTGGACCATGAGCCTGGTGCACCGACCATTTTTTCCATCATTAAACTAGCAAAAGTGCACCGTGCCATATGCTTCAGACCATGTGCTTAGATCATTAAAAAGGGGCCCTTAGTCTTAGTGGTTCGTTCAAATTACTGAACAATAGTAAAAATATGATTAGCAAACTAATAAAAATTAGAATTTATCATGAATTTACAATCTGTCTGTCTGTCTATACTGCCTTTAAATAATTTGGGGTCAGTAAGTTTTTTTTAATGTTTCTTTTATGTTAATGTTTAATGGGTCTCAACAAAGCTTGCATTTATTTGATCAAAAATACAGTAAAAACTGAATTTTTTAAAAATATATTTCACATAACTGTTTTCTATTTGAATATATTTTAAAATGTAATTTATTCCTGTGATGAAAGCTGAATTTTCAGCATCATTACTCCAGTCTTCAGTGTCACATGATCCTTCAGAAATCATTCTAATATGCAGATTTTCTGCTCAAGAAACATTTCTGATTATTATCAGTGTTGAAAACATTTGTGCTGCTGGAAACATGACATTTTTTTCAGAATTCTTGGATGAATATAAAGTTCAAAAGAACATTTATTTGAAACAGAAACGGTTTGTAACATTACAAATGTCTTCACTGTCACATTTGATCAATTTAATGCATCCTTGCTATATAAGAGTGTTAAATTTCATTAAAAGAAAAAAAAAAATCTTACTGACCTCAAACCATATCTTATATCTTACAAATCTGAATAAGAAAATGTTTCTATTACATAAACATTACGTTTTTGTGCATTTAAAATGTCCTGAGATCCTTTTCTACTCACCAGAGTTAGCGTTGTCTTTGGTGACCATGGCAAGCCCTTTCTAACACACCTCGGAGAGCGCTGGTCCAAGAGACAGGTCACATCTGTACCGTCAAGAAAACAAAAAGAAATAATATCTCCTCTAAATCCTCTACGGATTCAGGATTACCACAAAAAAGTAATTAACCTTGTGCTCTTCGACTACCACACTAATACCTCAACATCCATCCCTTTACTTTTAGTATCCACAGATACAGCACCATTAATGCTCCAGATGCTGCAAACAAAGAAAAAATGCAAAACATCCAACCAAATGCACTTAAACATACTTTACGATATTGAGAGAACAGAAAGATGAAGAAACAGGAGTGGATGAGGGAATGGAAATGGGAGGTGGGCAGTTTTTTCCCTGGTGCTCTCCACCGGATGAATACAGACATGAAGCCTTTAAAAGCAGCAAAAATAACTCAATGTTCCCAAGAGACTTCAAGGCATTTTCAGAGGAAGAAAGACATTCTATCTGGCATGGCCGTCACTCATGAGGAACACAAAAACAAATGCATCTGCATTTCATAAGTCACAAACAATAAAGCACAAACTACAGAAAAGATCCTACTTCTTTTAGAAATAAAATAGCAAAGTCTTACCAAAGCTTATTAGACAGTACTGAACTTGCACTTTACCATTATTTTCTTTTCTGATCACAGCAGCGTTTCTACTCGCCACTCCAAACACACTGATTACACATGACTGCACATTAGCACATTACACATGACAGAATCAGGCCTTTATAAATTAATGATGTCTATTAGGCCATATGAGTAGTATAGTCAAGAATTTACTACACAACAGTCTTAGACCAGATATTAGTTTCTCTTGTCTAAGACTGTATAAACTCTGTGTGTGTGTATATATAATATATATATAAATATATATATAAATATACATATATATATATATATATATACACACACACACACACACACACAAACTTAATACACTTAAGTTAAATAATAAATTAAATAGTTTTATGATGGTTATTTGTATCTTTTGATTTAATGTGCTAGTGGGAAATATCAATTGTATCATTTGCAAAAATATGCAACGTAAAATGTATATTTTGAAGCATGTATCCCATAAGAATTACCATCAATAACTGATCTTTATAACGGAGTATTTCCTATTTAATTATGATTATGTTAAGTGCAGCACTAAGTAAACAACAAATTATAATTTTCAAACATGTAGCCATTTACAAGTACACTGTAAAAAAAAAAAAAATTACTGCCTTAAAATTTTAAGTACAATCAACTTGGGTATGTAAGTCATTTCAACTTAAATTACATTAAACTGACTTAAAAAAAATTAATTGATTTTATGTGATATTAAGTATATCTATGTATATCTTGTATATTGTATATTATTTCTATAACTTAGGAAAAAAAACCCTTGAAAATTGCATGGCTTATTTTCATTAGTTAAAGTAATGTAAAAATATGTTATTTAAACTTAGCACTAACTAGGGTCATTAAAACCTTTGTAAGTAAACAAATTCAAAGTAAACAACAGATTATTTTCTGAAAACGGGTGCATGAGCTAGTTAAATTGATCTGAAAAGTTAAGATTTAACAAATTAACAATCACTACAAATCATCAAAACATGAAATCAGAGAAAAGGAATTATTACATAGATAAGTAGATATAAAAGTTATATATATTTATCTTGTTCTGAAAAGAGCTTTTGTGAGAAACCCCCTCCATATACGCTGAACACATACTAATGAATAATACACATGGAGCACTTACACACGTGTGTATGCATAGAGAAGGGGAAAGAGAAGAAAAGAGGGGAAAGAGTGAAATATTCATGAGAAACAGCCCTTCACTCACAGGATACAGATCTACAACTCCTCCCCCACTGATACAGACCCCGATTAAAAGTGATTCCACTGCACATGTACAATGCTTTGTACATTATACAATATTGTTAGAGAAATGCAAGCCAATTAGGCTGAATTCAAAACAAAAATATACAATAAATTAATGTTTAAATGGGCAATATTTAATACTTTTGTAGCAATTTATTTAAATCGCTTTAAGTCCACTTTTATAGAACTATTTATAGTACTATTTATCATGTTTCTTTGCAAAAAAAAAATGCATAATTGAGTTCTACATGATGAAGGATCTAAAGATTTTCAATAGCAACCTGTGTGTTACTTTAAGAGAGCAACCATCTGTTTTAGTTTCTGTTTTTTTAAGATTTAATTTTATAATCATTTATATTCATTAGTCATTTATGTATTTGTCATTTGATTTATCATTTAATCATTTATTCATATTATTATTTGATTGATAACATTTATTCAATTCAATTCACATTTATTTGTATAGCACTTTTCACAATACATATCGTTTTAAAGCAGCTTTGCAGAGAATGCATGTCAACATTACAATTTAGAAAATGCAATTAGCTAATAACGTAATAATTTAGGCAATTTATTTACAGTCACTGTTAGCAATTTAATTGAAGGTAGAAGCAATGAGCTCCTGGAAAAATGAATTACATATTAACAATAATTAGGATATATAGAAATTTGGGAATGTGCATGTTGATCCAGATGTTGCATCTTCTGAAGTCCTTGCAGGAGTTGGCGCCGTCTCTTCAAAGGTGATGGTCATCTGAGGTCTTCTTAAGAGGCTGGATCCAAACTGAAGCTGATGTACTCTCTAGTCAACGGAAAAACAGAAAAGCAAATGGCAAAGCAAATGAAGAATAATTAGCGTAGCTGCTGTTCATAAAATTAAACAAAGATAGTCATGTGCAATTGATCTGATATGAGATGCATTATGTGCATGCTTGGCTAAAGAGATGCGTCTTTAATATAGATTTAAACTGGGAGATTGAGTCTGAGCCGAATCCGAACATTATCAGGAAGGCTATTCCAGAGTTTAGGAGCCAAATGTGAAAACGCTCTCCCTCCTTTAGAGGACTTAGCTATCCTAGGTACAACCAGAAGTCCAGAGTTTTGGGATGTTAAAGAGCGTGAAGGATTGTAGGGCGATAGAAGATCAGTTAAGTACACTGGAGCTAAACCATTTAGAGCCTTATAGGTCATTAGCAGTACTTTATAATCGATACGGAACTTAATAGGTAACCAGTGTAGAGATGATAAAATTGGTGTTATATGATCATATTTTCTTGACCTGGTAAGAACTCTAGCAGCTGCATTTTAGACTAATTGTAGCTTAATTAGTCTTAATTGTAACAGTCCTTCAGGTGTTTTTTAGCAAACTCCATGCAGGCTTTCATGTGTCTTGCACTGAGGAGAGGCTTCCGTCGGGCCACTCTGCCATAAAGCCCCGACTGGTGGAGGGCTGCAGTGATGGTTGACTTTCTACAACTTTCTCCCATCTCCCGATTGCATCTCTGGAGCTCAGTCACAGTGATCTTTGGGTTCTTCTTTACCTCTCTCACCAAGGCTCTTCTCCCCCGATAGCTCAGTTTGGCCGGACGGCCAGCTCTAGGAAGGGTTCTGGTCGTCCCAAACGTCTTCCATTTAAGGATTATGAAGGCCACTGTGCTCTTAGGAACCTTAAGTGCAGCAGACATTTTTTTGTAACCTTGGCCAGATCTGTGCCTTGCCACAATTCTGTCTCTGAGCTCTTCAGGCAGTTCCTTTGACCTCATGATTCTCATTTGCTCTGACATGCACTGTGAGCTGTAAGGTCTTATATAGACAGGTGTGTGGCTTTCCTACTCAAGTCCAATCAGTATAATAAAACACAGCTGGACTCAAATGAAGAACCATCTCAAGGATGATCAGAAGAAATGGACAGCACCTGAGTTAAATATATGAGTGTCACAGCAAAGGGTCTGAATACTTAGGACCATGTGATATTTCAGTTTTTCTTTTTTAATAAATCTGCAAAAATGTCAACAATTCTGTGTTTTTCTGTCAATATGGGGTGCTGTGTGTACATTAATGAGGAAAAAAAATGAACTTAAATGATTTTAGCAAATGGCTGCAATATAACAAAGAGTGAAAAATGTAAGGGGGTCTGAATACTTTCCGTACCCACTGTAGATAACATTCTGTATCTTAGCAATGTTTCTGAGGTGGAAGAAGGCTGTTTTTGTAACATATGAAATATGATTTTCAAAGGACAAGTTGCTGTCTAATATAACACCCAGGTCTTTAACTGTGGAGGATGGAGTAACAGTACATCCTTCTAAATGCAGATTGTAGTCTTGAGAGATTCTGTGTACAGGTTTTTGGCTTGTGTACAGGTTTGTGTACAGTTCTACTTCAGTCTTATCTGAATTTAGTAGAAGAAAATTACTAGTCATCCAATGTTTTACTTCTTTAACACACTCTGTCAGATTGGATAATTTGGAGATTTCATCTGGTTGTGTTGAAATATATAACTGAGTATCATCAGCATAGCAGTGGAAACTAATTCCATGTCTTCTTATAATATTACTAAGTGGCAGCATGTGTATTGAGGGCCTAACACAGATCCTTGCAGCACTCCATTATTTACTATCGTTATCTTAGATTTTTCCCCGTTTAAATAAACAAAATTGTGACGGTCTGATAGATACGACCTAAACCACATTAATACCTGTCCCTGAATACCAGTGTAATTTTGTAGTCGATCTAGGTATAGTATTATATATATATATATATATATATATATATATATATATATATAGTATTTTATGATCTATAGTGTCGAACGCAGAACTGAGATCAAGTAACACTAGTATTGAGATACAGCCTTGGTCAGAAGCTAGAAGTAAGTCATTTGTAAAAGAGGCTCTTCTGCTACAGGTAACAATTCTTTTAGTAGTAATAAATTTATCATTTATTCATCATTTTATTTATGTAATTTTATGTTTTTTATATTGCTTATTATTTTACTTATTTCCTTGCTCTTAAAATGCCTGCTATGTTGTTTAATCTTATGATTGTATAGTTTGAAGGGATGGTTGTTTTAATGAGTAGGAGTTAAGAGAATGTTTCCATTTCAAGGTCACAGGACGATGTTGTGAAACAGAATTTTCCATTGTTCTTGCTGTGGTATAATAACACATTGTATTTGTTGGAATTTGTTGGTCATACAAAGTCTGAGCATCAGCATTGAGACATTCAGACGAAATCTGAGCATTGAAACATGCTACTAAGATTAATCAATAAACTCTGCTTTTTTTATTATCACTTCGTCTCCTGCTTCTGCTCTTCCCTGGCTTTCTCAGTCAAACTCCCAGGCTGATAGAAGACTGATATCTTCTGGCATGGATTCAGAGTCTGGGGTCCAAATATATCTGATATTTCTGATGTGGGATCCATCCGATCTAACAAACATTTTCCAAGGTTTCTCCAGTCTTTAGAAATAATCAGCATTCCACCAGACAACCTGACACTCACATGAGATCCACCAATAGTAAACCACAACTATCCAATCAATTCCCCATGAACAAATATAAGTTTCATGCCAAAACAGAAGTTTAAGCGGTTAGTATCCTTTCTGTAAGAGTTACATCACCATCACTCTGCCTTATCCTTTGACTTGTTTTATCTGTCCTGAGAGGTACAGTGTCCTGGTTCTGTGGTCCTCCATTGAAAATGATGCTGTGCTTGAAGTTTCAGTGATGTTTTTACTGACTCTGATGGTGAATTTTCTCAGAAAAGGCACAGGCTGTTTGTAACAGACTGACACAGTTAGAGGAGCTCTCACCACTTCAACTCCTACAGGTATAAAAAAGAGGATTAAATGAGTTATATATATATATATATATTTCTATATTAAAAATTCAGAGACAGGCTATTTACACAATGCAAAATTGTGCAGTGAAAGACATTTTAAATTTAAGCAGTGTAATCCTATGGACCTACAAAGACATTTATGCCGTTCCACTGCTGGTGTGAATAGCCCTTCAAACATTACTTACCATTGTGCTTCTCCATCTCTGCCATGCATCTGGAGAACATCCACAGGGGGTGTGCGGTGGGACGGGTAAACCTCAGCCAAGAAAACACATGCAGAGGGCAGAGGTCACCAAACACCCAGGCACAACTCACACCGGTGGACCAAGGTACAGCCAGGCTGATACATCTCTCTGACACAGGATCTGGGGAAAAACACAGGTTCAAATCATTCAGCAACTGGAAGTGTCTAATGAAAGGGTTTTGCATTAGGACAAACACCCTCATGTAGAGTAAAACAGCTTTTCACAGCCACTGATATGAGCTACTGGGTCCCTTACCATGGGTGATCTCTAAGTCAGGCTGAGCCTCATGCCTGAATTTATTTTTAGGAGAAAGTAGAGTCAGTGTGCTGCTCCATACAGTCTGCTGAAGTCTGGATGCGGTTAAAGTGAGATCCACCTCCACTCCTGCACTAACGGTCCTGTAGTCCAGCACTCTGGCCTGCAGGGAGAACGTCCCTCTCTTCAGCTCATCCACGGGCTCAGTCAGACTCAAGGTCTCTCGGACACTCAACAGACCTGCAGAAAAGAGTAGAGATTCTTATTAGCGTTAACTTAAAGGGACTGTTTATCTAAAAATGCTATCATCATTTACTCACCCTCACGTTGTTCCAAACCTGTATAAATCTCTTTGTTCTGTTGAACACAAAAGAAGATATTTTGAAGAATGTTGGTAACTGAACAGTTCTAGGGCACCACTGACTGCCATAGTATTTCTTGTCCTACTATGGAAGTCAGTGGTGCCCCAAAGCAGCCTGGTTACAAACTTTCATCAAAATATCTTCCTTTGTGTTCAGCAGAACAAAGAAATTTATACAGGTCTGGAACAACTCTCAAGTAATGAGAGAATTTTCATTTTTGGGTGAACCGTCCTTTTAAGCGAAAACCATAAAAAACATTTCATTACTTAATATAAAATAAACGTTTAACTGAAATAAAATTAAATATTAAAAAAATACATTTAAGGTTTTTTTATATTTTATTTTGCAACATTTCTAATTTAGTTTAACTTAATGTACCAAAGAAAAAAAAGAAAATATTGATAAGGACTATATAGACATGAAACAAAAATGAATAAAAAAAACAATAGGGTTTCAGCACTTCATGCTTGGACCCCTAATGACAAAAACACAACAAAATTACCAAAACTTCAGCAGAAATTACAATGAAAACAGAAAATGTAATAATAAAAACGTTTATAGTGTCTCAATGACACTAAAATAACACAAGGCATAACACATTTAATCGTCATGCATATGAACACACTGATATTCATGCTTATTCTCATATCTTGGGTTAAGAGTCTTGAGCATTAAAAATATTTTATTTGGATTATTTGATGTGGATTATTGAAGTTTATTATCAGTTATAAATATTACTACAGCGTTCTCTGGAAAATGTGATTCAGATTGGTCAAAATAAGACTTTCTGGGGTCTTTTTTTTCATATTTCAAATGGCTGTTTATTTTGCTGACTGCACATTATCTCTGACTTATTTACACATTGATTGATTTGCTTCAAAAATTAATTTTATATTTCTAAAGGAATTATGATTAAAAATGTTATTGTTAAAGAAGTCAAAATAAAAAATTATATCTGAATAAAATAAAATCCAACTGGACAAACAGATTTTGGGACAAATATATGAAGCAGGATCTTATCTGATCTTTAGATGATTCCGGTTTCATCCTAGTAGGACTAGTAGTAGGTCCAAATTAAGATTTTTTGGCAAGGGTTTTGCTCAATCCACATGCTGAAAAAGCCATAGGAGCTTACCTAAAGGGCTTAGTTTGAATCTCTCTGAGCACACAATCATAGTGAGCAGTCTGATGAATAGAAACTCAGGATAGCACAAAGGAACATCTCTGAAGACACTGTCAGGATAGTCCCAACCATAACCCGAAACACTGCAGAACCTCCTCAAAGACACAGCATCATACCTGCAGATGATTACTAAACAATTACAATGAGTTTATAATGAGTTTCATTAAGATTTGTAACATTATTATGACAATATATAATGCTTGACAGATGTTCATTAAAATAGACATGTACTGTATATTCATTTAGTTAGCGAAAAATAATATTAAATATATATAAATAATATAATAGCCTAAATATCTGTTAATTTTTTTTTTTTACATTACTTATTAATCATATACTTGAATCACTTATATAAATTAGATTAAAGTTTCTTCAAAGGGACAGTTCAGCGAACCATTTACTTCCATAGTATTTTTTTTCCCATACTACTGAAGTCAGTGGTGCCCCACAACTAAACATTCTTCAAAATATATTTGTGTTCAGCAGAACAAAGAAATGTATACAGGTTTTGGAATAACTTGAGGGTGAGTGAATAATGACAGAATTTTTGGGTGAACTATCCCTTTAATAAGTCAACTTACCTACAGTTGATCAAAGTAAAAACAAGCTCGTCATTTGTGTCTTTGTTTTTCCACATTTGTCCTCGTTTTTTGCGGAGAGATTCATGAACATATCTGGTCATAAGGTAAACAGAACCTGGCAAATGTCTCCGGGAGTCAAAGACTGTGTGAGTTTTAAAGGAGATGTGAGAAGTGTAAAAGACTGAATGAAAGAGGTACACCACAGTTACACCTGACACCACAGCGATAAATGTGCTAAAATTATCCATATTCCGGTTCTTTTCAAAAACATGTAAATAGAAATACTGTTTATGATGTGTTCAAAGTTCAAAGTAATTTTATGCTACATTGTTGTGCGTTTCTTCTTTCTGTTGATATTTGTGATTGTGATTTTAGAAGAGCTTTATCGCCCTCTAGTGTCTGGGAATGTACTGCAAAGTCACAGTGGCGCCAAAGTAACAACCTGACTGACACGATGAACTTTAATTATTAACTTTTAGTATTAACTAACTAAATGAAATTATATAATTATAAATAATTGAGTTATTTGAATTATACAAATTAATTAATATTAAAGAAAATTATACAAATTAATGAATTTATGAAGTAGCCTAGCTTGTATTAAGGTTAATAGCTAATAGGCTAGCTATAAATTAAATTATGGAATTTAATACATGATGAAATATTAGTTACCAATATTAGTTGTTATTAGTTATTAATGTATTAATATCTCAATAATAATAACTAATAATTATGCTAATAATAGTAATAATAATAAATTGTTAATATTAGGCTAGTTGTGATGTTTTAATAGCCTATTAACTCTAATAAAAAATTAATTATAGAAATGAATTCAATTACACAGTTTATTTGAAGTCTTTTAAATCAAATGTATTTTCAGTATTAAATCTGACATCACTCATGGGTCAGTCTGCTGTCATCTGATCAATTAAACCACATCGATCTCAGCTGTTCACGCGATTAAAGCACCACATATCGAACTGAGCCGGTTTGACTTGCTTTTCCCTGCAGTCATGTGTTTATTTGTGTTGCTGAATGTCGCTTCATGGATCTTTTTGCTTCTGAGAGGTCAGATGAAAGTTTCACATTTAACTTTGGTGTTAATTTATCTAGTCCAGATATTGAGAAACTGGGCCAGCAAACATGGCGATTAATTCACTATACGAAATTCGAATACCAGACTATTTCTCTTGTCAGAATAAAGAAAAAAATTATCTTCCAGTCGTTTGTTTCATAGATAAGTGATTTAGTTAACTTATTTCGGAACTTTATGATAGTATCTTTGTAATTTACATTCTTAGAATCATTGCTTTAATTTGCATACATCTAAATACAAAATTATTTTGCTAAAATTTAAAGCAGCCTGTGTGGATCTTTAAAGGCTAGGTCACATTTCACCCCCAAACAATCTGTAATGATTATGCAGTCAGTTTTTATTTATTTATTTATTGCATTGTGGCATTACTTTTTATGACAATTAACCCTATAGTGTTCTTTGGTCATTTTTAAAAGAATCTTTTTTTTTTTTTCCCCCCCCATAAATGATTCTTAAAAAATGGTCACACATACTCCTTGTGGTCAAAAACTGCACCCAAACAATCTTACTGAAAGCTAGTTTTTTGAGATATCAAACTCAAATGTGGAGCACAACTTCAGATGTATGGTTTTGATTTTCTCACAGATTTGGAGTAAAACCGGTTTTGAAAAATATTTTCCATATAAAAAGTGAAAATAATATTTGTGCATTTTTCATAACAATGAACAAATTCTTTTAAGTTAACTTTTTTTTTTAACTTAAGCAATAATCTGCCAAGTGTCTTCTTTAAAAAGAGATCAAACTGAAGTCTTTGCTCCAAAGCAGTTTAAGTTAGAAATTTCATTTTCAGGTCTATGCTTTGATTATAATATAATTTAGTACCATAAAATCCCTTTAAAAAAACTAAATATTAAATAAATAAAAAAAACTTTATCAAACCAAAAATATGCATTCATTTCATTGGGGGAAAAAAAAAAAAAATGACTACCACACAAAGAGCACCAGAAGGTTAAACACCCCAACAAATTTCCCCCAACAAAACGCTAATGTATAAATTGTGCTTTTTGGTAGTATTTGTTGTAATGCATTTATGTTAATTCAAATTTAAAAAGAATAAAAAATGCCTGCATTACTGTAATGAAACCCTGTTCTGCTGTGTCTCTGCTGTAACTGAAGGTGTTCAGGCTGCAGTGGCTCCTGAACATGTTCCCCTGCGCTGCAGATTGGGCTTCACACCCTGTAAGGATGGATCAGAGTGTGTGCTCTACAGCCACGTGTGTGATGGAGAGAGTGACTGTTCTGACGGTTCCGATGAAGATGAATGTGCCTCTGTCTGCAGCATAGGTACGTTTTTAACAATTTTAGTAAACATATTTATGTCTGCCCCTCAAATAGATTTCCAGAATACAGGGCTAGTAAAAATGACAAAATACATCAATATTAGGGATGCATGCAACAATTTATCAGGCCAACTATCGGCTGGAAAAATTATTTTCACTATCAGCCATTGGCCAATTGTTTAAAACAGTGAGAGAAGAGAGGGGGGAAGGAAAGAAAAAAGTAAAAGATGTTAAGGTACCGAATACCTTAAAACATTCAATATCCCAAAAGGACATGCATTTCAAATTATAAGGTTTTTCTTTTCCCTGCTTTTGTTTGTTCTTTTTTTTTTTCTTACCTTATGTTGTTTGTCTATTGTTTTGTTTTATATTTGTCTGTGTATTTTGTACAATGTCTGTATGTATATCATTCGATCCAGCAATTTAAAAATAAATAAATAAAATAAAAAACTAAGCCAATGATCAGGGCTGATTATATCCTGTCAATCAAAAGGGGGTGGAAAAATGTGTCAGACTGCAACTCATACTGTGTGTGAAGAAAATCTCTCTTGTGTAGGGCTGTCAAAGTTAATGCAACAATAACGGTTAATTTTTTTTTTTTTACAAAATTAAGCATTAATTTTAGCAGGCTCTATTTGACCCTATGGATAAGAAACAAAGTCTTGGCTTTCAAATTCCGTCCACTGTATCATGAAAATCAAACAATAAATGGTGTTTTGATGCTCTTAAAGGGTTTTCACCCAAAAATGTAATTTGTCATTAAGTACTCACCCTCATGTCGTTCCAAACCTGTAAGACCTTCGTTCATCTTCGAAACACAAATTAATTAACCACACATAGACAGCAACGTCAAGGCCCAGAAAGGTTGTAAAGACATTGTTAAAATAGTCCACATGACTACAGTGGTTCAACTTTAATGTTATGAAGCGACAAGAATACTTTTTGTGCACAAAAACAAAACAAAAATAACGACTTCATTCAACAATTACACTGTTGACGTAGTAAACACAGTACAGCACTTCCTGGTTCTACGTCAGAACATCTCATTATTGGCTGACGCTGTTCAGGTGAGCATGTGTGCTGCTGACGAGGAGCCGGCCAATACTGAGCCGGCGTTCTGACGTAGAAGTGCTGCACTGTTTACTATGTCATCTATGCAGTTGTAGGCTAGCTATAAAAAACATTTCAGTTTTTATTTGTGTAATTGTTATATCTGAAAATAAATAGCCATTGACTACAATAGTTTGGGCTCTTGTTAATTTGAACCTCTAATATTATTATAGTAATGTACCAAATGACAGGGTTTACAGCATTAGTTAGGAGTTTTTTCAAACTAGGAAATCAAACTATCCATATCAGCAGATATCATTCTGAATAATCTGCTATATCAGCATCAGTGGAGAAATTTGGTATCAGTGCATCTCTCATTAATGTTTTCTACTAAACTAAATGAACTTTAACTGAAATTAAAAAAAATTCTTTTTTTTCATTTAGTTTACTTTATACTAAAATAACAAACTAAAATAGAAATTAAACTAATTTTAAAAAAACTAATATCTCAATAATACTAAAATAACACTAATATGGAGACTTTTATTATAATTTCTGGCCTTGGTGCTCAATAATTGGTTAATGTCTGATGAGCACTTTTTAGATTCATATAGACTTGAATTGTTCTGTAGAATTGTTATGTAGTCTATAATATAAGTATTTAATGCAATTACATCAGAAGTAACTAATTAGATTACAGAAAATTAAGTTATCCTTAATTGACGCTTTTAAGGGAAAAGTAATTAAATTACAGTAATTAAATACTTGGTAATGCATTACACCCAACACTGGCCACCTGATTAATGTATTGCGCTATTTACTGTAGGCTAATAAGAATGCTGTAATAGTGTTGAATTTCCATCTGTTCTCAGGTCAGTTTCAGTGTGCACATGGTAAGAAGTGCATTGAGAATCGGCAGGTGTGTGATGGTGTAGCTCATTGTCAGGATCGATCTGATGAAGTCGACTGCTTTAAGGAGGGCTGTGCTCATCGTTGTGACAAAAACCGCTGCATCCCAGAATCCTTCATCTGTGACGGAGACGCAGACTGTGCAGACGGCAGCGATGAGGCCAACTGTGGTAGGAGTTTTGTTTAGATTTAAATGTATTACTGGATTCTAGCTAGGCTAGAGGAAGTGAGAAATCATCTGGTTGGACCATTGATTGGCTCCTTTGCAAATTTGACAAGTTATAATAAATGATCTGTGGGGTATTTTGATCTGAAACTTCACAGGCACCTTCTGGGGACACCAGAGACTTATATTACTTCTTGTGAAAAGGGGCATAATGGGTCCCCTTTAAACCGGCTTCATGCAACAGGCCTAAGGTCATCTAGTTTGAAGTAAAATTGGGCCTTTGTTATGGAAACTTGTTTCCGCCACGGA
Source organism: Elopichthys bambusa (assembly GCA_037101425.1). Lineage (NCBI taxonomy): Eukaryota > Metazoa > Chordata > Actinopteri > Cypriniformes > Xenocyprididae > Elopichthys > Elopichthys bambusa. The sequence continues at coordinate 36,756,360 of CM074434.1, read as the reverse complement.
ATAAAAAATAAAGTTAATTGCTACTTACAATTCTGACTTTTTTTCTCGCAATTGCGAGTTTATGCCTAACAATTCAGATTTTATAACTCAATTTTGGATTTATATCCTGCAATTCTAACTCTTATTTGCAATTCTAACTCTTAGTTTTTATCTCACAATTCTGACTTTATTAATTGCAAGATCTGATTTAAATGCAAGAAAGTCAGAATTGCGATTTAAAAAGTCACAATGAATTGACTTGTATTTTTTTTTTTATTTTTTTTTTTTAGCTTTCGTACTTTGTTTCTCAGAGCAAAAGTTTTCAAAAAACATGCTTTTTGCCTTAAAGTTTCCTCTTGTCTTCTCAGATGTTAACCCTGATGAATATGATGAAGACAGCATCGAAAAGGAAAAAAAGACAGCGGAGGATGAAGTCTCAGAAAACGCTCCTGTAACTAAAGGACCTCTGCGCTGTTCTTTCGGCTCTAAGTTATGTAGAGACGGGACGGACTGTGTGCTGTATAATCACGTGTGTGATGGCGAGTATGACTGTAAGGACGGGTCTGATGAAGATGAGTGCCCTGTGCAGTGTGAATCTGGTGAGGAAACCACATAGCAACACTCACATTTATGCACTTTTACATGTTCAGAAAATGTAAAAGTTAGAGTCCTCCTCAATCCCTGATTCAATGATAACATGTTAATATTCTATCCATCTGTTCTCAGGTCAGTTTCAGTGTGCACATGGTAAGAAGTGCATTGAGAATCGGCAGGTGTGTGACGGTGTGACTCAGTGTCAGGATCGCTCGGATGAAGTCGACTGCTCTAAGGAGGAATGCGCTCATCGTTGTGACAAAAACCGCTGCATCCCAGAATCCTTCATCTGTGACGGAGATGCAGACTGTGCAGACAGCACCGATGAGGCCGGTTGTGGTGGGGTTTAAATTTAGTTTTTGAGGCAGCAACTTTCATTGACTGTGAATAGAAATATATAAAAAAATATTTTTGTTGTCCATTGAAGTGTTATTGTTAACTAAAACAATTTAATAATTCCACTCATTGAAACAAAGCTTTTTGTTCACTGAAAGAAAGGTCAATGAAAAAGCTAAATTAAATAAAATATACATTTTAGATGGAAGACTCAATCTTAAAAAGCTAAATTAGAAATGTTACCTTAGCAACTAACTGAAATAAAAAAATTAAACCTAAAACTGAAAATATAATATTAATATTAAAAAAATTACAGATATTTAAATGACAAAAGCACATTACAAAATTAAAATATAAAAATAAAAACCCATTCAAAATATTAATACTGTTATAGTAAATTAATACTAGAATGAGATGATTATTTATTTTAATGTTTGTCTATTGCAGTGTTGTTAACTAAAACAATTAAAAAGTTTATTCATTTAAATAAAGCTTTTGTTCATTGAAATGGTTCACTGAAATAAAGCTAAATAAAATAAACATTTTAGATGGGCATTCCAAATGTTGCCTTAGCAACTAACTAAAACAAAATGTTTAAACTAAAACTAAAAAATAAAGTAAAAGTGAAAATAAAATAAAATTTTTTTTTTAAAAAAGCTAATAAAATAAAAGCACAATTAATAATTAAAATAAATATTAATAAATACTATGAGTAAATTAATACTATATTAATAAATAATACTAAAATAACACTGCTCCAGTATGCATGATGTTTCTGCAAGTCTGAGATGAACAAAGCATGGTTGCAAAAGTAAAAATCCAATTCATTTTCTTCATAATTAAATTGTTTTAAACAATAACGCCAGGACAGACAGTCTGAAAAAATAAATAAATAAATAAATAAAGTATTGACTTTTTTTCATTTAATTTAACCATGATTAAAAGCATGTCTTGCATCCCATTTCCCGTTCCATCCTGTAGGTGAGGAGAGTTGCAGCAGTGCCGAGTGGCGATGCAGCAGTGGTCAGTGCGTGTCGGTCAGCATGCGCTGCGATGGACACCCGGACTGCAAAGATCATTCCGATGAGGAGGACTGCACTGAACCTCCGCCATGCAGCACGCAGCGCCGCTGTCCGAAGAGCCAGGAGTGCCTGCTGGATGAGTGGATGTGTGACGGAGAGATGGACTGCAAGGATGGCACAGATGAGAAGGTGTGCATTATATGACCAAAAACGCATTATTAGAGGAACATTGTGTATGAAAATTATTCGTTTAGTAGTTGTAAACCCATTTGACTTTCTTTCCCATATGAGACAGAACTGTAAGGAGTCTCCAGTGCAGTGCGGTGAGTTCCAGTGGCGGTGCTCCTCTAACATGCAGTGTATTCCTCAAGCCTGGCACTGTGACGGCTCTGAAGACTGTAGGGATGGAAGCGATGAATCTGGTTGTGAGTTTCTGCAGTTCATCAAACTGGAACAGGCTGAACCCAGCTCTGACCCCAATGCAAGATCCAAATGTTTTAAAGGGGACCTATAATGCCCCTTTTACAAGATGTAATATAAGTTTTTGATGTCCCCAGAATGTGTGTGAAGTTTCAGCTCAAAATACCCCACAGATCATTTATTATAGCTTGTCAAATTTGACCCTATTTGGGTGTGAGCAAAAACATGCCGTTTTTGTGTCCCTTTAAATGCAAATGAGGCCCGCTTTCCAGAAGAGGGCAGAGCTTTAACAGCTTGCGCTTCTGTTGCTCAACAACAACAAAGCTGGAAAATCTCACGCAACCAAAATGAGGATTGTCAGTAACGGTGTTCAGCCTTACATTGTTCAAACCGGAGTCAGACACTGATGAAGAGACTCAGGAAGAAGTTACAACTTTTGAAATTAATCTGGACGTTTCTAAATGGTTAGTGGATAAATTTATGTAGTTGCTGTGGAGTTGATTCAACTCATCGACTAGCATGTGCCGTCATGTTAATCTTTTGTGCAAATCCAGCGTTGACTTGTTTGTGAAGCAGTCCGTGTGTAAAATGACGGCATGGTAACAACACTCTACTACAACAACTTTTCCTCTTCTCTAAAGCAGCCCAACATGACCTCACCCCCTTTGTTGCATGTTCCGGGGAAGAAGCTTGTTGTAGTCCCTACCAGCTGTTTGTTGTAGTCCTTAAACAACGAATTCTTTAAAAGAAAATATCTCCCTTTGCATTGAACTTTGAGCATTGTAACTTTACAGACGTTGTTTATGTTCTAACAGCAACATTACACACTAACTAAAGTAAAAAAATTGAAATCATAATCAAACATCCCTTTTAACATTAGACATAAGTCAACATGAAATCACAATTGACCCTATTTACTTTAATGTTCCTGTTCTTATTGTGAACAATTTATTCAACAATCCTCCAACCACCGGTCATAGAGATAATTTTAACAATTCCCAATAGATGAAATTATTGACTCTGAAATATTATAAAATGGGTTGCAAGGGTTTTGTGTTGATTATAAGGATCCCCGCTTAGAAATTGATTTTGTGAGTCACTTCTCAGGAATAAGTGACAAGACGATTATATGGATTAAAATTAAGGAAATATGCTCTACCATTCAAAAGTTTGGAATTGATAAGGTTTTAATGTTTTTGATCTGGCTGCATTTTATTTGATCAAAAATACAATAAAAACAGAACAATATTGTGAAATATTACATTTTAAAATTTTCTATTTTAATATATTTAAAAATATAATTTATTCCAGTGATTAGTAAAAATGAATTTTCAGGATCATTACTCCAGTCTTCATTGTCACGTGATTCTTCAGAAATCATTCTAATATGCTGATTTGCTGCTGAGACAGGTCATCAATGTTGAAAACAGTTGTGCTGCTTAATATGTTTGTGGAAATGGTGGTACTTTTTTTTTTTTTTTTCAGGTTTCTTTGAATAGAAAGTTCAAAAGAGCATCATTTGAAATACAAATCTTTTGTAAATTTATTAAATTTACATTTTTTTACCAACCCCAAACTTTTGAATAAAGTGTAAAATAATTCATTCATTCACTAGTGTTTATTTATGTAAACCGAATTTTTGTCCATATTTTCATTTTGATACTTTCCTGAACTTTACAGTTTTGGGACAGTCACACCACTGGACAAAAATAATTAAAACCATTTCAGTTGGATTTTATCTGGGATTAAACTTAGTTTCTCCAAATCTAACTTTATCTGCATTGAGTGTCTGGTCTGTGTTTTAACAGGTCCGAGTGTGTCCTGTCCTCCTCATCTGTTCCAGTGTGGTAGTTCGGAGTGTGTGGACCCATCTCAGCTCTGTAACGGAGTTACTAACTGTCTGGATGGTTCTGATGAGGGCACGAGCTGCGAGACACATAAATGCTCTGAACAGTCAAAGTGTGCACAGGACTGTCACAGTACACCTACAGGGACGGTATGACTTCCTCTTTCTGTTCTAATGTCATAAAATATCTGTTTTGAATATTAAAATCTACCAGCCTCATAAAGTTTGACTAATAATATTGACATGCACTATGCACTAGGTCGGTAAGGTTTTTAATCTTTTGATGAAATTCAAAAAGCAGAAAGATAATATGGCTGATGTTGCAAAAATGGATGTCATTGTACTCAGTATTTTATCAATGTTGACCAGTTGGTGGCACTGTCCTCAAACTGCATGGTGTTTAGTTTCAATATAGTTGTACACCAATATCAAGATCTAGCCTCTCTCACATTGGTGCTTGGCCTCTTATTGTTTACTGTGTTGTGCTTCCTTTCAATGTTTTTATTTTCTTTCTGTAGCAATGTTGGTGCAGGATTGGGTACAAGCCTGCAGATGACGGTCTGGTGTGTGTTGATGTGGATGAGTGTGTGGACCGTCCAGACTTCTGTTCACACTACTGTAACAACACTCAGGGCTCATTTGTGTGCTTCTGTAGTCAAGGTTATGTTCTGGAACCTGATGGTCGCAGCTGTAAAATCACAGGTATACATTACGAGCAAAAGTTTATAATGCAAATATATTTTTTTTCTGGTTGTAAAACTTTCTGGTTTTTGAATGGCATGCATACTGAACAGTATACACTTGATATTTTATTTTTTTTTTTTTTTAAATGGTGTGCATTACGCAACTAACATTTTAAACAGTTCTGTTACATTTTTACATGACCTAATTGTATGCATATTTAATTCAACGAGCGCCATCCATTTATCTAAAAAAAATAAATGAATAAAGCTATTTAGCATTTCAAAGTGATGTTAAAAATGGCTTAATTAAATGTTACATTTTTTTTCATTTGATACGCTGCACCTTTCTTTACACAAGTTCTGCACCTGTCTCAGGTGAGCCATACCTATTGATGTCCGTGCAGTCCGAGGTCTTTCTACTGGGTCTGAGGAGCTCCAGTCTGGACGTTCTCCTCTCGTCAGAGAAGCGCTTTGTACTGTCACTTGACTACGACTGGCAGAAGCAGAGAGTGTATTGGATCAACCTCAACACTGACAACATAAAATGGCTGTCACTGGATCAGAAGAGCAAAGGAACCATCATTAAAGGTCAGTTGTTTCTGTTAACTATGAATTAAAAATCGTTTCGGTTAAGTGAAATAAAGCTGGAAAAAAGCATAAGTATTAAATGAAAAACTTCAGAGTAAAAAATAAAAACATGTTGAAGTTGAAATACTAAAAAAATATAAAAATGAAAAGGAAAAAAAAAAGTTAAAGGTAAGATGCAATAAGGTAAAGGAGATATCTACATTCATATGTACCATTTTGTCCCTTTAAATAAAAACTTATAGTGTTAGTCAAGGTTATTTGCACAAAGTCATTATTTAGAACTTAATTCTTAATTTGAACTGAAATGACAGAGGCATTAAATTCAGACATTTATCCTACTGCCAGACCATGACTGAACAGGTCATGTTGCAGAAACACACAATAGGTGTAAATATGGCTGGTCATGTGTTAAAGTATTCATGTTTTTGAAATCACAGATTTGGGAACGTAGGTGTCTATACTTACTCTGTGTCAGGTATAAATGCAGACAGTCTGGCTGTGGACTGGGTGGCGAGGAACCTCTATTGGGCTGATGGCGTAAACGGCCAGATCAATGCCGTGGGACTGGACAGTGATGCTGCCAAAACCACAGATCATGTGATGATCTTGGGTGAAGATCTTGGGCAGCTTCGCTCCATCACTCTCCTGCCACAGAAAGGGTTAGAATAATAATTGTCACATTATTAGTTATCAAACATTTTTTTTCACCAAACATTTTATGAAATCAGACAATCACTTCCAGCAAAAAGACATTCTACTGGACGATTGACTTTTCTTTCTGTAACATTGACTTTTGTGTCACATGATTCTTTATTCTGATATGCTATTTGCTGCTCCAGAAACATTTATCATCATCAATGTTGAAAACCGTTGTGCTGCTTAATATTTTTGTGGAAACAGTGCTACATTTTTTTTTCAGGATTCTTTGATGAATAGAAAGTTCAATCCTTTGTAACATTATAAATGTCTTTACTGTCATGTTTGATCTATTCAATGCATACTGGCTGAATAAAAGTAATTTCTTTAAAAACAAAAATCATACTAACCCCAAACTTTTGAACAATAGTGTATATTAAAGGGGTCCTTGATTATGATTTCACTTTCTTTTTCTTTTTTTTTTTTCTTTTTTTACTTTAGTTAGTGTGTAATGTTGCTGATTGAGCATAAACATCTGCAAAGTTACGACGCTCAAAGTTCAATGCAAAGAGAGAGATTTTCTTTTACAGAAATTGCTTTAAGGACTACAACAAATGGCTGGTAGGGACTACAATGAGCTTCTTCCAGGGTTAGTGACATCACTCTACATTACACTCTACATCTACAGCAACTACATAAATGTATCCACTAACCATTCAGAAACATCCAGTTTCATTCTAAAAGTTGTAACTTCTTCCTGAGTCTCTCCATCAGTGTCCGACTCCGGTTTGAACAATGTAAGGCTGAACACCGTTACTGACAATCCTTATTTTGGCTGCGTGAGATTCTCCAGCTTTGTTGTTGTTGAGCAACCAAAATACGAGCTGTTAAAGCTCTGCCCTCTTCTGGAAAGCGGACCGGGAGCAGCAGCTCATTTGCAATTAAAGGGAACAAAAATGGCATGTTTTTGCTCACACCCAAATAGGGTCAAATTTGACAAGCTATAATAAATGATCTGTGGGGTATTTTGAGCTGAAACTTCACACACATTCTGGGGACACCAGAGACTTAAATTACATCTTGTGAAAATGGGCATAATAGGTCCCCTTTAAGAGGTTTAAAGTCTTTTTTTTTTTTTTTTTTTTTTTTTTTTAAGAAATTACTTTTCTTCAGCCAGTATGCATTGATAAGATCATCAAACATGACAGTAAAGACACTTATAATGTTACACAGGATTGAACTTTCTATGTATAATTTTATAATTTCATTTATTTATTTATTTTAATTTACAGAGCTGCCAGTGGGCACTACAGAGTTTTAGAACCAATGATTCAGAATGCCTTATGTAAATGTAACTTTTTGTAATTTGTTGACCCCGATATTTGTCATCCTTTCAGAATAATGTTCTGGTCAGAAACGGGGGACGAGGCTCAGATAGAAAGGGCAGGAATGGACGGTTCAGACAGGCGTGTGCTGGTCAGTCACTCTCTCCGGTGGCCGGTCAGTCTGACTGTGGACTCCATTCATCACAGAATCTACTGGACAGATGAGAAACTCAAGTGTATAGGATCAGCCAATATTGATGGAGGAGATATTAAGGTAGTGAATGTGTCCACCAGGCAGTTTGAGAACTGTAGCATTTCAGAAAATGGATAATAGGGCAAAATAGTAGCTTCTAACATGCTTTGCTAGTACTTGAATGTGTTTACAGTTGCAAACCTTGTTTCTGGATCAACATTCCTGTCTATCAATACATTTTTAGTCTGTTAGATGAAGTACACAACTTGAATACTCGAGTAAAAGTACAGATGCCCTAATAAAATAAGTACAGTCTCCTTTTCAATTTTACTTCAGTAAAAGTACAAAAGTACTTGATTTTTAATGTACTTGAGTATTAAGAGTAAAAAGTACTGATCGATGAACCATGTTTATTCATATTTACTCTAGCCAGCACTATTTAGACTAGTCCTTGTCAGCAGTGATTAGTGCAAAGTCAGACATTAAATATGTATTAATTGCAAATAAGCAAACTTTATTTTATTACCAAAACTTATATACTATCAAAAAAAAAAATTAAACTTCAATATACTTAAAATATCAATTGAAGTTTCTGATAATTCAAGTGTGCAAATAAGTGAAATAAAATACTATAAACAGTAGTATTTTAAAAATGTGTAAATATGTGGCAATAAATATAATATACAATGTACAGATGTTACATGAGGAAAAAAAGAGGAACGCTATGTGAACATTCACTTTAATTTCATTTGAAAGAGGGGGACATGTCCACATTAAAGCACTTCGTTGGGCTTAAACGGCTTTAGTTTCATAAATAACTGAAAGTCTTGACCTAAATATGATTTTTATTAACAATAATCAATAAAAAAATTTGACTTTTGCCACATCCGATAATATCCCATTTCTCCTGACTGGATCGTTGAATCTGTGAGTTGATTTGTTCATCGCGAGTGAATTATTCAGTGTGATTTGTGAACCAATTCAACAGGTTCATTGGAATGAATCGACTCGTTCACAAATTGGACATCATTCTCTTGCATCTCAGAGGGTGGCGATTATCTTCAGTTCAAAATAACAAGGAACGATATGTTTATGAAATGTGTTCAAAAGTATATTTGGAATGTAGTGAAATAAAGTGAAAATTTCCCAAAATAAAAATAGTCTGATAAACAGATACATGAAGTGTACGTACTGTCCGTCACTGGATAGATATGGGTCCTCAATGAAAGAAATGCACTAGGAGTTGAAAATATTAGAATCCAGCATCTTTTAAAAACATTAATCAATCATTTTCCCCATAATTTTGCAGCTCTTGCAGCTGATGGAGACCCCTAGTCCATTCTCAGTGTCTGTATTCAATGATAAGGTCTACTGGTCTGATACCAAAAGAGGAACCATTCAAAGAGCTCACAAAACCACAGGCAAACAGCACCAAGTCCTGCTCAAACGTCCTGGACAGCCATTCGGATTGAAGGCAAGTATTTCTGAGCACTGATCATTCAAAACGAATTAAACCCAACAGACATTTTTAAAATGTATACTTGCTTGCTTTGAAACATGGATGTGTAAAATGTAATGAAGTTTAAATCGGTTAACTGGTGCTTGTGTGCCTCTGCAGGTCATTCATGCTCTCTTCCAAGAGGGCGTCTCTAACCCCTGTGCTTCCCAGCACTGCTCTCACCTGTGTGTTTTAGCGCCAGGGCTGAAGGCTGTTTGCAAGTGTCCATCTCAGTTGCTGCTGGATAAAGATGGACTCACCTGCTCCAAACCCAAAGACTCCTCCTTCCTGCTGTTTCTTTCTCCTGCTGCAGTCACACAGGTGTTGCCGTTAATACCTGATGGTCAAAATTAGATGTTATAAGTCATAAATGTTCATACAATTGATTAGTAATAGTGCAGTTTCTATAGTTTCTATAGTGCAGTTTCATCTCATGAATTTCTTACCATGATTTTGCCTAAATATGATGGTCAAAACGTTGTCTCTTTGATTCTAGCATATGGTCAGGAAAAGAGTTAGTTAGGACTGTTTGACAGCAATGTTTTGATGCATTTTCAGCCAGCTTCCTTGATGTACATGTGTTTGAATACACAGCATATGATCCAGTTAAAGGTGAAGCACACCTCTAGTTGCACCAAACGGAATTGTGAAAGTAATGATTTTTAAAAAAAGAAAATATTAGAAATAATACACGGTCTCTGTGCTATGGAAGCTTTTTTCCACCACTTAATAAAAAAAGGTAATTGCAACATTATCTCACAATTCTGACTTTCTTTTCTCTGAATTGTGACATAAACCTGCAATTCTACCTTTTTTTAGGATTTGAAACTTGCAATTGTGAAGAAAAAAGTCAGAAATGTGAGATTCTGTTGCAATTATCTTTTAAATTTTTATTCCGTGGCGGAAACAAGCTTCCGTACTGTGCCCCTATATGTGTTTGCAAACATTTATTCTCATAATTTTTTCAGTTCTAGAATATAACGTCTTGGATAAAACGGAGTCCCTGCCCCACATTTTTTCTTTTTCGACAATTCAAGTGCACTCGGATGTATGTCAATATGGAAGAGAAGATAATTTGTCACCAAGATAATAATGTGATCTAACTGGCTAACACAGATGAGGTGTTATCGAATATCAAAAATGACTGGTGATACTCTTGAAAGCATCTGTAAGAATGTGATAAACCCCAAACCAATAAGTAATGTTTTGCATTATATGCCACGGTTTTCCAGAAAAAAAAGTTTATGGATTTGTTACATTTATAGCTATTTAAAAAAGTAAAGGAAGAAAAAAGAGAATTTCAGCATTTGTAACAAATATAAAATTACGTTAAGAAAATGAAATCCTTACAATCGAGCACTTCATACATCAAGTCTTCTGTTAAACTGATTAAGACCATTTGTCTTTCTTTTAGATTTATTTACAGAACAGAGACAGTGGCGTGAACTTACAAAACTGGCCTGAACATCGCCGCTTAGACCTTCCCAACATGAACAAGACAACCATGTTAGATTTAGTGCTGCGTGACCTGACCCTGTATGTGTCCGATAGCAGTAAACCTGTCGTGGGACTCTTCAAGATGAAGGACACCACGCTGGTGCCTCGTGGGAAACTTCTCCAGCTACATAAAGACTCACTTCGTGTGTTCGCCGTGGACTGGATCACCCTGAATGTGTACTGGAGCAGCGAGAAGCAGCCTGGCCTGCAGGTCACTTCACCGGAGGGCATGCACACTAGTGTGTTAATAAGGGATGTAGTCGGAGCCATTGAATCCATTGCTTTGGACCCACCCAGCGGACGCCTCTGCTTTTCAAACAAATTCCAGGAAGGTCAGAAGACTAGGATGGAGTGTGCCTATATGAATGGACAGAACAGGACCGTGGTGTGGAGTAATTCAGTCCGGCCAACTTCACTGCTCTTGGCGGATGAAGGGAATAAACTGTACTGGGCTGACACTGGTATGCCTTTTTTTTTTTTTTTTTTTTTTTTTCCCCCCCTCCTTGTATATGTATGTAAATGTAAGAACATTAATATTATGAAATAATACATTTAAAATAACTTTTCTATTTGAATGTTTTAAAATGTAATATTCCTGTGATGGTATCATTACTCCAGTCTTCAGTGTCATATGATCCTTCAGAAATCTAATTATTTTTGTGGAAACCATGATACATTTTTAGGATACTTTTGTTGAAAGGAACAGCATTAATTTGAGTTATAACCTTTTTGTTATGTAAAAGTCTTGACTGTAATTCTTGATCCGTTTACACACTGTTGCTGAATAAAGGTATTTTAGTTTTTTTATTGACCCCATAAAATGTAATATAATGGTCTTTTCTCTAGGTCTTGCAGTAATTGGTTCAGTTGGCATAGATGGTTCTGGATACAAGGAAATGAAGACAGAAGGCAGCTTGATGGGATTTGCATTGGTTAATAAAGTGCTTGTTTGGATAACTTCCCCACACAAAGGTACCTTTTTTAGTATTGTGCTCTTCCTGTGGGGAAAAACGGGTCATACCAGCTTAAGGTGGTTTTTACCTGATAATCTATCCATTATCGTTTAGACTCCACTAAGTGTTGGTTCAGTGATGATGAGCACACGGGGAAGCTGTGGTTCGAAGTGGACACAGAGATCGTCAGTCTGAAAGCATTCGCAAAGTCGAGACAAAAAGGTGGGCAGGAAATAATTTCAAACCTGGGTAAATTTCACTTAAGGTTAGTTCACCCAAAAATGAAAATTCTGTCATTAATTACCCTCATGTCGTTCCAAACCTGTAAGACTATATTCTATAGACACAATATATTCGGGAGACAAATCAAGATATTTTTAATGAAATCTGATAGATGTCTGTCCCTCCATTGACAGCTACACAACTACAACTTTCAAGCCCCAGAAAGGTAGTAAAGACATCATTAAAGTAATCCATGTGACTCCAGTGGTTTAACCTCAATTTTATGAAGTGCATAATTTATCACTTTATTTACAAAATATTAATCTCCAACGTGCATTCATGAGAGCACCACGGCGCTGACACGAGAGCGAATGCGCGTTGGAGATTAATATTTTCTTAATAAAAAGGTACATTGTTATTTTTGCGTAAACAGAGCACTAGTGTCACTTCAGAAATTTGAGGTTAAACCACTAGAGTCACATGGATTATTTTAATGATTCTTTACTACCTTCCTGGGGCTTGAAAGTGGTAGTTACGTATGCTGTCTACGGAGGGACCGAAAGCTCTCAATTTCATCAAAAATGTCTTAATTTGTGCAGAGATGAACGAAAGTCCTTACGGGTTTGGAACGACATGAGGGTGAGTAATTAATGACAATTTTCATTTTTGCATGAACTAACCCTTTAAGATAATAGTGGGCAATTGAGCATTGTATAGCCGTGATGCAGTGGTAGCAGAGTCTTGTTGCTCAAGTGGAGAGACGGGTTTGATTCCGGACTGTCATTTCTTGATCTCATTCTTCCCTCCTATCTTGGGTCTCCTCTGTCCTGTCCATTAAAGGCATAAAAATGTATATGTAGAAAAACAAACAAACATGGAATTTAATTAGTCCGTTTCTTATTTTAGGCACTAATCTCTGTTCTAATGGTAATGGAGGCTGCAGTCACCTCTGTCTTGCGTTCCCTGGAGGAATGACATGCCATTGTGCCCATGATCACCGCCTGGTCAACAGCAAAGACTGCAGCTCAGACCCCCGCTGCCCTGAAGGCACCAAACCTTGCCTGAGTGAAGACATCTGTCTACCTCTAGAACAGTTCTGCAATGGAGTCGCGGACTGCCCAGATCATTCTGATGAGAACTGTGAGGAATCACAAAGCCCAACCTTTTGTCTTAAATTTTTAAATCATTTAAGGGAGGAAAAAGTTAGCTTTATTAACGTGCGTTATGTACCTGCTGATGCAGGTGAACATTTTTGCTCCATAAAGAAGAGTGTCACATTTCACCCCCAAATTGAGAGAGAAAAATAGACAATTACATTTTCATAATGCAAATCTTGATGGTCCTAAAAACATAATTTTATTTTGGGACACTTTCTTGACAATTACGTTTTTATTATGATTATCCATTTCCCTCTAATTTTTGTTATAATAAAATAATAATAAAAAATTGATGTATTAGTTAATTTAATTCAATAATTGTATACATTATACTGAGAACTGTAAAATAATTGGAATGGTCCTAATACAGGCCTATATATCAGTGTTACTTTAGGGTACATTTACACAACAACGATGTAGTAAAATCGTAAACGTTTTTCATGTACAGGCAACAACGCTGTCAAAACAATTCTGTTCACACAGATTTGCTGCATTCTGCTGCCAGGCCAGTAGTTGGGGTCACCTATAGACTGAACACGTCACCATTTTCACAAATTAGCATTTTTGTAGTTTACACGATGACTGTATCGTTCTCAAAAACTTGCGCTTTGAATCCCATTTTTTAAAAGCTTGCATTCTAAGGCCCCTAAAACGGCGTTGTCGAGTAAATGAATGGCCAAAATGCATAAGAGTTCAGTTTTTAGTTGAAAACGGTGTTGTATAAACGGGCCCTTAGTATCCTTGAAATACTATTATAGTTTTATTAATATTTTGAAACAGTTTCTATTTTTATATTTTGTTTTAATTTTAAAGTTTTAGTAGTTTTGTTGTTTTAGCATTTGTAATAGTTTTTTTTTAATGTCTATATAGTTAATTTTTATTTTAGTTTATTTTAGTACATGAAGATAAACATTAAAATGAGACATGCCATGAACATTAAATTGCCTTGGCATCTAGCTGAAAGTTTTTTTTTTATTTTTTTTTTTTATTATATTTCAAGTTACAAGTTGTTTAAATTTAAGTTTTATATATACTATAGTAACCCTGAGATATCAATTTGCTCTTGTGTTTTGTCTTAGGTCTCCAAGATACACAACATAAAAATGTTCGGATCAATCCTAAATCGTTTCGTCCAGGTTTGAGTGAGAATGTCATACCGGAGAATGTGGAGTCTGAGGCGTGTGACGTTACACTGTGTAACAGCAATGGTAAATGTGCGACCCAGGACGGAGCGACCATGTGTGTCTGTGAGGCGGGTTATGGTGGAGAGCACTGCCAGGATGCTTCGGGTGGTCTCTCACAGGGGCCGGTTCTGTACGGAGTAGCTGGACTGTGTGCCGCTGTGGTCGTCCTGGGGGTTACCGTTGGCATCATTCAAAAGAAAAAAGCCACAAATCGGAGGTACACTGTAATCTGCTAGCTTTCATTCACTCTGGAAGATTGAAACCCTATTGGTAATGAGGATTAAAGCATGTTTGGGTGTTTAGGCAAGCAGCACAAGCAGTGGATGTGCAGGAAACGGGCATGAAGGAACTAGAGAGAAGACATGAGCCGTCTTCAGCAAAACCTAATGGAAAAGACACAGAATTGTCAGAGGTAGGAAATAATAGAATGGTAATGATATTAAAGGCACAATATGTAAGATTAAAATATCCAAAAACCACTAGAACAATGTTATATATTTTGTTGACTTGTGTACTTAGATTATCCCAAATGCTTTCAAGAATGTTTAAATCCAGAGAAATAAGCAATTTTAACCAGGACACCGAACGTGTCAGTGCGTTGCCTATCAATGACATCATACCCACGTTACCCTCGATTTCTGGTTGTATTTTGTAGAAACCATGGAAACACCAAAGACGCTTTAACATATGTGTTTTATTAGACAGGTGAGCAACTGTTTGGATACATTGACAGAAAACTAATCGTTATATAGCTCAACACGGTTAGACTAATTGTTTAAATCTTGATTTACAGTGAGTACCATGTTTTACCATGACTAATATCGACCTAGCTTACTGCAGTGTGCAACAAGTGTCTTATAGCAGCAGCCGCCAAGCGAACGCAGATTAGCACTATAACAACTTTCAACACACAAATGTATCTAATATGATAAAACAGTGCTGTTACACCACATACACTTCTTTTCCATCGGCTGTAGACGTGAAGACAACACCTCCCATGATTCCAAGAAATCAAGGCAGTATCAAGCTACGCCTTTGTTTTGAATAAGCGACCTCTAGTGGCTAAAGTTACATATTGTGCCTTTAAACATATAATTTCCCCAAAAATGAAAATGTCATTTGCCTCTTTTAATTGCAAAACCATATGATTTTAGTTGTTCCTGTCATTGCTGATGAAAAATATTCCCATGAGTGAAGATGGTGTAATATTTGCTGTGAAAATGCTTTAGAAGGGTTTTTTTTTTTTTTTTGGTCTTTGTGTACATGCGTTCATATGGAAACAGTATGAACATTCTACAAAACATCTACTTTTGTGCTTCACGGAAGGAAATCTATATATTGCTGTAGAATGACATGAGGGTGACAAATGTCATTCTGGGTAAACTATTCCTTTAACGTGAAGAGTGTTTTAATTTAAATCAATGTACAAGATTTGACATTCTTTATCTTTTTTCTGTCTTTAGGAAAACGTGGTAACGTCTGTGGACTAGCTTCATCATGTCAGCATCTTGGTTTCTTTGAAATAAAGTCTTGTTGCATTTTAAAAAGTCATTCACAGTTTCGTTTTACCTGTCAAAATGAAAGATTTTTAAGAAACCTATTGTGAAATGATCCTCTTGACCACAAAAGTTTGGGAAGGAAATTAAAGGGATAGTTCACCCAAAAATGAAAATTGTCATAATTTACTCGCCCTTATGTTGTTCCAAACCTGAGTTTCTTCTATTGAACACACAAGAAATGTTGAAGAATGTTTGTAACCAAATGGTTGAAGCCATAGTATTTTTTTTTTTTTTTTTTTTTTTTTTTTTTTACTATTAAAGTCAGTGGCTACTGTCAACTGTTTGATTACCAACATACCAAATATCTTTTTTTAATTCAACAGAAGAAAAACTCATACAGGTTTAGAATAACATACGGGTGAATAAATTACAATTTTAATTTTTGGGTGAACTAACCCTTTAATTGGCAGGGCTGCAAGGAAAACTTTGGCTCCACCTACAATTACCTCAACAAAATGTATTTAAAAACTGCATAGGAAAGTACAACACTAAAGGGGGTCGGTGACATCTCAAGGTAACAATCTATAGTTTGTCAGTTTTTACACTTTAATTTTTCTAATATTTGCATAAGAAATATATAATAAGAAATTATAAGTCCATTAAAATCTCTCTTCTAAAATAGGATGATGAATCTCATAATTTTTGTTGGCCTATTAAGCATCACCCTTGGCTTTCCAGTGGGTTCACCTTTATACAAGGTGAGTTTCACAACTGATTAATTTAATGTCACTTTTAATTTCATATTTAAATTATATTTAAGATTAAATTACATTGGTTTTAGTTTACAACTAAATTACATTTGAATGTAAATTTAACTTTTTGCTGCATTTAATAATTGATATTTAATCAGAAAATAATTAAATTTAATTTAATGACCTGTCACATCAAGACATGTAATGAAATGTTTCAGTAAACTGTTAATCAATTCAAATAAACCACTTTTTTCTTTTTGAATATGATCCAGAGAGAAAGACGCAGACGTCAGCTGGGTTTTGATTATGGATATAGACCAGTTTATCCTATTATCCCTTCCTTCAGCCTGATTGTAACAATGACTTCACTCCTGAAATTTACATCCGCAATCACGCCAGACCTTCCATTCTCAGGCCAGTGACCCCCAAGCCAGTGTCCTGCAACATCAATGATGCAGCCGGTGACGTTTGGTGACCTCTGCCCTCCTCCCAGAGGTGATGATTTAAACAATGACCAACTACCAGTGTTCTTCTATGTTGACCCCAAGGAGTGGAGCTCGATGGGTGCAGATAGACCTCTTTCCCCTGGTCAGTCTGGTTCCAACAATCTTCAGCCCTGGTGTCTTTCTCCCTACATCCGAGGACATGAAATACCAATGGGCTAAAAGCACCGGACCCCCTGAGCGTCACTGAATCTAACAGAAAACAGAAGGATTGTTAAAGGCAATGGCGTTTGGCAAATCTTGCAATAAAAAGACAATATATTCACTTTCATGACCTTTTAAGGCTCGTTCAAGTTTTAACAATCGCTCTTATCCTATTAGAATAGGGAAATACGCAGTACGCAGCTATTTTCATGCATTGTGTGGAAGCAAAATTATCATTATAGCTGTCGTTTTAGTGCGAGCGGGCAAAAAAAAAAAAAAAAAAAATTCGTCACGCACCGAGATCTTGCACACTGAGTCCAATGCGTATTAATGAATCAGTTGCGGAAAAAATCATTGCAAAAAAATACAAAATGGAGTCTTCAAGCAGTGAGCATGATGTAGTTGTCCTCTCTCTTCTTAAAAAGAGAAAAAGAGGAAATATTGGGTCCATCCAATCCCGAGATTGCGTAGAGAGGAAGGAGAGTTCCACCTCATCAAGGAGCTGCGTGTTTCAAAGTTTACTTCAGGATGTCAGTGGCTTAGTTTGATCTTTGCTAGCGATACTAGCAAAATCTGTCTTTATATTCTGTCTCTTGTATTCTGCACTTTGTTTGTCATACAGTGCTACTGCATTGTGCTGTAGATGACGTGGATCAACTTGTCAGATGGCATTCGGGATTTTGGCGTTCGCCTGTACTGTGGTTCTGAATTGTCAAAACGTCTCAAATGCTTGCCACGGATGCGGAAAACGCAAAAAAAAAAAAAAACCTGATCCATTTTTTTAAATTTATTTTTTTATTTTAACTAACGTTTCGGAGGCAGTGTGTAAATGTGATTGACACAACGTGAGGTCGTATTCATTTTTTAACGTGAATTTCAGATGTGAATTTCTGACCTTTATACTTTATTTTAAGGTTTCTTTGTTACACTGTAATTATACTTTTAAGTATTAAGTAACTACATGTACTTACTGTAGGGTTAGGATTAGGACTTGATTTAGGGTTAGTTGCATGTAATTATGCATATTTTATAGTTATTACTATAGTTATTACTGTATTATTACTACATGTAACATGTGCAACAATGATACTGTAAAGTGTTACCAAAAACACCATTAAGTAGTTTATATAATATATTGCATATCCCAATTCTTTTGAAGCCATTTTCTTTGACAAACAGACTGAAATGTATTCACTTTAATGTTTTTCAAACCTGTTTGACTCTCTTCTGCACAACACAAAAGATACAATGGAAGTCAATGAAGTCCAATGTTGTAGATATTTTGTTCCACATCAGAAAATCATATAGGTTTGGAACGTTTTTGGGATAACTATCCCTTTAAATATTTACAGCCTTTGTTTGTGGTTTTAATCCGCAGTTTGTACTTTGTGTTGATTAAAAATAAAGTTGTGTTTTTGTCCCTTGACTGGAATCTCTGCTGTAGGCTGTTTGTCATGCTGCGGCCGGTCTGATCATGTTTTCACCATAGACATGATTCATGTGTTTGAGGGAAAGCATTTGAGGGTTTTAGATCAATTCATTTTAACCATAAGAGTTCACAATAACTGGCCCTTGGGTGCATTTTCAATTAAGCTCAGCCATCCAAACCAAAACATGTTTACTGGAATGAACAAACTTTTTTTGTAAACCATATGATCTCTTGAGGTGTGACTTGAGGTGTGGTGTGACTTGTGTAAAACCTTGCAAACCAAATGGGAAATTACAGAGAGGAGGAGCATACACAAATCAAAGATTTGACACCAAAACGTAAATTTGTCCATGTGTGGAAAATTAAATCTCATATAAATATACTCAGTTCTGATCCACTTTCAGAGCAGGACTGTCGCACATCAAATATTCTTGCATTTTTCTAAGGAGTTTGAACAAGGTAAAATTTGACCAATTTATACTTTTCATATTGGATTATTTTTAAAGCATGTGTTACTTTTGTAATGTTAGAGTAATCTTATTGTCCATTATGTCCACATTGTGTTGATCAATTTTCATTCTCTAACAGGGAGAGACATTTAATAAGAGATGGATGGTTTGGGACCAGCACTGTTTGGATTATTTTTAGTGTCTTTCACAGTTTCAAAACCGGTAAGGACACTTCATATTTTATTATTCACAACCAGACTGTCTATGTACTTGTGTGTTCTCATATTAAGCATGTTTACTTACATTTCTACAGTATTTGTCCTTACTTGCTTTTATTTTTTTAATACATTTTTGTTCCCTTTCTTATTCCCTGTATCATGTCTCTGACAAACACTTGACACTTTGTTTGAAATTTACTTGCACATTTATGATTAGCTGAGTTATAAATTTGTGAAACGGATTACCAATGGTTATTGGTAATTTTTTTTAAAAATTATTCTTTACCTCTGTAAACATGTTTAAAACGTGTCTTAAGAGACATCTGTTTAAAGAAACCTTTACTACTTTATAATTGGGTTTGAACTGATACATTTGGGGTTTTATTTTAAATTAATTTGATTTTCTTTGTGTAGACCTAACTGTACAGCACTCTGTATAGTATTTTTTACGAATGAATTGTGATCTGATGGTTATCTATGTAAAATCTTCTGACAGGTTAGTCGGCATCACCAGCTGACATTATCCAGTTCTGAATCCTCTGAATCAAATGAGTCGAGCTCTTCGGAGGAGATCATTTTACCGAGAACGACCATAAAACCCATTGTGCTGAAGACCATGAGACTGGACAGCCTGCACCAAACCAGTGACCATACTGCACATCCAGGCCTTGCGCAGACCACACCTCACCCTGCCAACACGAAGCAAGGAATTGTGGACCTGAATACAAACATCGGTCCTCTTCCAGATCTTGTGGTTCCACACGTCACCACCCCAGAACTACAGTGTTACACGGTAGACCTCACCAGTCCTAAGCCAAAACCTGCCAGAGGAGATAGCATTTAATTATCCAGCATAATGGTTTTACTAGGCTTGTCTATTCTTAAATGTGATGTTTGTAGCACCTTGTATCCTTTTCACTATTCTTCAGTAGCAGTCTTCAGTGTAATTCTTCAGAATTACACAATATAACTTTCATCTGTTGCATTTAATAAAATGGTGTTTTTTCATTTGCATTTTTCATTATTACTATTATTAGTTGAAACAGTATTTTAGAAATATGAAATGGTTATATAAAGACAAATGCATCCTGACGCTTATAAGGGATGAGGTTTTTCAGGAACTTTGCAAATTCAAAAAGTAATAAAAACGTGCAAAATGAGTCCAATTATTTCATATTAACTAATAAAACATTGGGTTATAGAATCATGCCATTTGAGTTTTCACATTTAAAACATATGCCACAATTTGGCAATGACCCATAATGGGTTCAATACCAATTAAGATAATTACACAAAAATAATTGACATTCTAATTTATCATCCCTTATTCTGGAGAATTTAAAAGCATAAATGCATCTTATTTCTGATAAATCACTTCAGTCACAGTCACTACTTTTCTAGGTGTATTAACTAATGTATTACTGATTCTTGTGGCTAAAGTTGGCTCGGCTAGTCACGTAATGTCCATTCTGAATTAATGAATGCTAGTCTAATGTTAACATTTAAGCCTGTTGCATGTAAAACGAGTTAAATAATTCACTTCACGTTTGCCAAGTCACAATTATGAGAAAAAAAATTATGAAGTATAATTATGACTTACTGGAGCATGATTTTGCGGTGAAATGCGGCGGAAACGGGCTTCCTTAGCATCTTGAATTTTTAAACTCAAAAATATGTGAATGGACACTTAACTTGACACGTTTTAAAAACGAGTATGTTTTCTCATGCTGTTCATCACAACTTCTGTTTGTGAATAAGGAGTCTGTGAGTCTCAGACCTGATGTTGCAATTAATGATAGAAGATGGAATAATTACTTTATCAGGAAGTTACTAACAGAATACAGCCTAATATCTTCTAAAACATACT
This sequence comes from Elopichthys bambusa, assembly GCA_037101425.1. Classification (NCBI taxonomy): domain Eukaryota; kingdom Metazoa; phylum Chordata; class Actinopteri; order Cypriniformes; family Xenocyprididae; genus Elopichthys; species Elopichthys bambusa. The sequence continues at coordinate 36,735,366 of CM074434.1, read as the reverse complement.
GGCACTCTAAATGCATTGACCGGAAATATGCATGGTTGCGGCCTAAAAAATATTGCATAAATATGGTGAAGTACATTTTAAAATACTCTATCTGGTGTACCCTGTTAAAACTCTTTCTCTTAGATTTCGTACTGATGTAGATGTTATGTGATTTCTGTGGGACTGAGAAAGAAAATGTTGTGCACTTATTTTTTTTAACTGCATTTATAGCTAAATGTTTTGGATAGATTTGGAATGGTTTTTTTTTGTAAATGTTTAGGCATGAAAGTTTACATTTCTGAAAATTTTTATTTTAATAGACAACGATTACCACCAAATGTAGCCTTTATTGTTAATTTTTGTTTGATTATGGGGAAATACCATATACATAAACAGAAATGGGCTAAAGGAAAACCCAACTTTATTTCAGATAGATATGAAAAATTATATAGTTACTACTTGGGTTGAAAACAGTAAAGCAAAACACACTAGGTCTCTTTGTGAAGCTTTTATTTATATGATAATCACATACCTGTTCTATTTTCTTTTTTCCTTTTTTTTTATTATTATTTTTTTACCTGTATTATTTATATTACTCTGTACATTTTTTTTCTTTGTTGTAGTTTATATTTGTTCAGTACTTGTATATTATATGACAAAAAACAACTGTTAGCTCATACCAAAAACTGTCGTTTAAAGGTGCAGTGTGTACATTTTTTTTTTACACGCTCATCTAGCGGTGAGGTTGCGAACTGCAACTAACGGCAGAAACACCCCGCGCAGCCCTCCCTTCGGAGAAGCTACGGTGGCCATCTGGCCGACATGTCAGAGAGAAGCTTGTTTGAAGCAATGAGGTTTCTTGCTTTTAACAAAGTACGGTCTCTGCTTCTAATAAACCAGACAACGACTACCACTACTACTACTTTGTGCGTATTCACCGTAATGACGATGCAAGCCGCCTCTAAAATCACTAATGATTTAGAAGAAAAACATAGTGACGAAACGTGCGCTCTGTAGAGTGTTTGTCCGTTTAGGGCCACTGTAGAAACATGATTCCGCATAATGGCGACTTGACATGAAGACCCGCAGTGAATGAGATAGAAATGGCTCATTTTAAGGTAATAAAAACATAACGGTTCATTATGTAAGGTCTTTATACACCACTGAAAACATAGTTATGTTTATTATATTGCATTTCTGTCAATAGGTCCTCCCAATTTTTACACATTGCACCTTCAAGTGTAAATCCATCCCTATATTCAGAGATGGGCATAAATATATGAAAATGTATTTAAAATAAAAAAATATCAGATAGTGTGGGGTGTGGGGGAATAAGTACACAAAACACATGTGAATTTGGCCATTCAGTGAAGCATCACTATTTGGTTGAAATCTATCTGGACTTTTTCTATATGCAAACAACATTTTGGGGTTTACAACTGCTTAGAAACGTTTTATTTCACCTACCTCTTTTCTTCCCCTGCACAGTAGTATAAATATAAAACATTTAAAACTTTCTTTTTCAAACATTTTTCATTTTATTTTTTCATCACAATCATTAATTCTCACTCAGTAACAATTACACAGTTACACAAAATCAATTATTTATTCAATGACTGATGACATGGTGGAGTGCATGTATGTTTCTGACTTCTATCGATTCAATCCCATTTAGCATCAACTTTTCAAAAAGACTGGGTTCAAGAGGTCATCTGTGTGCAAAAGGCCAAAGAGAAGCCATTTCTATAATTATTTCTGACCAGGTAACACTGCAGCCTATTACTAAATAAATAACATGTAAAACTGCAAACATTTCCTGCAATCTAGCAAGGAGTAGGACTAGGTGATAAGAGGTGACAAAACAGTGATAAATAAAGACCTAAAGGTCTGTAGACTTAAAAAACAACACTTGTTTGCAACATGTTTTTAAAAAAACAGTAACTTTAAAATTCACATTTGAGGTTAAAACTATTTTGAAATATAAGGTAATGTCACCCGAAGCCAATGTCACTCATAAATCCAAAAGTGCTTCTCTAAAAACCCAAAGGAAAAAACTGCAAGAACTTGTATTTCACAACCCTTTCAACAATGGTGAGCTCAATATTCAATGCTGCCTGCAAAACACAAGAGCAAACATACATAAAGTGAAAAATAACCCACAGGAGATACTGCAGATGTTATTACCACCATATCATAACAGGATGGTGCAACCTAATGGATAATGAATGATCTCACTGAGCAAGTAAGGTGCGATTAAACTAGTATATTCATTCTCAAAATGCCTGACAGACTGTCCTACAAATATCAACAATATCTGGAGTCACACTCAATAAAACATGAACTTGTAATAAAAAAATAAAATAAAAAAATACAGAGGACAGGCTCTTTCTAGAAGGAAAGCTTTAGGAAAATAAGATAATGTCCGCTTTTTATTAAATGGAAAAAAATATGTATTATACAACATGATTATTTGATTTTCTTTTTGCAATACAAGGTTTGTTTCTTGCCCAGCATTAACCAATAAATAGCATTAAATCATTTTAAAATTAACAAAAGTTCGGCAATGATGTCATCCGTCCCCGAGCTCATGTTGATACTTTAAAAAAAAAAAAAATCTTGATAATTAATGAGAATTCAGTCAAAGCGTTCATTCATAAAGCAGATAAGTAATAGTTTATCATCATAGCACAGAATTATCTTTAACATTCGTTATGACAAAATGTATGTGAAATATTCAAAAAAAATGTTAAATGTATGTTGTTGCAAATCTTACTGTGCTAGATCAGTTGGTATCCATCACAGAAAATTAAAGAAGGCTCAAAAAAAAAAAAAGTTCTCATCCAGTTTAATCCAGCAAAAAAAATGAGAGCAGTTGTACAAGCAGTGAGTGAGAAGAGTTTGTATTTCTATATGTCAGTTCTATAAAAGCTTAACTGGGAGATGATTTCTGAGCCTAAACGTCACTCATGGTGCTGCGTGTCGGTCTCTTCTTCAAGCGGCTGCTCCGCAGGCTGTCGTGCGTCCACAGCAGGGGGCGCAATCAGCCCGCCGTCCTGTGCCGTGTTGTAAGAGCCACAGGTGCTGCACTTCATGCCCAACACGTGGAAAGCGACAGTGCAATGAGCCTGGCAGTCATTGCATATGATCTGCAAACAAGCACATAAAGTGAAGTGGACTTAATGGGGAAAATCTCACAAAAATAGGCCATAGTTCACAGTAAGAAAAATATATATATCAATTTTAAGGTACACTATATAACTTCTGGTGCTCTAGCGGTTAATAAACAGTTACTGGGATACTCCGCAGTGGTTGTTGTCCCACCCGATCTAAAATAGTCAGCACAAACACTTATTATAGGTATATCGTAGTGATCCAGGATAAGACAAAAACATGGATTCATGATGTTGAACAAACAAAAGTGACAGTGTACCTTAAAATAAATAAAGTGTAAAGAAAATGAAGACAATTGAATGAAAGAAGACAATTTTAGGGTCATTTAGAATTGTTGCATTGTGACCCACTTTTTTGTCATTCGCATTATTTTGATTCTTATTTCTGTAAAGTAAAAAGTACTATATCAATGTTTTTAGGCATATTCTACAATGAGGTAAAAACTAAATTCTTTATTTTTTTGCATAACAGCAATGAGAATGATTTTTATTTCAGAAATTAGAACTGGGGAATAAGAGGAAATGTGCTTAATTGGCATGAAAACAAAAATAAAAATATTAAAATTGCACCAATTTGTAGGAACTTTATTATGCAATACAATAATTCAAAATATATATAATTTTAAACAACTAATTTAAGTAAACTTTCTTGACAGGTTTTAAGATTAAGATTTTCTCCAGTGTTGTTAACTAAAACTAGAACTTTTAAAAATCATTTTCGTTCACTGAAATACAGTGCATTATGTATATACAATTATTTTTGTTAATTGAAATACAGCTGGAAAAACTTTTATTTATATATATATATATATATATATATATATATATATATATATATATATATATATATATATATATATATATATATATATATATATATATATATATATATAAATAAAAGTTTTTCCAGCTGTATTTCAATTAACAAAAATAATTGTATATACATAATGCAAACGAAAATTAGAAATGTTGCCTAAAGTTTAAGTTGATGTATTACTTTACTAAAAATAAAACCAAACTGAAAGTAATTTAAAGCTAAAAAGATTTTGACAAAAGCACTAAAATTAAAGTTTTACATAAAAAGCAAATAATAATAATAATAAATACTATTAAAAAAAAAAAAAAAAAAACCAAAGTAGATTACTCCGCACCTGAGCTGAACAGTCATCATTTTACAACTGCGGGGTATGAGAACATCTTACAGACTCATAAATGAATATTCACTTCTGCTTGTGTTTGCATTACTCCTCATTTGCATGTCTGTTTGGATAAAGTGTCTGCTTAGTGAATCCATGCAAATGAACGCTCGGTTACCTTTACTTTAGTGTCCTGGTACTCTGTGGGCATGGGAGACTGGGCAATTTCCATATCTCTCTGCTCCCAGAACTCCTCCATGTTAAAGGCAGAGTGCATACAGAGGGGACAGCGGTAAGCACTGCGGGACAGACCGCCAGATGTAAGCACATCTCTTAACTATTGAACATTATCCTATTCAAGTCTATGACTGGTTCATGGAGTTCAATGAGAATCAAAACATGTAAACAGCTCAGAGAGGCTGATATTGTGCATCAGATGGGTGTGACTTCTTAAGATTTCAGAATTTGCAACAAGTTATAAGAAAATAATACAGTAGTTACAAAACAACAATATTCCTTACCCAGTTTTGCACATGTCCTCAAAGCATGTTCTGCAAGCAAAACAGAGTACATCAAATCATTTATGCATTATGGCAGACACTTTTATCTAATGCAATTTTTAATAACACTTTACAATATGGCTTCATTTGTAAACATTAGTTAACTACATTAGTTAACATGAATTAATAATTAACAATACTTCTAAATTATTTATCTTAGATAATCTTAACATTTACTAATACATTTGAGATCAAAAGTTGTTAACATGATCAAAAATCACAGGTAATGCGCTGTGAACAAAAAGGTTTTTATTAAGTGACATTTACAAAGGTTAATTAATGCATTAACTAATGTTAACAAATGACATCTTATTGTAAATAATCTATCATAACTGTAAGATTTAGGGAAAAAGGCCACAGGCAATAGGTTCAGCATTTAATACAATTTTAGACACACCTAATGATTCTTCGTGGCAGCTTCCACATTTTAGAATAATAGTAAAGTCACCAAAACTATGGAATATTGTGGGATTTTGCAGTGACAAAACATTTAAAAATGTTCATATGATGGCAACAATTACTTAAGTCAAATATATTTAGTCAGTTGTGTCCAAACCTATAACTGGTAATGAATATTATGTCTAAAGCCTTGGTCACACTAGACTTTGATCATGCAAAATTTCCACAGGAACTGCAACACTCACAAAATGACATCACACTCTGCAGCCTCTTTTTAAAACATAATTCAACATAATATAGATAAAAAAAAATGTTAGAATATGCAATCTACTCCTCTTTACGGCAACCTTGCAGATTTAAAGTTTGGTTTCTTTAATTCAGCTGAAAGGTCAAGCTGTGCCTTGTCAATGATCTTTTGGTCACATGATACGATTTCACAGGTCAGAGTTCAGCAAACTTGAACTTTGGAATGCAGCGAAATGTTAAACTTCTTCGCTTGAGCTTGCGTTTCCAGTCTCCCGTGTTCGCATGCGTATGAATGGAAGTAAATGGAATGAAAAGTGTAGCGTGACCGCCCCTTTACACAACAGATTATCAAACACTCACTTGTGTAGCAGATGACCGCACGAGAGCACATGAGCCCCTATTCTGGACGTGTGGATGTCCTCCATACACACAGGGCAGTTCTGCCTGGAGACGTTCTCAACACACTGAAAAAGCACTGCTTAATACTTCACAAAATGATCAAATAACGTACAAGAATCAGCAGAAGACTTTTCGTACCTTGTGATTATCTTTAAGATCAGTGGCTAAACATAAATTGCACTTCGTACAATGGAAGTATTTCTCTCTTGGGCCAATTCTAAAAGTGACAGGAGACAAAGCAGAAATACAAATGTATTGCTTCAATATTGTTCAATAATGAAGGCACCTCTCATTTGTAAGATGCATTGCATGAAAGCGTGTGCTAAATTAATAAATGTAAATGCCATGCAAACCTGCATATCCCGCAGGGCTGGCAGTGGTACTGCTTCTTGTCTTTGTCAAATAGATGGCAGATGTTACAGTAATACTCCCCAAACTTGACTTCACATTCTTTACACGTCTGTTGAGCCTGACAGACACAGAATGAGCAAGAGTTTTAAATGTTATCAGAACTGAAAAGGGTTTTAAAAAAAAAAAAAAAAAAAAAAAAAAAAAAAATCATATTTTGCATTAAGAAAAAGTCTTTTTTTGAAGACCATAAAAATGTGTTGCATTCTAACATTTATTGTTTTATACAACAAATACCATCATGATGTGTAATTAGTTTAACAATTACTTGTTTTGCATTACAGTAAGATTTTATTAGATGTTGACTGTAATTGCAGTCATCAGATTTGCTTGGAAAAAGTCTGTGCATGTATGAGGGCTGCACGATAATGGTTAAACTGATAATCACGATTATTTTGCTCAAAAGTATAATCATGATTATTAATCACAATTATTCTATCAAAAAGGGTAATGTAGTTATGGCCATTTTGCACGTTCTTTACCAACCTACACTTCACCCAAAAGGCCTGTAGGTGGCACACCGACTTCATTTAACCCACTATGATAACTTCGTTAGATGTTAAAACAGTACAAAACACACGATTTTGGTAAACGTTTTGTAATCTGTATTCACATTAGATTTTTAAAGCAACAATTCGTTTGCAAATGAGACAAACCACAGATTCAGTTTGCCCTGCAAATTCGTTAAGCAAAGAATGATGCTCTTTGAGATATATATATATATATATTTCATTTGACATTAAAAAGTGTAAAAGTCACTCGTTTTTCTAATGAGAAACACTGTCAAACAGTGGGGAGTTCGCGTTTCTGTGCCTCCCTTCAGCTCATAGAAACAAAGCAGAGCCCCCTAAGCGTGCGGTGGGTATAGTGGGGGGTAATTGAGAATGAATGGGGGAAAGTCACGTGAGGAGGCAATGCGTCAACTGCGCTATGATTGGATATGATCGGTTATGATCGGACATGATTGGTTCGTTGTTTTCGTGCGCGTTCTCGTCGAATCGGCCTGAATGAAGACAGTGATGGGACAGTGATTCTTTACGGGAGGAAAATGCTTAATTAAACGTGTTGCGTTCATATTCTGGGCTCATCTGGGCAGATCGCTAAACTCCAGCGCACATGTTTGTTTTCAGATCATCAGCGCTTCTTCCACATTTAGAGGGAGCGCGCGCGCAGAGTTGCCAGATTGCACAGATTAACGTAAAACACCGGGAAGACAGTATATCTTTTTAAGGGAAAAGCTCTATTTGGGATATTTAAGTTCTTTGCATCTGGCAGCCACAAGCATATCCCAAAGAAAAAACACGTTTTCAGGATAAATAGCGAGCGGGCCAATATCGTGACGATTGTTTGTAATCGTTAAAGAGAAGCAGATATCGTTATCGCGATTAAAATAGGATTAATCGTGCAGCCCTAATATAAATATATCTTGACAGGTTTTGTGAGATTCACCCAAGCAAATTATATGATGCGTTTAGAGCCAAGCTTAAATATGACTTTACCTCTTGAATAGTATTGCACACCGCACATTTGACCTCTCGGACCTTAAATCGGTCCATTTGATGGTTCTCTTCACCATCATGACAGAGTCTGCAAATATAAAACTTCCCACAGCAGGGCGCCTGCAGAGAGACAGACCACAAATATGTAATCCATCGCCATCAATCACATCAAATATGGCTCACAGCACGAGTCTCTACTGACTGACATCAGAATATATCGCAAGTGCAAATCTATAACAAAACCCCAAACTGCCATTTCTTTGACCCTACCGAGCAAAGAAACAAGTCTAAACTAACATATCTTATTTGTTGCATTTAAACCAACAATAATTAATTTCACTTCACAAAATAATCTTATATTACACATTAAAAATAGCAAATGGGTGTTCAGTGATGTATATTCCATACAGTTAGCTATATGCGAATAAGACTTGCTTCAATCACGCGTTGCAACCAAGGAAAGTATTTACCAAAACAATCAAGCTAACATTGGCAAGAGTATTTAAAATACAACGTATACATGCAATTAAATGTCGCTCACTTTTAACCAACAGCTGCGAACATAATGCTCACATCCAACTTCAGTGGCGGCCATGTTTCATTCAAATGCGAGAAAACTTTATTTAACAGTCCTTAACGGACCAGAGTGTGTTTATGTGTCACGTGTCCATTCCCTCATTAAAAAATACAAGAAAGAAAGAACGAAAGAATAATGTTTTTCCTTTTATCCAAACATTTTTTATTTGAAAATTATTTTCTGTCAGACAAGTTAGGTTTAGTGCTTTATTTTTATGAATTTTACATGACACAACTTTGATGTAAATAAAGATTACCATGTAGGAGTACATGATGATGTAGATGAGGGTAAAATCTACTATTGGTAGTCTTATGATGAAATGTCCAATTTATAATCAATATATGTTTATATCACAGGGAAGTTGTCACAAGGCTTATATAATCTCAGGGTTTTGAGTCAAACATCCAGCTAAACAAATGTTTGGTTTCTTATCAACATCTGGTTCTAATTCACCATCATATTGTTGTTACAGCATTTTGAAAACAAATGCACAAGTAACACTAACTTTAATAACATCCTGTCCTCTCCCTTATGGAAAGAAAATATATTTCCCTATATATGAATGATCAATATATTACATGATTTAACAGTATATTTGAAAATATACAGAAAAAATATATTGCGTAAATATATTACAATATATTGAATAAGGAATTGCCACTTTTCATATATTGAAAAATATGTGATAATATATTTACTAATATATCAGAATGTATGTAATTTTATATTCAGTAATATACTTCATAATATATAGATTTATATGTGATCAGATATGGTACTGCATGCATAATATATTGCAGATATATTTACTCATGCAGTATAAACACACATATGGTAGAATGTAACACATTTCTTATATAAATTATAATTACTTCATTTTAAAGGTTTCATATCTTCAAGTTAGTTAACAAAAGCACACCTGAATGTACTAAAGTTTCTACCAAAGAGACTATCACTGTGCTATAGTGTGCACAGCTGTTACTTTTTAAATAAAGTTATTATAGTCTTAATGGTGTTCAGCCAATCATAAACCTAACCACAGGCTCTACTCTTCAGCACAGTGGTAACCCCAAAAACTCACACATACCAGAAAACCTTTTAAATTCCAAAAGAATACAACTTTAAACACTAACAGATCTCCCCCTATATCAATATTGAGCAAAACACATGAAATAGCACTCAATTTTAACATTTACTCTCCTATAACAGTCAGAAGCAAAGCATGCTGGGAACTAGAAGTCTGTTGTAACCACTGATTGTAACTCATTCCATGAATGTGTGTATATATGTGTGTACAATACATTCACATTTATATGGGGACATGTATGTGCAATATATGTACACAATAAAGGATAAAACTTTATGAATGTAATGCAATTTTTTCTTCATTTATACATATATGTATCAATATATAGCCATACATGGTCAATGCATATACTGCAGTATATAAGCACTAGTTTCCCATATATGGAAATGTATTATGTAATATATCGCATTATATTTTGCAGTATATTCCCATATATTTTTGTTCCGTAAGGGCTAGCCTTCTCTTATAAGATTAGATTTGTATTATTGATATTGTCCCTTTGTTTTTATATAAAATCACCATGCCAATAACATTTGGTGGACAAATCCTTTATTAGAACTGCAAATAAAATCACACCCATTTGTGGGAACTGAGCACACTGACAGACGGTAGCAGCATCTGCCCCTTTAAGATTAAAAACTTGCCCATCGTCTTTCCTAAAATTACTGCTAATCTGATCTACTGTGGATTTAAGACCTTAAGAGTCTACAATCCACTGAACATGATGTAAGTATATTCGTTACATCTGAAAACATGATTTATTAAGCTCTGCTTTTGGACTTGATGTTGTAAAACTTGCTAACATGCTCAGTATGATTTATTTATTTTTTTATCTCCCTCAGTTGCCCTTGAGATCTGGAGAGCTGTGGATGTGTTTGATGAAGCTATTATTTGTTATACAAGATTATTTATATCATACAGGCTTTTATATGGAAAAATCTGTTTTCAAGATATAAAATAAAGAGATATAATAAGAATCAAATTGAAGTGAAAAGAATAGAAAAGTGTATATGTATTATTTCTAAAGAAGAGAAAATCTAGTAGAGGCCTAGCCTAGTAGATGTGGATGAAGTTACTGAATAAATACAAAATTCATTCTTTTATATATTTCCTGTTAATATTCAAAGAACAATATAGCCATAAAAAGTCATAAACATCATGGGATTATACAAAGCATATGCCAAGAATATCTTCACAACCCTAGAAAGTTAATAGGAATAATTTCCCCAGTAACTGAACTAAACAATACACACTTATGGCAATTTGTAACTATTTTATGAATTGGTGGCTAATTTGTATGAATTTGTACAATCTCATTCATTGATCTCATCTTGCGCCCCATTGACGGTCAGGTTTAGAGTTGGGTTCTTTCTAAAAATCGTACTTTTCCATACGAATCACAACATACGTTTTCTCATTAGATCAGGTTGAAACCTAAATCTCGAAAGCCTTAATGACCCGGTTACCTTAAGTGACTTTGCATTATCTGTCCTGCTCTTTCCGATGTTTACAACCCTAGATTCATGCCCATACGTTTTTTAAAGCAGATAAACACTGCATATGTTATTCACATTTTTGAACATAAATATTTTGTAACATTATAAATGTCTTTACTGTCACTTTTGATTGTCACTTTTTAATGCTTCCTTGCTGAATAAAAGTATTACTTTCAATGTTTTCAGCATTGATAATAATAATAAATGTTTCTTGAGCAAAAAAATCAGCATATTAGACTGATTTCTGAGGGATCATGTGACAGTTTCCACGCCTAGTAGTTTCATTCATTCATGAATTCCTTCCTGTCCACTAACTTCTGTTTGGGTGCTTGTTGAAATGTTACTATAATTATCCTCAAGTAAATACCTGTTCTATCATTAACTAGATAAAGATACCCTTGGTTTAGAAGCAGTTTATGAATAAGCCTTTGGATGTTGAAAGAGGTCTTGTCTGGGTAATTTAGCATTCATTCATTGACACATGGCAAGCCTACCATTCAAAGAATTCAAAATAGACGCCACCCTCAAGCAAAAGCTTAACGGATAATGGCATTTAAGTTGAACTCTTAGCTCCTTATAGATGGCATTAGACCACTGGTGCTTCCTCCTGCCTGTCTCTTTATATTTAAATAGGGTAGATTTAACTTCAGTAAAGCTCTGAGATTTACAGGCGTGCTGTACAGTTGCTATCCTCCTCTGGGAGGATAGTGGAGGACTGAGAGGATGTTCAGCTATCAGAGTAACAGGAGACAGAGCCTCTTTCCCAACTGCAAACTAGCAACCTCTGAGTCAACAGACAACGCCGTTCCCTTCGCCAAAGAGTGTTTGGTGAAACAGTGGAGCTCTTTAGGTGAACTACAGACGGATATCTATGACATCTTTGGTGAGGCTGATGATGGGGAGGTTGAGAAGCATTCTGAGCCTTCGTTATGGTTTACCAGCATATCGCCAAGCAGGAATTGCACGCTCAACCTCAACGTTGGAGGAAAGTCCTACCGCATCACCTACAAAATGGCAGCGAGATACCCACAGAGCAGAATTGGCCGTCTGGCCACCTACACCGACCATAACATGAAGCTGAACCTCTGTGATGACTATGTCGTGAAGGACAATGAATATTTCTTCGACCGAGATCCAGACGTCTTCAACAGCATCTTCAACTTCTACAGGACCGGTGTGCTGTGGATCAAGGATGAGCTGTGTCCGAGGAACTTCTTGGAGGAGATCAATTATTGGGGAGTTCGGATCAAATACTCTCAACGGTGCTGTCGGATCCTGCTCGAGGAGAAACATGACGAGTTGTGCGAACAGCTTAAGGTTGAGAAGGAGCTGGAGGCCGAGCTGGAAATCGAAGAACACGAGGAGGCATTCGACGACATGTTTCTCGGCAAGATGCGACGGTCACTTTGGAACGTCATGGAGAAACCGTTCTCCTCTGTACCAGCAAAACTCATGGCGGTAGCCTCCAGTATGTTTGTGCTGGTGTCGCTGGTTACGATGACTCTGACTACGGTGGAAGAAATGGAGAACATGGCATCTACTAACCAGCTCAGTGGCAAGACATATGGAGAGTTTGTAGAGAATGTGTGCATAATTTCCTTCACCGCTGAGTACCTGTTGCGTCTGGTTTCAACCCCAGATATCAGTCGCTTTGTTAAGAGCATAATGAACATGGTAGACCTCATGGCCATCCTACCGCAGTTACTGCAGTTCGTGCTCGAGAGCTTTGAGACCTTCGGTTCTGGGAAAGAAAATGCTGACATGGAAACTGTAGGTCAGGTGAGCAAGGTTGGACAAGTACTGCGAATCATGCGACTTATGCGTATTTTCCGGGTTCTGAAACTGGCACGTCACTCCACGGGGCTGAGAGCGTTTGGCTTCACGTTGAGGCAGTGCTATCAGCAGGTGGGATGTCTCTTTCTCTTTTTCGCCATGGGGATCTTCACATTCTCTGCCATGGTTTATAGTGTTGAACACGACGTCCCTAATACCAACTTTACCAGTATTCCACATTCTTGGTGGTGGGCATCTGTAAGTAAACATTACATATATATGATATAGTTGATGTTGCTAATCATGCACCTTTATGTCTTTCAAAACCAGTATCGCTTTCTTTTTTCTGTGGAAAACACAAAAGGAGATCTTAATAGAGTGCAACAGTTAGGTTCTGGAGTTAAAATCCCATTAATTTTCTCCATAGGGGAATTGATTTTGAACGATAAACCTTTAAAGACAGACCTACTATGACCTATGAGGTTATTAATCAATGGAATATGCAATGGAATTCCTGGTGAAAAATGACTTAACCGTGATTCTGCAGAGAATTCTCTACCAATCAGAGAATGGCAACAAGCAAATCGCGTCAAAATAAATCTTTAGCTCCGCCTCCGCCCACTACCATGAAGGACTGCAAATGACGTGATAGAGTCAGTCTTACGCTCACAAACCACTTAAAATATGCATTTTATGCATAATATTTGTATGGAAGTCTAAAGAGGTATAACAGATCTGTGTGAGAAACTTTCACTGAAAAGTCACTGCGAATCATGTTTGACAAACATGGTTACCATCCTTTTTTATTGTATGGAAAAGAGCAGCTTGAATATTGTGCTACAGAGAGCAATAGTGCCCATCCACTTTTTCAGCAGCCTTCATTCCATAAGTATTTTTCCCATAGGGATTTTTAATTGCTTCATTGCTCTTTTTAAAAATCCCTATGGGGATCCTTTTTTTCTATACAATAAAAGTGAATGGTAATTGGTAACCATGTTTGTCAAACATGATTCGCAGTGACTTTTCTGTGAAAGTTTCTCACACAGATCTATTATACGTCTTCAGACTGTCATTTTAACTACTTTTATAAATTTTACATGGTGTTTTTGGAGCTTGACCACTCCTGGTCCCCATCCACTTTCATTGTGTGATGACTTCTCCTTTGGTTTTCTATGGAAGAAAGAAAGTCATAGGGGTTTGCAACAACATGAGGTTGGGTAAATGATTTATTTTTATGAGTTTACCAATAACTTCTCATTCCAGGTGAGCATCTCTACTGTAGGCTACGGTGACATGTACCCTGAGACCCTTTTGGGGCGGATATTTGCCTTTGGCTGCATTTCCTTTGGGATCATTTTGAATGGCCTTCCAATCTCCATCCTCTTCAACAAGTTCTCAGATTACTACAGCAAACTAAAGTCTCACGAATACACTTCCAACATGAAGAACAGAGGGAAGGTTAACTTCATCCTGAGAGCCAAGACGAAACTAAAAGAGTGTGGCTGCATCGATACTAATGACACTAATGTTTCGTAGACACCTGAGTTCCCAAAAATGTGCACATTATTTTATTGTTGGCATTGTTAAGATGTACTGAATCTTGTCTGAATGGGATTATTTTCTAAAAAGCCTCTTATGTAAAAGTGCCAAATGATTCAAATACAAGTATTAAGTAACACTGATTTACAGTAAAAGATGAAGAGGTATACTTACAGTCAGTTATTCCTCATCTCCTGTTCCTTGTGCATTATCGATTGTTTAGTTTCCTTCACCTTTGGTAATGAAGGTGTACTACAGCAATAAAGTACATTTTAATGTTTGGACATGTTTTTGTAATCCGTTACCACTGTAGTTATGCTCTTTTTAAATATTTTCTGCTTTTCGCCTGGTTACAGAAGCACATTTATCCACATAACACTGATGCTGTCCTGCATTATCCTTACAGTTTATGTGTTACCTTAACTGCCTTTTGAACTCAACCTGACTAACCACAATAGAAGATTAATGTAATTTACAAGTAGCATTAATCTAATTTACAAATTAATCCAATTAACTGAATTAACACTGTATTTAGCCTCCAGAGACCCAGCAACTGCTTATTTATTCCCAGGAATTTCTCTGAGACCATACAAGCCTTTGGGTTCCGTTTGGTCTAATTGTCACAACACTTGTATGAGGTATAGTGACTACTTAAAAAACTTGGAGTAGGATTAACTTGAAAAAACAAACAAACTAGGAAACAATTTCCCTTGGTAATTGCTAGTAAATTTAATAAAAGATTACAAAGAAACAGCAAGAAAATTAACACACTGAATTAAACGTGAAATTCTGAAGTAGAAAAACTGAATTAGTACTCCAAAAATAATTGTTTACAGTGCAGTGGCTATATGACGAAAAACTCCCCAAGATGTGAGGAAGAAAACATGGTTGGGAGGAATATGCTCTCTCAGGACACATTTTAGGTACAAATATATTTATAATAATACATATTTTATAAATAAATAAAAAGAATAACAAACCTTTTTTTCTGATCGTCGACGATAGCGCGGTTGCACTCCAGGCCTGTAGGTGGCGGTATGACGTCAGCGAGCTCATAAGCGTGACTTCTTCTCGTTGTGTTCTTGCGCTTCTCTGACCTCTGCAAGACTGAGTGCGGTCCTGAAGTCCGGCAAAATGGTTCCTCCAGTGCAAGTGTCGCCACTGATTAAGGTTTGTCTTCACAAATTGATTATTCTAGGTGTTTATTATTCGATTTAAACGAAGAAAGGCGTCTACGGAACTCTCTTTCCCTCCCGTCAGAGCGGGCTGTGATGTGTTGACGTCTGTTAAAATGGCCTGCATGCTGAAAGTCATGATATTTCCTTGCTTCTCTGTTAATAAAAACAGAATTAGTGATATTACTGAGATTTTATTTTGTTTTTCAGACAGCCAGATGGTCTGCATTGCTTGTTGGTATTGTCTATGGAAAGCGCAGATATGGTAAGAACGAGCAAGTTCAAATGACATTTAAATCCTTATATACACACACACCCTTTTCACTCTAGAGTGCATGTTTATGTAGGTCTGAACTACATATATTGATTTAATTCATAAAAAAATAAAAAAAGACTTTGAGTTCAAAGCTTTTTTCTTTATCTCCAGATAATCTGAAACCAATCGCAGAGGAGGAGAGGAGAATAGAAGAGGAGGAGAAGAAGGTGCGAGAGGAGAAGGAACGCATTGCTAAACAACTAGCAGAAGGTAAGGTTTCACCTTTACATTTTAATAGTGATTCTTCTGCATATTCATCAGTTGAGCTTTGAATTGTTTGCTCATTTGGTCATCCTGACTCTTAATCTCTCTTTTTTTTTTTTTTATTCCAACAGCTAATGAGGACACAATCCTGAAGTAATCAGCCCCAAATGTCGGCTATATCGTGTTCATTGTAAAGATCTTGTCTCTCTGGATAAAGAATGATACTTGTATTCTGCCATTTTGGTTTTACAGTGCCCTTTTCACACCTTTCAATGTTTTCTCTAACAGATCATGCCAGACAAATACCTCTTTTTGTGAAATAATCACTGAATACATGCAAATATGTGTGTATGACCTTTATACAGGTGTAGTAAATGCAATGTAATGTTAAATATACCCTGAATCGAAGTTTCACTTTGGTAAACATCCACACCAATATTTATTAATAAACTATTAATCCCTATTTCTTTGTGTTTAATTTTGAGGTATAAAAATAATTGAAATGTTCAGGTTGTTCTAAGTATGAATTTAAGATTAGACAATCATTTTTCTGTTGTAAAAGATTCGTTACCAGGAAATACTGTAAATAAAACTTAAGGTTATTCAAAAATTCATCATACAATCAGGGTCCATTAAAACATTACCCAATCCATTTTTTTTTTTAATATCTCAGATGGCATATGCCTGTGGATTCTCTTTTATGCAAACTGCAAACCAATTCTTCCTGTGGTAAGCTCTAATCTGATTGACTGGCTTTATGCAACTTCAGTTTTGTGCTTGTTACAAACTAGTTACTATATTTGCCAAAGTTTGTCAGGTTAGTGCATCAAATATTTGATATTCAAGTTTTGTTTTAGGAACCTGGTAACCATTATTTGAGTTTTTCTCCACAGCCTATTATTGTGGCATCAGGTAAACATCCCTAAATTACATGTAAAAACAAAATGAACTGTGGTTGGACACTTTATGTTGGTCAAACCAATCTAGCGAGATTATTATTAGTATTAGCGAGTGTTTTTGGTCAAAATAAGATTTCAGTTAACATTCATTTTATTTCATGTAACAAGAATTTTTATTATTATTTTTTTATGGTTTTAGTTAAAAGGTTAGTTCTGCAAAAATTAAATTTCTGTCAATAATTACTCACCCTCATGTCGTTCCAAACCCGTAAGAGCTTTCATTCTTCTTCGGAACACAAATTAAGATATTTTTAATTAAATCTGAGGTTTAACTTCAGTTTTATTAAGTAACGTAAGTGCTTTGTGCAAAAAAAAACATAATTTACCACTTTATTTACAAAATATTAATCTCCAATGCACGTTCACGAGAGCACCATGACGCATAAGTGTTGTTTTGACATGAAAGCGAATGTTGTTACATGAACGCATGTTGGAGATTAATATTTTGTAAATAAAGTGGTAAATTATGGTTTTTTTTTTTTGTGCAAACAAAGCACTCGCATTGCTTCATAAAATGTAGGTTATAAGGGTGAGTAATTAATGACAGAATTTTATTTTTTGGGTTAATTAACCCTATAACTATAATAACCCTGGTGGACAATCAAAAGTTTGGCTGATCAAGATTGGTTCTCTGAATATTTCTCTGTGACAGAATATTCTCCATTTCTTCCCCAGTAATCCACAGCTCTCACTCTGTAGTAACCCCTCACCTCCAGACTCTCTGTGGAGGAAAAAACACAAGCAGGTCAATATATGGATCAGTGCTTGAAGTCATACATTTTGAATCCAATTGAATTCATACCTGGAGAATAAGTGAAGTATGTGAAAATAGTGTTTCTGTGATTAATCCTCTGGAAAGTGGTCTCGTCTTTGGAAAATTCCACTTCATATGTCTTTATACACCTAAAATGACATGCAAATTACATTTAGAGCCATTAAATGAACTGCTTTGATGAACTGCTGTATTTAAACAGTTCTTACTTCGTGCCAATGCAGTGATCCTTCCAAATAATCATAACTTGTCCTTTGGTGACGGTGATGAAACACACCCCGTTCACCTGCAGAACGATAACTGTAATATTAAAACCAAACCACAAGGTTTCTACATCTCTGCAAAGAATAACATGTACCTAGAATGCAGATGTTTTGCAATCACGCTTAAATTAATTTCATGCACAGACATACACAAATGAGAGTAACAGTTTTGGGGCGTAGGTAAACAGCAGAAGCTAAGAAAATTCACTCCACATCTTGACTTCAACATTACACAATATTAAACTCAGGAACAGGTCCAATACTTAAAAAATAGTGCCTTACTAAGCTTCATGAGGTGCATCCTGGGATGCTTTTAAACCATATTAAAGGAGTTAATACATAATTTATATTTGTCTACAAAACTAATTTCAAGTATTTCAGCATCAACTTTAAGATCAAAACGTTTTTAAAATCATGAGAAATGAATTCAGTAAAATGTGATTGGTAGTATAACCTTTTGGTGTTAGATGCATCTAATGAGATGGCTGTGATGACAACGTTATGTCAAGTTGCTACTAACCTGGTTGGGCTTTTCTTTAGACTGGGCACACAAATGTATGAGCAGCACTGAAGGGACAGGAAGGACTGTCTTGAGCGTCAGAGACCCATCAGATGGGACCGGCAGAGGTCCATCTGTCTGTGGATCCTACGACATACACATTCATTTAAAGACTAAAGACTTTTAAAAAAAAGACTTTGGATTTTTTTACTCTTTTAATGTGCGATTTTGATGTTTTATGTAGATATTTATTTAAACTAAACTGCAAAACCAGCTCATTTAGAAACCATAAAGGTTATGAAGTCACAATCATAAGCTCATTAACATATGGCCACCCACACTGTAAAAAAGTATTTTTCTAAGATGTACAGTAGTGGCCAAATGTGACATCCTGCCTCATCTTCACTTTTTATTCAAATATTATTAAAAATTTGTTAAGGATTTTGTAAGTGTAATTGTTTTATTTGTGATAACAAAATGAAACATGCCAAATTGTGCAGATATAATTTGTGGCCAGGCTGTCATACAAAGAAATTATGAACACATGCAAAAACAAAAGAGAACCCACAAAATATTAATAACTGTTTATGTTGTAATCAATGTATGCTTTTTCCTGTGAGTTTAGTCTTTCTATGAATTTTTTTGCATAGTAAAATAAAACAAATAATTTTGTCAGATAAATACCTTAACCGAGTTTAGTGTTTCTTCCCCCATATTTAAAATTTTTTAATGATATTTTGATGGTTTCATTAAACTTGTAGGGTCATTAAAAACAAATATCCCATCCAGACATCACTTTTGGTCACTAAATAAAAAAGGTTACTGGAGTATGTTTTACTAAAATTATTATTTCAGTCTTTCTACTTCAAAATTTCACATTTAATTCAATGCGTTACTTGCCGATTCTTTGTAATTATTTGTGACATTTACTAGCAATTTCAAAAAGAGTGAAAATTGCTTCTACACCAAAATTTCTTTCAGTGCATATGAAAAACATAGAGAAGTCTTAAAGGTACAATAGCAAAAACAGCCTGTTTAACACTCAAGGTCAGATAAAGGGTGGAATGTGGTCATGAAAAACTAAATTATGACTGTTTTACATTCACATTTAGTCATTTAGCAGACACTTTTATCCAAAGCTTTGGTGCAAGAAACCAGTAACATTATAAGCAAACTTCATGGAAGTCATCAATGTGTGTTATAAAGGAGTGTGTGTGTGTGTGTGTGTGTGTGTTGAACCTCTTGGCTCCGCAGCTGTGTGAACTGCTGTGCAGTGGGATAGTCAGGGCTGCCCATGCTCTCCCACAGTTTAAATGGGTTTGTCACGTTATTATCCATGTAGTGTGTCACATACATCAGACCTACAAACACAGACAGGATAGAACTATAAATACAATCATATTTAATAAGCGCTTTTCACAATACACATTTTTTCAAAGTAGCTTTAAAGAAAATCATAATGTTAATGTTTATAATATCTTAATATCTTCATGCCTTAAAGTCACATTCAACAGATTCGAGCTGGGCGATAATGTAGTTTACATTTTTCAATTATATAAAACAATCAAGCAGTTGAGATTTGCTATATAATATATATCACCTGACGCGAGTATACCGTATGTATGTATGCTGATAAATTTGGACATAATTATATATACAACTTTATATAAAAAGCTAGACGATAATATAGTTACGTTTTGCAACAAAAGCAAAAAAAAAAAGAAGAAATTTACTATACAGATTTTCTATATAGTAAATATCGCTTTACGTGAGTGTACTGCATGTATGAGAATACAGTTAGGTATAATATATATCCAACTTTATATGTAGAGCTGTGCGATAATTTAGGATACATTTTACGTCGATATAAACAATAATGCAGCCAAAATTAGCTGTATAGTATATATTGATTTATGTGAGTATACTGTATAGTATATGCAGGTGTTTTACAAGTAATACACTATATATCCAACTTTTATTATATAATAAGAATCAAGCAGTTAAGATTCACTATATAGTACATACTGCTTAACGTGAGTGTACTGTATGTATCCAGGTAAGGCTTGATATTCTAATAGTTATTCATTATTAATTATTAAATTGTTAATTAATTATGTGCCGATATTGAGTATTATGAAACCTTTTGTTTAATTTATAACATTTTGGTGTAATGTCAAGCCTAAGTTCTATTCAGTTGTGCATTGTTGAGCAAATATAATAGTGTATTGTTTTTTTGTGGTTACTGACCCATACGTTGAGGTATTCCAGTGAGGTGCAGACTGATGATGTCAGCACCTGAGAAGGTCTGGTTATCTCTGCTGTTATACAGCAGGATGGTGGTCTGCCAGCTATCGGCGGTGTATGGCACCTGAGGGACGTGAACGGTGGCCAACACACCCACTGACGAATTCACTTCAGAGCTGTCAGTCAGCACCTGAGCCTGCACCTGAGTCTCACCTGAAGAACAATAAATGAATATGAGATTATCACAAACTCTCATAAATACAACTGTGTTTTTCTGCAGTGCAGGTTTCTGTCATTTCATAGATGCAACAAATGCGTAATCAACAGCAAAGTCCAACAATTCTGAACAATTATACACTGATGTAGTGGGCGATATAACCATTATTTACTTTAAACTGTTTTTTTTATTATTTTTTTTATTAAACATAATACATAATTAGGTTAAATATAATATATTGGTCAATATGTGCATTAATGATGCACCGAAATCAAATCTTTACTGAAACACTTAAACTAAAATTAAATTTTTCATTTAGCAGAAAACTGTTAATTGAATTTGGGCAGCTGATCTCTATGCTATTCAGGGTCTTGTGTTTTCAGGTAATAAATTAAACCAGTCGTAGTAAAGTTCTTTTGAAAATTTGTTCAATGTCACGGTTTCGCTCAATGATTTCGGCCCACCAAAATTATTTTGGCCAAAAATATTTTCAGTTGCCAAAAATCACTACTATACACATTTTTATAGCAAAGTCATTCAAATATTCGGCCCATCTGACTTTACTGAATTAACATATTAAAGATAAATTAAACAAATTAAAATAAACATATTACATATTAAAGTAACACAACATATAACAAAATATTATATTTATTATTATATAATTATAAATAGAATATATAGAATATATTACATAAATTATTTTATATAAATAAATTATATACATTAATTTTTATGTAAACAGAATATTAAATTATATAAATTTTTTGGTCAACATATCACAATATACATATTTTTACAGAAAAGTAATTCAAAGATTCAGCACATTTTTTTAATCTGCTTGGCATTCTTTCTTCTAAACATTAAAAGGCATTTGCAAGGATCTTTGCGATGAACTTCTTTAGCTGGTATATCACCCACCAACGCCTGTTTCACACATACTGTTGCAGAACACTGATGATTCATTATAAACTTTCATTACCTAACAATGCCAACAGGCCCATCACAGTCAGGACTGGTTTCCGTAGTAACTGCACGTGTGGCGGGTTTGTGTTGTTGATCTGGAATCGAGCGGTGAGCGTGCGCTGGGTAAACGGATGTGGGTGGTAACTAAGGAAAGCATTGTCATTGCTAAGCAGCGAGTAGTTGACGGTACTGTTCTGGTCAGCGATGAGCAGGTTCTGATGCTGTGAGATGACCTACAACACACCAGAGGCATGAAAGGAGACTGTAATACTGCACCAAATATACCCAACTCAAATTAACAAGTTTTAACGCATCATTAAGGAATGCAATTAATTTAAGAAATAAAAATGGTAACACTTTACTATATGGTTCATTAGTTAACATTAGTTAACTACTTTAGTTAACATAAACTAATAATGAACTGCACTTCTACAGCATTTATTAATCTTTGTTAATGTTAATTTCAACATTTACTAATACATTATTAAAATCTTGTTAACATTAGTTAATGCACTGTGAACTAACATGAACAAACAATGAACTGCTGTATTTTTATTAACTAACATTAACAAAGATTAACAAATACAGTAACAAATGTATTGCTTATAATGAGTTCATGTTAGTTAATTATGTTAGTTAGTTATTTTAAAGTATTACCATAAAAATAAAGACCGCATTAGAAATAAAAATATTTTGTGCCTTTAGGTTTGAGGTAGGACTGCACAATTTGGTGGAAAAATTAAAATAGAAAAAATAAAAATCTCTTCTAACAATATAAATCTTTACTATCACTTTTTATCAAATTAACACATCCTTTCTAAATAAATTGATTTATTTCAAAAAAACAAAAAGAAAAAAATACTGACACTAAACTTTTGAAAGGTAATGTACAGGCCTATTGTTACAAAAGATTTCTATTTAATAAATGCTGTTTTTTTTTTTAGGTTTTTATTCATCAAAGAATCCTGAAAAAATATTATAAGGTTATAAGGAAATATTAAGCAGCACAACTGTTTCCAACATTGAAAATAACTGAGTATCAAATCAGCATATTAGAATGATTTCTGAAGGATCATGTGACACTGAAGACTGCAGGAATGGCTGATGAAAATTCAGCTTTGATCACAGAAATAAATTGTATTTTAAAGTATATTAAAATAGGGAACCATTATATTAAATTGTAATTATATTTCACAATATTACTGTTTTTTTTTCTGTATTTTTGAACAAATAAATGCAGGCTTGATGAGCATCAGAGACTTCTTTTAAAAACATAAAAATAGTAATGTTCTCGTTACAAATTTGAGAAGATGGTTAAGCGAATGCATCATTTGGGAATGTCATTATAAGTGACCCAAACTCAGAGTAGATGCATTTGTGTGGAGCAACATATACAGTAAACCTCTGAAAACACCAGACCATGAGCAGCTTTACTCTGAAACATGCAGTGTGTGTATCTATTGAATTAAATCTCAGCCTTTGCAACTTGATCATTTCACTAAGCCATCTAGTGATTTTGGTTTTTATTTTGATTAACTGTGCATCCCTACTTTGAGGTCATAGCTACTGGCTACTTAAAAAATGTATTTGTCCTGCCCCAACTTTCCGTTTTAATAGGAAATACATCAGCTGAGGAAAGACATTATTATTTCTCAAACCATTTAAGGGAGTTTTTGCTATTAAAGGTGGGGTAAGTAGTTTTTCAAAAACACTGTTTGGAAGTTAGTTGGGCCGACATCAACAACAAACAGGTAACCAATCAGCATTAGGGGGGTATGACGGTCAAGGAGAGAGAACAAGCAAGAGGGAGATTTGAGAGAAAAAAACTGCAGAAAGAGAGATGGGACACGATACAAAAGAGCTCAAAAAAATATCACTGGAATGAAGGTTTATGACTGGGCAAGCGCTTTAGGACTCACGTTTATATTTGAAAAGCTTTCCAGCGCTGGAGAGAGCTAAGTGGAAAGGCCTGAAAACAGACATGGAGGCTGCTTTGATCCCGCTATTCATGCGAGTAACACTCGGTTTCAGAGCAGGGTTGTTAGGATTGGAGTGTAAGTTTTGGAGGCGGAGCAATGAAGAGAGGGGTGGGTTTGTTTGGGTTGATTTCAAATATCAATAATGTCCAACAGCGTTTTTGAAAATCTACTTACCCCACCTTTGAGGAATGGGCTCAGGACAATATGATTGGCTGACTGCAATTCTGCCCTAGGACCAACAAAGTATCTTGAATGAGGAATATATCCTCATGTAAATCACATTTCATTATGACCTACTGACACAGCTGTGGAAATGAGATATTACAGTGAGAACAGCACTCTCATCTACCTTAACCACCATGGCTGCGTAGGTGACATCCGCTCTCCAGGTGAGCGGTTTGTTCCAGCCAACCAGCGGATCAGCCTCGTCATTGAAGATCGGCACAGAACGAAACTGTGGAAACCGCTGCTGGATCTCCCACACAGTGGCCACTTCCTGCTGCAGGATGGGTAACGAGCTTCCACCTCCCTGAAAAACAAAGAAATACATACTACAATAATCAAAAATCGAATTACTCATTTGACATTTATTTGACACATTTATCCGAAGCGACTTGCAGTATACTTATTACAGGAACAAGATTAAAGTCGACATGTAAATCTTTCTCTTATAGGCATGCATGGTATGTAATGTGATATTCTGATATTCGGCTGGCCTTACTTATCAT
This sequence comes from Elopichthys bambusa, assembly GCA_037101425.1. Lineage (NCBI taxonomy): Eukaryota > Metazoa > Chordata > Actinopteri > Cypriniformes > Xenocyprididae > Elopichthys > Elopichthys bambusa. The sequence continues at coordinate 36,710,776 of CM074434.1, read as the reverse complement.
AAACTTTCATGTACCTTCTTGTGTAGCGCGATGTAGTCTAGCCGTACGCCGGTCTCTCCGGTAAAGTAGTTTGTGCCATTGTAACAGTGCTGTAGCATCTCCCAGCAGTATGGCGAGTGGGGCAGAGAATGACAGGAGTCTCCCGGACCCCCAAACTTCAAGACTGGACTCGCTGCATGAAGGCCCTCAGAGCAGGCATCATAATAGTTCAGAAACCCTGGAGGAGTGGAGCAGGAAAAATTCACTGCCACAACAATGAGGCTGGTAGACTGTTCTCAGCAGAACCGTTAATTCTTCTATGAGGCAGCATTAAATTACAACTTGTCAGACACTTTCTTGTTTTGTCCACACCAAAAAGGCGTGTAATTTCTGTGTTCAAGAACACCATGTGCGGTAATACAACACAAAAACATGCTATATAAACTGATCAAAAATGAAATTAAATACATTTGTAATGTTACAAAAGATTTCCATTTCAAATAAGTGCTGATCTTTTTATGCTGTCCATCAAAAAATATCTCAGTTTCCACTAAAATATGAAGCAGCACAACTGTTTTCAACATTGATAATAATAATAAATGTTTCATGAGTAGCAAATCATCATATTAGAATGATTTCTGAAGGATCATGTGACACTGAAAATTATGCTGAAAATTAAAAAAAAAAAAAAAAAAGCCTATCTGAGAGGCTTATGACCATTACCGGAAGCCAGTGATTATAGTTTATAAAGTTATATGGATATTTTTCTTACAAAAACGCTTCGCTTCACTTCAGAAGATCTTTATTAACCTCACTGGAGTCGTATAGATTACTTTTATGATGGATGGATGGATGGATGGATGCATTTTTTTGGGCTTCAAAAAATGGTACCATTCACTCCCATTATAAAGCTTGGAAGATCCAGGATATTTTTAAATATAACTCCAGTTATGTTTGGCTGAAAGAAGAAAGTCATATACACCTAGGAAAGCTTGAGCATGACTAAATTATGGGATAATTTTCATTTTTGGGTGAACTATCCCTTTAAGGCTGCTCAATGAGCTTACTTTAAATAGAAATTTTACATTTAACAATTCTCCAAAACTTCATATACAAATTTCCCAAAATACAGACAAACCACTCCTGGTTCAGTTTGGTGCAAATTACATATGTCTATTTCAACATCTCCCCTCTACATGGTACAATAAAATTGTTGATTACCAGTTAACATATGAACATAAAAAATATAGCTGCAATTACAGGGCCTGAGGTTATGGTACCCGCAAGACACGGTCCCAATGGGTCTCAAAACGTTTTTAAACGTTGGGCATTTTGGACTATTATTAACTTGACATGGCATCTTAAAACACTCAGTGCAGGATGTTTAAAGATCAGAGCAAGAAATGCAATGCAACATGCATGCCTATAAGAACACTAATATGAAGAAATACTGCTAAAAATATCAAAACTAAAATAAAAATACAAGGGGAAAAAATCTACCTTTTATGGTCGACTCAGATGTAGGATTTCGAAACGGCAGATTTAGACAAAATTCAAAATGGCATAAAATATAATTGGTTCAATTAATTCAGCAGCAAACCCCAAATAATCTAGGAACATTTTGTTTCTAGCCCATTTGGATCAAAACTTAAAAGCAGAAATTACAAACTTACTGCAAGAGCAGCTTTGAGTTTGTGGTGGTGCTAGATGCTTGAGACCACTACTTAAAATCTATTCCAATTGATTGAGACAGACTGACAGGGTTTTGCCTCAGACAGCAAAAAATAAACTGTAAACTGTACCTTGGATTGACACAGTGATGTTGTCAAAGTCGTGGTTGTTCGGCTCATTCCATGTCTCGAAGTTCCACTGAGAGACAACGCTAAGGCCGTATTTCCCTGCACACATATAAAACAGCAGGAACAAACACAGTGAGACCTTTTGGAGATTTGTGGTAAAAGACAAGTAAACAAAAGGTTCAAACTGCACAACAAGTGCTTCATGATCTATGATCACCATCAAAGACATTACGACTTCACTCTCATACTCACATATGTATCTTTTGGCGATCAAATAGACCAAATTTCTCCATTCAGTAACTTGTCTTTTGTCTTCAAAGTTGCTGAAGGTGTTGGACACACTGCCCATCAGTTCAAACCCTTTAAAAAGAAGCAATCCTCTTTGACACAATGCAAAGTTGTGTTAAGTTAACCCTAGTGGCAGAACATTAATGCAAGCATGGGTTTAACTGTAATATTTAGAATTTGAAAAACAACATTTGAAATCTTAGTCCTAAGACAGTAAAGCCAGTAGAAGATGAATATTTCTTGATCTGAGCCATCTTGTGCTCCATCTGCATCTGTGTGTTGCATTACATACCCGGCTGCAGTCCATTCTGCCAGAGAAGGTCAATCAGCTGGTCTAAGTGAGTGAAGTTGTACTGATATTCTCCATTGTAAACTCTACACGAAAACCAGAGACAAAAACATTAGTATTACAGTACACCACAACCATATATTTTACATGGAGATGCATGGAGAATATAAATAATGCATTTATGTAAAGATTATTTGTTGATGCACAAACAGAAAATTAGACAGTATGTCAAAAGCAGATTCCAAGAGAGAAAAGAGATTATATGAGACATTTTATAGCATTTAGATTTTAATGTGATATGTGTGATTCATGTGATACAATGTACATCATCCACTGAAAACTAATGAAATCTTGGTAACACTTTACAATAAGATTTCATTTGTTAACATTAGATAATTATATTAGTTAACATTAACTTACAATGAATAATACTTCTACACCATTTCTTAATCTTAGTCAATTATAATTTCAATATTTACTAATACATGCTGCAGCATGATAATGCACGGCCCCATGTTGCAAGGATCTGTACACAATTCCTGGAAGCTGAAAACATCCCAATTCTTGCATGGCCAGCATACTCACCGGACATGTCACCCATTGAGCATGTCTGGGATGCTCTGGATCAGCGTACATGACAGCGTGTTCCAGTTCCTGCCAATATACAGCAACTTCGCACAACCATTGAAGAGGAGTGGACCAACATTCCACAGGCCACAATCAACAACCTGATCAACTCTATGCGAAGGAGATGTGTTGCACTGCGTGAGGCAAATGGTGGTCACACCAGATACTGACTGGTTTTCGGACCCCCCCGGACCCCCCCGGACCCCCCCAATACAGTAAAACTGCACATTTTAGAGTGGCCTTTTATTGTGGCCAGCCTAAGGCACACCTGTGCAATAATCATGCTGTCTAATCAGCATCTTGATATGCCACACCTGTGAGGTGGATGGATTATCTCGGCAAAGGAGAAGTGCTCACTAACACATATTAAGACAGATTTGTGAACAATATTTGAGAGAAATAGGCCTTTTACATAGAGTTCAGCTCATGAAAAATGGGGGCAAAAACAAAAGTGTTGCATTTATAATTTTGTTCAGTGTATATATATATATATATATATATATATATTCATAAATAACATGCAATATATATATATATATATATATATTATTGCATGTTATTTATGAAAATATTTCATATTCACCAAACAGAAGAAGAGAAAGTCTCTCTCTGGGAATATGGAGTAACTGACCGTGCGGTCACCAGCTCCAGCATCCAGTGTATCCGCACCTGCTGGATTCCTCTGTGCGGCACAGAGCCGATCAACGCCAGATTCATCTGCTGGTCTGGACTGAGATCATACAGGTGTGCATCAGTGTGCGGCTGTGGAGGGCTGCAAAAACACGAGACAAAAGTGAACGTTGTGCTTATTCATATTTACACACTAAAACAATTCCATACACAGTGTTTTACTGGAAATGCTGGGGTATATGTCACTGATAAAAGAGTACAAAAAATAGCCTATAATGGTATAATCACACCTAATTCATTCATTCATTCTTTCATTTATTTATTAAATAGGGTAGCAGTTCAGGCATGTACCATAGTACTACTACTGGTTGTGTATTACTACTACTTCTTGTGGTTTCCCTTAAAATAGTTTGTGAGTACCATTGTGAAAGTGATTGAGGTAATACAATAATAATTCATAAATGTGCACGGTATTTACATAAATTAAAGGTAATTCATATACCATGGCATTTAAATGGCACTCCAATGTCCAAAGTAGTACCATGGTACTTTTTTTTGCCGTAATATCAGTTGATACTTGCTCTACCATGGTATTATTAGTAAAGTTCAGTGTATAACATTACAGTTTTATCTTACCAGAATCCAGTGCTTCTCCAGAAATGCTTGAAGTTTCGTAGCGGCTTGTCAACATTCACTTGAACCTCCAGAGATGAAGATATAACAGACTGCTGCTGTTTTATCATCAGGACTAATGTAAATACTGTCCATTTGAACGAACTGTGTTTACATCTATACATGCTGCTGACGTCACGTATAAACACACACGTTTACTGTACGTGTCTTACAGTTTAACTTCATTGATATATTATTTCATGGTTAAAATTTCGAAATCGTATTCCGTGACGTTAAAAAATATTTTCCCCAACTTCTGTGCTCATAAAATATACGAGCTTCCATCAGCTCTCTCCAGAAAAGTTGGTGCTCTGACGTCATTGACTGGCGACTTTTGTTTTTAACAGCTGAATGTTGCGGCCTGCTGGTCTAAATGTGAAATCACTTAAGGCAATAAAAAATACTTTTTTCTCATCTACACTGCAACACTGCACTTTTGATCATATAATATACATTACAATAGAGTATAGTGACAATATAGTAGCCCAAACAACAATATACACACACTCATGTTAATGTTTATGGGTCATTCTACAGAAACGTCCATTTTTCTGTCCCTAGACTTTACAGAAATATTACACTTGAAAACATTTTTTTTTATATTTTAATATGAAACAATATGTTATTTGAACAATTAAGCCTTCTCGAGCCAACAATGTGGCAATATTTGTTTTTTAATTAATTATAAAATTCCAAACACCACAGAAGTGCTCGTCCCCACAGTCATGTCCAGAGGGAAAGTGCTTTATTTTTAACTCAGAAACAGGTTTTTCTACCATTTTAAATACAATAATGTATGCATAACTATCAAATATATGATGTAAATGACAAAAAACAAAAAACAAATGGTGAATAAATATTATAAAATATTTATTATAGATTATATTTATATACTTATTTATATATTTATATACTTAAGATTATATTTAAATATCTCTATCTATCTATATCTATAGGGGGCCTTGGGTTTTCCCTCCAGCTTGTACCTTCGCCTGGGATTTCTTGTCTCCGGCTGGTTCAGCACAACATGTCTCGCTGTTTTAATACAGGGTAAGCGTGGCATGTGTGTGGCGGCCGGAGATGGGTGTACATTTTGGGACCCTGGGCCCCGCAGCACCTCACCTTGATGGCCCGTTGCAACATGACTAACCTATGCCATGGCCATGGGGGGATCAGAGGCAGCCTTTTAATACCTTATCATAAATAACTGTATCAATATTACCATTATTAATATTATTACTATTACTATTATTATTATTATTATTATTATTATCATTGCTATTACAACTACTACTATTATTATTATTATTATTAATAGCTGTATCAATATTACAATTATTAATATTATTATTATCATTATTATTATCATTGCTATTACTACTACTATTATTTTTATTCGTCCTCTTCCTGATCCTTTAACCTCCCCCTCATTCCAGATGAAATGAGTTTATTTGTTAATATGGTTATCATTACTACTATTGCTATACTATTATTACTATTTGTCATTTCGTATTAATTGAATTTATCATTATTATTACTATTATTAGTATTATTATTATTGCTATTACTATTGCTATTGTCACCCTACTCATCCTCTATTCTCCATTTTTTTGTGTGATACTATTATTATCATCATTATTGTTGTCATTACATTTTTTTTTTCTTTCTTTCTTTTTTTTTTTTTACTCTGGTTATGTCTGTTGTACTTCCCTACGTACTCCTTTATTCATATATTTCCACTCCCACACCCAGTTACACTTACAGTTACACACACTCACACACAGATCTTATTGGCTGTTATGTATGTTTTGCTGGTCTTTGTATTTGTATGTTGCATTTAATTTCTAATCTGTAAATATTTTAATTGTCTGTTTGCATAATAAAAAAAAGAAAAAAAAAGAAACATCTTCATTCGTGTTCAGATGATCAAAAATCTTTGGAACGGCAGTTGTAATTAATAACAGAATTTTTATTTTTGGGTGAACTAACCCTTTAACAATGGCTTAGCAAATACTGGTAAAGCTGTCAAGTTTAGCAAGGGAAAGTTTTTATTATCAAGTTTAATGCACAAAATGTAATGAATTTCAGAAATAACATGAGGTCTAGTTTAGTTAAATGAATGCCAAAATAAATACTCACCTCCTCTTCACTCGCTGATCTAGCTTCTCTGTCATGATGCTGATCCACCTGTGAGACAAACACACGCTCTTTAAAAACACCAGGATTTCGTACATGTTGAATATGAAATGATTGAAATATGCACTTACTGGTGCAGCAGTTATCAAGAATAAGTTGCTTATTATCAACACTATTGTCTTCATTCTTCCAATATATCTACAATAATATTACAATAGTATGCATATAAAAAACCTCTAAATGAACAGGTGCTGTTAAACAAATAAATAATAACATCACATTTGCAATAACATTTTGTTTTTTTTATTTTTATTGATTGATTGATTGAAAGCAAACATCTGATGATCAGCACTATTGTCTTCATGCTTTCAAAATATAGAATCTGCAATAGTATTATAATATTATGCATATAACAAAACCTTAAAACACACAAGTGTTGTTAAACAAATAAAATAAAAGCGTCAGATTTGCATTAACAGTTTATGTCCTACACAACCAGTTAATAAAACTCATACCTTAGTTTTTTTCCCCCAATATACCTGCAATAATATAATATTATGTATATTAAAACAACTACAGCATCAAATTTGCATTTATGCCCTACAAACCTGCTAATAAAACTCTTACATTAGTTCAGTGAACACTTGAAGTGAAGTTCCCTCAGATTAGAGTATTAATGGTGTTGCAGATGCATTTAAGGCCTCTTAGTTTTGTAGGAATTGGGATTCATCCAATCAGCGATATTGCAGAATGTCTCAATATTAAACACCATTACCACTAAAAACTCCTTATAATTAAACACTGGTTATTGGCTTCCATATGGGTTTTAATATCATTACTGTGATGCAATGTTTGTAGTGCAACATGTCTGAGTATGTTACACAAGTGGCTTTTCCTTATATTGAGGAAAAAACAAAGATGGTAAGGAGTGGGAGGAGAAATAGAGGAAAACACTAAGAAAACCCTCTTTTAAACATTGCATTGACTACCTGAAATAAAATGCTATGGCAGGGATCTTTTTTATTTATTTATTTTTTAAGAAAACTTAAAAATGCATTAAACAAAAATAAAAGACAGAGCCAACTTCAACCAAGAAGTTTCATTGTCCCTTGAAATGTAAGAAGCAAAATTAAAATGCACAAGTATATGATTCTGTTCAATAATAATGGCTTTGCTATTTATAAGAAAGTATATGGTTCTTACACATTATTTTCAGACCAGACTTAAAAAGTTATTGTGAAATGTTGTAGATACTTGAGGTAACTGTCACAAACCATTGTGGCGAGGCATTTCTTAAGAACTCAAATTCTTTAATTAATTTCAAACCATCTAGATTCATTTAAAAGATTAATCCAAATTATCTATTCATCAAACTCCACAGCACTCAGTTGTGGGAAAGAACCACAGAATTTTATGAGAGTGAATGAGAGAAGGTTGTCATATAAAAACACAAGCAGAACTGGGTGATAAAAGATACCGACAAAGCAGCATATGTGAAATGTGAAAAAGGTAAGTGAAAATATTATCTTTATATAGCAGTGAACATTTTAAGTGGATCAAAACCTTTCATCAAAGTTGTCCTAAAACCTTCTTCTTAGGACAACTTTGATGAACTTTTTTGATCCACTTCAAATGTTGACTACTGATATATATGTATAATTATATATAATTTGATAAAATAGTAATAGTAAATAATATAATATTAATATAATTTAATATTATCAGTATATATATATATATATATATATATATATAGTTCTGAGTGGGTCAAAAGTCTGTCTAGAAAATAAAATTATGGGATGAGCAATCCCTGATTTTAATGACATGTGGTTTACTTTGCAGGTCAGAACCAGCTATGACAACCCTAATCTTGATTTTCAGTCTCCTGTCTGCAGTCTGTCTGGCTGTTCCTGTGAGTTGAAAATATGACTTACATAATGTAAATATGACATATACAGGTATAAGGTTACCTGTTTAAGGGATTTTGTCTTGATATACAGTCAAACCAAAATTTATCCAGACACCTTGAACATTTTTATTCATTACTACAGTTTATTCACTATAGTTTAAAAAATAGTAATAGTATATAGCAAGATCTCAGAGTTAAATTGTGTCAGAAAAAAATCATCTTAATTTTGTCAGATAACACTTAAGCAAAACATGGTCAGGTCAAAGTGTCTGAATAATTTTTGGTTCCATATTTTTTTTAATCAATTTTACTGGTAGTCCACTGTTTGAAGAATTTTTGGGTATAATATGTCACAGTTTACTTTATTTTGCTATCCTCACTCACATAAATGAACTATAATGTCCTGTACCCACTAGTAAAAATATATCAAAAACGTCTGAATAATTTTTGGTTTGACTGTAGGTGGAGAAAACCAGGGGCAGGAAGACAAGAGATTTAAGTTTTGAGGTAATTGTTTTCAGTTATTAGTTCAAAATGCACTTTTTATACCCTTATTCAGAAAAGATGTTTGCATGTTCAACAGCTGTGAATCATAACTTTGTTTTTCAGGACTTTTATCACCCAGTCTTTCCTTTTCTCATGACTATGGATCAGTTCCGTGGACTGAAACTTGCACCCTACAGGTCTCCAAGTATCGTATGCCGCTGTTCACCTGGTTTCTACCCATATTCATATCCACATCCACACTTATTCCGCTTCAGGCCTCCAGTGGCTGTGCAGCCACCCATCATTGTGCTAGAGAGGGTCTCTCCCACTGCAACCCCTACAGCCAGACCTCAAGTCACAGCCATTCCCGTAGGATGATCATATGACCATATATCTTTGACTCTGACTTAAATTTGATATATTTTTATTTGATAATCTTTTCTTTTTGTTAATTCTCAGATGGTGGTACTGAGCACAAGTGTTATGTCACACAACCCTGGATATTTTTAGCTATACACATTACATTTTTTACTGTAATTTCTGATTTACAATCTGCTTAGCCTTTGTACATCTAATCATTTAGAATCATATTAGCTCAAAATATAGTTTCATGTGTTCAAGTGCATTTATTTGTACTTAAATATTCATTTTTGATATCATGTGATTGCTTGTGTTAAATAAAGCAGAGTAGCGTATTAAAATCCGTGTTGCATTTACATTGATGTGTAAAATGGCTGTGCAGAAAACACTTTTTGCAACCCAAATTCCTAAATTTATGTAGAAATAAACTTTTCATGGAGATTCACAATTTCTTATCAGGTGGTGTGAAAGTAGCATCAGAATTACAGTCTTTACAGTAATGTTTGTTTTTTTTTTTTAGAGAAATTTGTAGATACCAATATCTCTGTTCAAAAGTTTGGGGTCACTAAGATTTTTTTTTTTTTTTGAAAAAAATGAATACTTGTATTCAGCAAGAATGCAATAAATTGGTCAAAAATGTTGTTCTTTTGAACTTTCTATATCTAACTTTCTATAACTTTCTTTCAAATCAGCATATTAGAATGATTTCTGAAGGATCATGTGACGCTGAAGACTGGAGTAATGATACTATGCCATCACAGGAATAAATTACATTTTAACACGTTAAAATAGAAAACAGCCTTTATAAATTGTAATAATATTTCACAATATTTTAGTCATCGTTCATTATTTTTTTATCCCCTTTGCAATTCCAGCTAATAATGCTGAAACTAAATATAATGAAAGCAATACCTTTTAATATGAATAAACAATCAAAAGCAACTTAAATGAATGAGTCCTGTTGATGAGATTTATTTAAAAGAAATGAACAGACTCAAAAAAAAAAAAAAAGTTCCATTAAAATAAAACTCAAATAGCATTGTTAAACAGTCGGTTTTACATGTTTTCTTTATACTACCTGTACATTAGACTTCACAATTGCAACTATTTTCAAATAACTTAAGTAACTTGTTTTTAAAAGTGCAAATTCATAATTCATACATGGGAATTCCATGGGTAAGACGTGGGTACATGGGAAAGTTCACATTTCCTTTGTGCAACAAGAGAGTGAGAAAGAATGAGTGACTGTGTGAGCGAGTGAGTGAGTGTAGTAATGCAGTGTGCTGACTATGACTTCTGCTCTGCTCCTGTGGAGGACTGAGGCGTGCTGTCCGGCTTTATTATCTGATAAGTGATGAGATACTCTGGGTAGGCCTGGAAAAAACAAAAAACAAATAAATATTAATGCCCAATCCTAATTCTCTTATATACACACATCCCCTTGCCCCTTGAAACATACTGGCAAGGTGCAGGGGTGAAAGTATTCCCCTAAGAAATGGGACACCACTACTACACCATTACACACGTCATCATACCTAGTTTCTTTTATTAGTGTCCTGTAACATTTAACCGGTGTAAACAGCAATGAAGTGCGAATATCAACAGAAATCAGGCGCGAGAACGTTTAACAAATTACTCACTCCCAATGTTGTTTTGCGCTGTATTTTGAACTTCAGAAAATGGCGCTCGGTTTCATGAACGTAGGCCTATGAGCCTTTGAGTTTCTCAAGACGACACAGAATGATACAGATATGAAATATCACTACATACATTCTAGCAGCACGGTAGTTGGTGTATGCAGGGAAATTTCTCATACCCCTTCGTTCGAAGTGTGGTCCAGTAAAATCTTCGTTTGAAGGGCTATCTGGCCCTTCCCCTTATCCCTACCACTCCAGCCGAAAGAGAATCGAGACACCCCTACCCCTTCACATGAACGAGCAAAACGAAGGGGTAGGGGAAAGGGAAGGGGTAAGGGGTAGAAATGGGATTGGGCCTAAGACACAACACAGATCACGTTTTTCCATTCCACTGCTCTACTTTTCCATTGTTTTTCCAATGTAAATGCGCTAGATGGATATTTAACCATTGCGCTCGAGTCTTTTGCTGCGTCTCGTGTATGACATGCAGTTCTAAAAACACAGCGCTCAACTTAAATACATGCAACTTTTTAAAAATGCAACTGGTCTGTGGCTCATGTTTTTAACAGCAAAAATGTGTTCTGTGTGAACCGGCCCTAACACCCCATGGTTACACTAAAGGCCCTGATATACTGGTGGGAAGTTATTTCAAACAAAATCAGGCTAAAATTAAGTTTGTTTTGAGAGTTCAAAACAACTTACCAAAGCAAACTTTACAGAAAAGTTTGCTCAGGCTTGGTAACACCTTCGAACTACCATTGGTCCTTGGTGATTACGTATTAGGTAGTTGTGGGTTTGAGGCTAGCGTTCATTTATCTAGTGAACTAACATGCTGTGGACACTAAATGACTTGCCTGAGGTAAATGTAATGCTACATGTGATATTATTTTCAAGCTGATTTATTGATGTCTTTTTGCAGTTATAACACTGGTTGAGAAATTACACCAAGGCTCCAGACTCTGTCCACACGGAGACGCGTTTAGGTGCATATGCAAAAATTTTGTATTGTATAGGTGTTTTGTCCAGATGGATCCGGCGTTTTCGGAGCCTGAAACCGCTATTTCTTTTAAACCGGGTCCCAGAGTGGATAAATCTGAAAACGATGCCCTTGCGTTTTCGTGTATACAGCCAATCCGTATATTTTGTGAAACAATGATGTCATCATCCCACGTGTTGACCCTAGTCAGACATCGCTATGTCACGTAACAACAACAACGGCGGACTACATGCATGTGTTCGTGCTGCAGAAGCTACAGAGTCTATTAGCTTTATAAAAAGAAATCTTTATTTCTAAGCTTTACTAAAGTTTGTATACAGCGCGCGAGGTTATACGCATGCTCCAAGTCTTATTCTTTGTTTTTAGTGTACCTCTGTGGCAGAATTACAGAATGTGGCAGAAGCGCCTCACACTGATGTATACTTAATCGTTTTGAGTCAGTTTCAGTGTTTTCGTGTGTACGCAGATATTTCTTGAGACGAGGGGGGGAAAAAAAGATGTGGATGTAGCCTAAATGTTCGCAACCGAAACCTTGATGCAGTATTACCAATTCTGCGGTTTTCCTGTGGAATTGAGCTACTTTAACACTGTTGTTTTTCATGTCCACGGGTTGAAGCGACCCTAAATAACATGATATTTAGCCCCTGGAATGCGGGGAACCGCACCATAAAGGCAGATTTTACCCCCGGAGCACAATTTATACCAGGGAACCCTCATAAAATGCGATTGGGCTAATTTTGAGTGGCAATTAGGCAGGTTTTGTTGTGAAAACCTGGCAACCCATCGCTATAATCAGATGCTTTCTTACATGCTGCTCAAGCATTTTAAACTTCGCTTTGAGTATACTGGGGCCTTTATACATCACAGTCTGCCAGTCAGTTTCATAAAGGTGTTGTGTTTTGAGGGGTCAATTTAAAGATTTTTCCAGCAGTACCTGTTCTCCGCGGTAGATCACATACTCCGCGTAGGCCAGGCCGTTGACACTGGGACGGCCGATCACAGAGTGATGTCCAGGGGGAGCGTGGGCCATCTTCATAGCGCTGAACTGCAGAAAGGACTTTCCCAATGTCACACGACAGAACAACATTTGCCTATGGGAAATCAACACAGAGGAAAACATGAAAAAAAACATCCACTTGTGCATATGTTTATGTTGCATCTCTTATTGTATCAGGTGTGTGTTCATGTACCTGTGGCACACGTAACAGGAACGGTCTTTGTGAGTGGGGCAGCCAGTGCCGCCACCAATGCCGTAAACGTACTGGTTACTCTTAGAGGAGTTCTCTGCAAAATAAATGCCAGCTCCAAACATTCCACCAATATATGCATGACGCTCATCGAATCCTTTATGGATGATGGCATTTATGAATGGAGAACCTGAAAAACAAAACATGCTTAGGATTATGATAATGAAAACTACTAATATTAAACCAAAACTATATATATATATATATATATATATATATATATATATATATATATATATATATATATATATATATATATATATATATATATATATACACACACACACACACACACACACACACTGCATTCTCAGTATGAAGATGAAGATAAGTACATTGGGGCAAAAAGGTAAATCTTAGAATAGACCATATTCTTTGTGTCAAGATAATTTATTGTTTATAATCAATGAGCCCTACTATTTATGCACTATAAAAACTAAAATGAAACTGAAATTGAAAACAAAAATGAGCAAACATAAAATAAATAAATAAATAACTAGTTTTAAATACAATGATATTTATTTTTTTCCATTTTATTTGTTTTCAATTCATAGGACAAGTGAGTTCAGCACTTACCATGAAACAGCATTCGCTCATTGTGGTGATTGTGATTCTCATCTGCAATCTCTTTCTGCCTGTGTGTATATCGCTCTCTCAGTTTCTTATTCACCACCTTCTGGATCTACGTGACAATTTCAGTTAGATTTTGCTCAAGAGTAAAACAGACCTACTTAAAGGGTTAGTTCACCCAACAATGAAAATTGTCATTAATTACTCACCCTCATGTCGTTCTAAACCTGTAAGACTTTTGTTCATCTTCAAACACAAATGATCAGTAAACAATTTTTACAGCATTCAAATATGGTCACGGAAGCTTGAGCATGAGAACCAGTGAGGTTCATTCTCATGTTCTCAAGAAACAGTTTTTTTCTCTTGCATCATCCAAGTATGTTTGCGCTTCTGTTTATGTTTGTTGATCAATGTTTATATTTGAATAAAAGCCTAAATTAAATCTGTTCATCATATAAAGTGATCTTGTCTCTTCAGAAAATTTGGACTAAATTCATATGGATATGATCTCTTTATAAACGTCAGAGTTTTGGGTTAATAGACTTTCAATAGAAGGAAAAAAATCTCTCAGATTTCAATAAAAATATCTTCATTTGTGTTCCAAAGATGAACAAAAGTCTTATGGGTCTGGAATGACAAGGCTGACAGAATTTTCATTTTTGGGTGAACTAACCCTTTAAGACATCAAAAAAAGATGTTATAATACAATATATTTTATGTAATACTTTTTTGGAAAGCAATACCTATTTTAGATCAGTTAAATATCACTAATGTTGATTACATTTGGTGTGTATTTACCTTGATGACATTATATCGACTGAAAACGCCACCCGCGTTCCCCCCATCCCTGTGCTCCCGAATTGTGCTTTGCATCTGTGACCAAAAAACAAAACATCAAACACCCATCACACAGAGCCGAAGCAGACGGGCATATGCCACAGCCCAGAAGTGTTCATGTTTTACCTCTTCCTCAACAGACTGAAACTCTTTATCATCCACAGCCAGGTCAATCAAAACGGTTCCCTGATTGGTGCAGTGGAAGGTCAGGTATGGGTTGGCACCTACAGTGTTACAGATAACAGGATTCAAATTGAATAAAAATATACCGATGCAAGCAGGAACAGCTGAACTGATGTTTTATGAGATAGACACTCACCCTGCTGTCCTCCCAGCAGCCTCTCAATGCCTTTGATGAGTTTATGACGGTGTCCGTAAGCGTTGATGCCAATCTCCTTGAGCTCCTCGTGACCCATGTCAGCCAACACGTCCAGAGTGATCTAATGGAAAATGGACACACCGTTACAAACACGATGAAACACTGTGCCAGAAGAAATAAAGAGTTAAAAAATGTCTGTCTTTCTCACCTGTTCTCTCTCGAAGATGTCCCTCAAATGTTCAAGCCCCAGACTCTTCAGGAATTGTGAGATGTTCATATCTAGGACAGCTATGGAACAAAATTACATTTTAACAAAATAAATATGACATTAAAAGAATATAATGCAAATGATTTTAATGATATAAGATTCAATTAGTGGTACTCAGACTTTCAATCCTGTATCAATGCAGATGAAACGATGATCTAAAATAGCCTGAAATACTATTCAACAGCAACCTAACACTGTTACTCATGAACTGATTCTTTTTAGTGAAAATAGCACAATCAGTATAGTCTGATTCCTGAACAAATGACTCTTATGAGCTGGTTCTTTTTAGTGAATCAATGCCATATAGCACAATCAGTGTAGTCGGATTTCTTTCTAGTGAATCAAAGTCAAACAGCATAAACAACAGTGTTAGGGAAAGTTACTTTAAAAGTGATGTGATACAATATTGTGTTACTCCCTTAAAAAGTAACTAATTGTTACCTAGTTATTTTTATGAAAAGTAATGAGTTACAAAGAGTAATGCATAAACCCCAACACTGGTGATCAGTGTAATCCGGTTCAAGAACAAATGACTCCTATGAAGTGGTTCTTTTTAGAGAATCAAAGCCATACTGCACAATCAGTGTAGTCTGATTCTTGAATGAATGACTCTTATGAGGCAGTTCTTTTGTTTCTTTTCACTAACTTCTTTTCATAATATCTTCATCTTTCTCACCATCTCCTTCCTTCCTCTCAGTTCCGGAGGCTCCATCAGCGGGTCCTGCAGCCCCTCCACTGGCCCCGTCGCAGAGGGGCCCGGCCAGGTTATCGATGCTGGAGGCAGCGGAGAGACACGAGGGTGTGGAGGCGGGTGATATTAGAGCGGTGCTGAGTACGGTGGCCTGCGGTTTAAAACAGCTGGGAAGGGCATCAGGAGGCATTGCGTCCATCAGCAATGCACGGATGTCATCGGCCTGATAAACACACATAGATGACAATGAACTCGATACTACAGTTAACACGAAATCTAAAAATCAAAATCAACCTTTTTTACTTTCTTACAACATGTTTCTGGTCGTATTTTGTGTGATTTGTCTGCGTAATAAAGTAACGTAGATTACACTTTACAATAAGGTTATATTTGGTAACAGTAGTTAACTATACTAGCAAACATGAATGAACGATGAAGAATACATCTACAGCATTTGTTCATCTTAGTTGATGTTGATATCAACACTTACTAATACATTTTTAAAGTCAAAAGTTGTATCTAGTAAATGCACTGTGAGCTCAAACATGAGGCGTACCACATGAGAATGAACCTCACTGGTTCTCACACAACAAGCAAACATGCTTGAGCTTCTGTTTACCACAAGTGATGTGTGTTTAAGAATGCTTTTATGTGAATTAAAGCCTAAATTCAAACTGTTCATCATATAAAGCGACCGAGTCTCTATAGAAAATTTGGACTAAACAGTTTAATTCATATGGATTAGTTTTACAATCTCTTTATGAACTTTTTGAAGTGTCAAAGTGGTAGTTGAGTAGCTGTCTATGGAGGGAGAGAAATCACTCAGATTTCATTAAAAAGATCTTCATTTGTGTTTCGAAGATGAACGAAAGTCTTAAGGGTTTGGAACGACATGAGGGTGAGTGAAACATGACAGAATTGTCATTTTTGGGTGAACGAACCCTTTAACATTTTCAATGCAATGCTATAATGTTTATCTTTCAGGATCAATCTCTTATCTTAAATTCAAGTCAACTTTGATCTTGTCTTAACTGGAGTATTATCTAACAGTTCTGGTAGGGTAGTTTACCGTGGCAAGGTCCAGAGCTGTCTGTCCCTCCTGGTTCTTCATGGTTGGGTCAGCGCCGTGTGCCAGCAGCAGCGCACACAGCTGTGTGCGGCCCTTCTGCGCAGCCTCATGCAGCGGAGTGAACGCCCACTTATCCGTTGCATTCACGCATGTGTTATACTTGATCAGGAGGGCGGCAATATCCACATGCTGGACAGAATGAGAGAGAAGGTAGTTGAAGCAGTTTTAATGTCATGATTAGACCACAATATTGATGTTCAGCACTGGGTACAAATACATATGATCTACTGCTAGACAGACCAATCACCTAATATTTAACCATTTTAAAAATATGTGAATTTGCCAATAGCTCTGACCACTTGAATTATTTACAGAACTTGCTGACGTTTTGTGTTATCACATAAAACAATAACATAATATTGTTAAATGTTTAAAAAAAGGATATTATGTAAAATTGTTCATATTTGTGAAACTCTAAGCTATCTCATGTTATCATTAAATTAAAATTGTAATACAGTATATAGGTATTACATGCACTATTGTTCTCTAATGACTTTGGGGTCAGTAAGTTTTTCAGTTTTATTTTTTTAAATAAATTAAATACTTGTATTCAGTAAAGACTGAATTGAAGACTGGTGTAAGTATTCTACAAAACCCATCCTTCATAGATAAATTCATTTATGCAGACTAAAACCTTCGATCTACCCACACCCCCAGTTCTCTCACCCCATATGAAGCAGCGTTATGCAGAGGGATCAGTCCTCCTTTATCCTGAGCATTCACATCAGCTCCGTGCTCCAGGAGATACTCGGCCACCTCCAGGTTATTGTAACCAGCTGATCAAAAACAAATTAATTCCATCATTAAAACACCAGATAGACGAGATGAATGTGTGCTCAATGTGAGTAAACACCTGGAGGTATGTTACCTGCAAGGTGCAGGGGTGTGGAGTTCCTGCCCTGTGTGTCTCTGCAGTTGATGTTTTCAGGGCTGCAGAGTTTCTGCACTCGAGCCAGACAGCCCTTCTTGGCAGCATCCAGCAGTGCAGCATCTCCACGCAGCAGGTCCTGGATGTCCGTGTCTCCATCCTTCACCATGTCCAGAGCCATGTTGCCATCGCGATTCTTCTTAGATGGGTCAGCGCCATGCTAAAGAGAGAGAAGATATGTTAGTGTATGTAGTGTATGATATGTTAATGCTAAAAGGCACAATTTCATCTTTAACATAAACTTCAAGTGAGGAAAAGGTAGCATGCAAGTAAAATGATTGGTGAATGGTATTATTGGATTTAATTGAAATGGCAGCTAAAATGTTTAATAAGATTCTAAAAAAAAAAAAATCTGTTAAAATCTTAATCTCAGAGATATTTTTAGGACACTGTTTTCTGCAAAACATCCCATTCTGCAAAATCTGGATTTTAGGTCACTTTTTTTGGACATCAACAACAACAACAAAATACATTTAAATAATATATTATTTACAGATATTTAAAATTAACAGACATTTAACAAATATTTAAATATTAATTTATATAATATTTTAAAAAGAAAATATAATATTTATAGATTTTATATATTCCAAAACTTTTGGATTTCATCCCAATGTATCTAGAATTTTGTACAAAAATTAAAATAAACCAGCGGTTCCCAAACCCATCCTGGAGGACCCCCAGCCCTGCACACTTTGTATGTCTCCTTATTTCTGACACACCCATTTTTCAGGTCTTGCAGTCTCTGTGATAGATGAGGGAGACATACAAAATGTGCAGGGCTGGGGGTCCTGCAGGACAGGTTTGGGACCCACTGAAATAAATTTTGGTACATCAATAATAAATTATTAAGGCATAATAATAATTCATTAACCACTAAACATCATTAATATAATATGAAATTCCCACACAATCACGATATTCATTATGAGGCCAATATGTGCATGATTTCTTCATCTGATGTATCAAACCTTGAGTAGTAGTTTGCAGATCTCATATTTGCCCTTGGCTGCAGCTTCATGCAGTGGTGTGAACTTCCAAAGGTCCGCCACATTCACGGATGCTCCATGTCTCACCAGCAACTCCGCCACCTCGTAGTGACCATACGAACAGGCGTTGTGCAAAGGAACCAGACCACTGATTAAGAGAAATAGAGAATCACTGACAGTCAGATAATGCCAACACAGGGCAATGATAGTCACGCTAATGATGATTCAGATGAAGATGATCGTACCCTTTATCTTTAGCATGCACATCGGCCCCATGATGCAGCAGGTATTCCACCACAGCCACGCGGTTGTAGCCTGCAGCAAAATGCAGTGGGGTGGAGTGACGGCCCTCCAGATCACGACAGTTCACGTTTTGAGGGGAGCACAGTTGCTACGGAGGACACACAAACATTTTCCTTTACAAACCGCCATCAAATGAATAATAATAATTTATTAGGTATGTTTACATGAAATAATTGTCGTCAATCAGACTGAACATATTCACATATTCGTTTAAATGCGCATTACATTATACGACAGAAATAAAAGACATGGAGCACAGATTCACGGCCTAAAGTAATATATTCCTCTTTCCAGAAGCCATAAAAATTCCTGTATACCTTATGTAATAATTTTGTTTTAAAGGGGACCTATTATGCCCCTTTTCACAAGATGTAATAAGTCTCCGGTGTCCCCAGAATGTGTCTATGAAGTTTCAAATTTGCCCCAATTTGTGTACAAGCAAAAACATGTTGTTAAATGCAAATGAGCTGCTGCTGCCAGCCTGCCTTCCAAAAGAAGGCGGGGCTTTAACAGTTTATGCTTCGGTTGCTTAACAACAACAAAGCTGGAGAATCTCACACAGCCAAAAATGATTTTCCGTAAGATATAGTCAGTTATATTAATAAGCTATTTAATAAAATCCCTTGGCTTGCACATACAAATTCTTAGTTTGCAAGAATAAATATTAACAATACTTCACAGCGAGATTAAACAGTGCATTTCAAAATACTTCTCTCACATGTCAAGACCTTATTTTACTCAGAAATTGAAAAAAAAAAAACCCATTATAAAACCCCATAGGAAAATCTCGACGAAACCACTGCCGAATTAGTCTTCCGGGTTCTGATGTCATACCAGCACCACTATATCGATCATTATTAAATTAAGTCCACAGAATCCCTTTCAATCCGATCAAAATTTCATTTAAATCGAGCTCAATCAGATTGGTAGAGGCGCTTACATGAAGGCTTTTCAGTCCATTAAATCATCAATCTGATTATAAACAGATTATTTGAGAGCAAGTAAACATAGTTATTGATTTCCTGATGGATAAAATCTTTTAAAAAAAGTTATTTTTATCATTTAACATTCTGTTTTGTGTCACATCGCAGAAGTGAAATGGATTTGTTAACTTTAAAAGTTGCTTAATTGTTATTTACCTTCACTGTGTCAAGGTCTCCGGCTTTAGCAGCCTCAAGAAAGCGGTAATCCACATCCGAATTACGGGGAGGAATGTTCTCTGGAGAAATAAATGCAGGAAAATCATAACAGATTAAGGACATCTTTAACATTTAGTGACAGAAAATTAATTAATCATACTGCAAATAAAGCTCAGAGCAATAGATGTTGATAGTACCATTTAGTATCTGTTGAATGGCTTCATTGCCCATCTGTGAGGCGGTAAAGCCCTGCAGTGAAATGATTGACGGGTCGGCTCCATAACTCAGCAATAGTCTGCAAGTCTGGATGTGGCCAGCAAGGGCTGCCCTGTGCAGAGCTGTCTGTCCCAGTGTGTCCACAGCATTCACCTAAACACACACACAAAGCTCAGTGAAAAAGGTTTATTATAAAAATACAGTACTGTTCAAAAGTTTGAGGTCAGTTATTAGAAGTATTACAGTTTCCACAAAAATAATAATCAGCACAACTGTTTTCAACATTGATAATAATAAGAAATGTTTCTTATTCAGAAAATCAGCATATCGGAATGATTTTTGAAGGATCATTTGACACTGAAGACTGGAGAAATGACACTGAAAATGTAGCTTTGCACCACAGGAATAAATTATATTTTAAAATATATTCAAATAGAAAACAGCTGTTTTAAATTGTAATAATATTTCACAATATTTCAACTGGGTTTTATTTTACAGTGGCAAACTACAGCAATAATATTTCTTGATTTTATTTAGTCATTTTTATATTTTAGTAATTATATATATTTACTTTAACAATTTTTTTTTGATGCCATATTTGATATATGATCACAAAAATTTGGAAAAATTGTGCAGCCCTACAAACAAGCATATCAGACCATTATATATATAATTATATATCATTGTTTTATCATTTATAATTTGATTTATTACAAAAGGAAGAAAAAAATGTTCTGTTTAGGGTCTGAGATAACAGATAAATTTACATGTTTAAAAATATAGTTTTTAAAAAGATGAAAGCAGCTGCCTTAATAGACGGCATATAGCAAAGTAGCTCACTAGATCCTGGAACAGATCCCATGCTGGTACCTTTGCTCCATGTTTCTGCAGGACTTCAAGGACATCATTATGACCCCGCTCAGCTGCTACGTGGAACGGAGTCATAAAACTAGGAGAAGAAAGAATAAGTGAATGTGAGAAACAGCAACCAAGGGATTCAACCGTATCTAACAAAGTCAAACACTCACTCCTTGTTCTTCTCATGAATGTTGGCACCTTTCCGTAGCAGCAGCTCTGTGACCTGTTTGCGTTTGGGATGAGGAGAGGCTACGGCGCAGTGCTGTGAACAAAAACGGTTAGACAAAGATCTTAATAAACACATCATTGAAACCCTCAGGATTCAAAGGAAACCATGTCCTGTGCTCACCAAAGCAGAGTCGTGGGAGTGAGGGTGTTTGAAGCTGATGATCTCTTGAGCCGTTTTCTTGACCTTTGCCATGTCTGCCTCACGGGCCGCTTGCAAAAGCGTATGTCCTTTGAACTCATCTGGACGAAGGAAATAGCAAAAGGTTAAATGATTGAAACTAATATGGAAATAAGCAGATGCACTGTGAATGCCACGTACAGGTGAGTCTCTCTTTAAGCTCAGGTGTGGGCGCCACATCCACTGCGCTCTTGCCGTGGCAGTTGAGCAGTGTGGGATCGGCGCCGTGACTCAGCAGCAGTGAACACACCTCCACTCGATTCTTACTGGCCGCCTCGTGAAGCGGGGTGAACTGCCACAAGTCCATGGCGTTAACACATGCCCCATGCTGTGAGAGAAACATACAGGAAACCATCAATCACAATAAAAAGAAACGAAGAATCAAAACAATAAAGCATCTGTGCTGGGCGAGCAAATATATTATTTTATTTACCTTCAACAGGAGCTCTGTGACCTCATAGTGACCATAAGAGCAGGCATTATGCAGAGGAACCAGACCACTGAGAGAGAGAGCGAGAGAGCGCTTGTTTACCTTACATATTTATAGTTTACCATATATATATATATATATATATATATATATATATATATATATATATATATATATATATATATATGCCATTACAATTTAAAATAACAGTTTTCTATTTTAACATGTAATTTATTCCTGTGATCAAAGCTGAATTTTCAGCATCATTACTCCAGTCTTCAGTGTCACATGATCCTTCAGTAATCATTCAAATATGATGATACTGATATGATGAATGGTAGTGTATTTATATAAAACAAATAAAAATATTAAATATGTTTTTAAATACGTGTCAAATTGTGGAAGTAAAACAGGTTGCATTTCATGTTGGCTTTTAGGGGTGTAACGGTACGGTACGTACCTCGGTTTTGAAGTCGGAGTTCGGTACGGGTTCGGTACAGCAGGGGGGAGAAAACTAAACATAAAATTGCTTTTTAATTAAACTTTTTTTTTTTTTTAACAAATGTGTCTCTGTGTTTAAATAAATTAAATTATAATTAACATTTTCTTAAGGATAAAAAAATCTATCTTAGCTAATGCTGTAAAATATATACAGGGATCCCTTTCTTGCACATTACTATAATATTAAAGGTTACAATTAACAACAGAGCCCAAACTATTACATTCATTTGCTATTGCTTTATTTATTCTCTATTGAACTAACATGCTGTGGACACTAAATGCCTGATGTAAATGTAATGCTACGTGAAATATTATTCTCAGGCTGTTTTATTGATATCTTCCCACAGTTGAAACACTGGTTGAGAGATTACATGTAAACGCATCGATCGGTCGTCTCTTTTTCTTCTTCCGCGCTTTTTACTGGAAGCAAAGTGTTGCATTACCGTGCGCGCCCCCTTCTGGATTGTAGTGTGGATCGCTTGTGACTGACTTTATTTGTTGTCTGACTGTATGCACCGAACTGTGATGTCCGTACCGTATGGTTAGGGACGATTACATGTACTGTTACACCCCTATTGGCAATACATACTGGACACAACATGTTTAAGAGAGACAGGAGGTAGTAGTTGCTCACCCTTTGTCTTTGGCATGGACGTCAGCGCCGTACTGCAGCAGTAGCTGCACTATACGCACACGATTATATCCAGCAGCCAAGTGAAGAGGGGTGGACTGCAAGAGAGGAGAGAAATATTAATAATCTATCTGAATATATTCAGTTCACTAAATAGAGCTAAATTAATGATCATAAATGTGCTCATCGCACATAACCCAACCTCAAATATAACTACAGTAGTCAACATTCTAAGTGGATCAAAAACTTTCAAAGTTTTCCTAAAACCTTCTTCTTAGGACAACTTTGATTAACCTTTTTGATCCACTTCAAATGTTGACTACAGTATATAAACCTGCTTGAAACCCATCCCAACATTAGTTAGACAGTTAACTTTTTATACAATGAGCTGTTCTGTGTAAATGTACTTCAGTTTTGAAATTACGTTCTTGATGTTTCTGTGATACAGAAGCGGTGCCTAAAGACCCGTTCATATCAAGAATGATAACTATAATGATAACTATATCAGCGTCCACACCAACGCACAATATTGTTATGTTTATTCTAAG
Source organism: Elopichthys bambusa (assembly GCA_037101425.1). Classification (NCBI taxonomy): domain Eukaryota; kingdom Metazoa; phylum Chordata; class Actinopteri; order Cypriniformes; family Xenocyprididae; genus Elopichthys; species Elopichthys bambusa. The sequence continues at coordinate 36,686,957 of CM074434.1, read as the reverse complement.
CGTGAGCTGCAGTTTTTTCATCTGTCACTTTAAAAGCTTAAGCTCTTTAAAGCAGAATGGATTCTGATTGGCTGTCAATGTTTTTATCATTCATCAGCTGGGGAAAAAAAAAAAATCATTCTGAAAACAATTCCAACGATATCGTTTCATTGTAGTTGTGATGTGGACTCTGCTATTCTTTTATATTTATAACAATTTTTAGAATGATATCTTTATCATTATAGTTATCGTCCTTGGCGTAAACGGACCGTTAGTACCCTTAAAATCTGTTTCTACAGTCCACATTAAATTGTAAATATATGGATGTAATTAAACATCTTAAAGAACATGTAAATGCCTACTCGCACCAAGAACAAAACAAAAAAGTGGAACCAATCACAAACAAAAGATCCATTCACACCAAAAGCGAAACAGGACTTAGGTCAAATCACACGCCCTAAAAGGTGATGAGTATTATACTTTCTTAGCTATAATATATGCTTCTCTAGAAGCTGAAATTCAGTGTCCCTACAATCCTAGACCAGTCCAATAATAAGAAAAAATAACTACTGTTACCACAGAAACAGAAATAAAGAGAGGCAAAAGAGCTCAGCACCAACAACAAACTCCCATGAAGCACTGAAAATGATGTAACAAGTCCGTTTCCAACATTATTTTGCATTAAAATGAAAACTATTGGTTTTATACTTATAATCAATGACTCTAAGCCAATAGTTTTATATTTTACCAATTTTTTTTTATTACTTCATAATTTGCACTGCATTGTAGACAGTATACAGACCAGCAAGTTTGCAATGTCAACAACTCAATTGTCAGTCAGAGCTGGTTGGATTGGTTCATGGCTTAGATATCTTTATTGAAAGACTGTTGAAATGTGGGGGAAAAAAAAAAAAAATATTGGGAATACTTTCTGGAACCACTAAAAAAAAAGTGAGCAGTCACTATTGTGCACTATTGCCTCTTGGTGCAAATAGGCCTTTACAGCTGCAATCCGCTTAAAGGGTTAGTTCACCTAAAAATGAAATTTGTGTCATTAATTACGCACCCTCATGTCGTTCCAAACCCGAAAGACCTTCGTTCATCTTCGGAACACAAATTAAGATATTTTTGATGATATCCAGGTATCCAGGTTATTCGAGGTTTCTGACCCCCCTATGAAAAGCAACTTAATTACCAATTTTAATGCCCAGAAAGGCATCATTAAAATAGTCCACGTGACTACAGTGGTTCAACCTTAATGTAATGAAGCGAAGAAAATACTTTTTGTGTGCAAAAACAAACCAAAATTAGCGACTTTATTCTTCCCGGTCAGTCTCCTACGCTGTTGACATTGTAAACAAAGTGCAGCGCTTCTGGGTTCTACGTCAGAATGCCGACTCAGTATTGGCCGGTACTGTTCACGTGAGCAGCATGACACATACGTGTGATTCTGACGCAGGAGCTGACCAATAACCCAGAAGCTCTGCACTGTGTCTTCAATGTCAAAAGTGTAGAAGACTGACATAAAAGAGATGAATTTGTTGAATAAATAAATTGATTTTTTTTTTTTTTTTTGAGCCCAAAAAGCATTCTCGACGCTTCATAACATTAAGGTTGATGTCTTTCAAGGTCCAGAAAGGTAGTAAAGTAGTAATAACGTTGCAGGATTTCATTGAAAACATCTTAATTTATGTTTTGAAGATAAACGAAGGTCTTTCGGGTTTGGAACGACATGATGGTGAGTAATTAGATGACAGACATTTTATTTTTGGGTGAACCAACCCCTTTAAGAAGAGATAATTATAAGTGACTCAATAAACCACTAGTAACTTAAATAGTCTAAACACATAAAAAAGTTACAAATTCATTCTGAGTTCATGCAGTGAACAATGAAGAAATAATGGTGACATGCCCTTATGACAGCCTGAACACAACCACAGCAAAACAATCAGCATGACAACCAATGTCAACAATGCAGCCATTTAGTAATGAAGATCTGCCTTATAAGTATAACGCATTCTCTGAGAGAATTATATTATTCAATGCAGAATGGAGAGGCAACATTCATCTTCATATCATTATTAATGAGGACTGAAATAGAGTACAGCACAAGCAATGGGCAACAGTGCAAGTTCTAGCAAACACACAATGGATCTAAACAGGACAGAATGTCATTAAGAAATCAGGAATTAAACACCACGTTCGTGGAGAGCATGCGTGCTGATCACAACAAATCAAATTCAAAAACGTGAGCAATGATGCGTGGATATGGAGGTGGGGTTTAGGAATGGAAACATTGAGTTCTTGCAAAGGAAGACAGTTTATAGAAGTTTTGTAAAAGAGTAAAAAAAAGACTTTAAAGAAAGAGGTAAATGAAAGCCTTGTTTTCAGAACCTGCATGAATCATCAAAACATTAGCAGAGCTATAGGTTGATTGATGGATTGTGACCAGCAGAAAATAAGGCAGGTTTCTGTGCGTTTTAAGTGTGAACCAGCGTATGGATGGATTTTTAGGGGCAAAAATTAACAAAAACAAATTGTAAGAAACTTTTTTTAATAAAATCACAGAAGACCAAAACTAATTTCGGTTTCACAAAATAAACTTACCAGCATTTTTTGTGATGTTGACTGAATGTTGCCAGAACAAAAAAACAAAACAAAACAAAAAATTAGCTATAAACTAACATATTATCCATCAGAGCTAACTGTGGTGCTTAAAAGCTAAAAATTCAACAGCTAAAGCATCCTATAAGAAGCACAATATCTTAAAAATATTTAGCTACTTTTTTTTTTCTTTTTTTTTTTTTTTTACAAACTTTATTTCTGTATATTCTCTATATTATTTTTATTGATCAGTTCACACAGGAAGATAAATGCTAAAATCGATTCAATGGCTAATATAATACTTATACACACACTAGCTTTCAAAAGTTTGGGGTTGGTGAGATTTGTTAATGTTATCGAGAGTTTTTTTTATTAAGTCTTTTACGCTAACCAAGGCTGCATTTATTTGATGAAAAATACCATAAAAACAGTAGTATTGTGAAATACTTTTACTATTTAAAATAACTTTTCAATTTTAAATATATAAGTGTAATGTATTCCTGTGATCAAAGTTGAATTTTCAGCATCATTACTCTAGTCTTCAGTGTCACATGATCCTTCAGAAATCATTTTAATATGCTGATTTGCTGCTCAATTAACATTTCTCATTGGTATCAATGTTAAACAAGAAACCATGATAAATATTTTTTCATGACTCTTAGAAATTAATAGAAAGCTAAAAAGAACAGAACTGAAGTAGAATTTGAAATATAAATCTTTTTTAACATTATAAATGTCTTTACTGTCTGTCACTTTCGATCAATTTAATGTGTCCTTGCTGAATAAAAGTTAATTTATTCAAAACCCCAAACTTTTGAATGGTACATACACACAATTTAATGACAGAAAATGAGAAACAAAATTATTGAATTACTTTATACAACATTTCTTTGATATTCTAAACAAAACATATGACAACAGAAAATGTTTATTATTGTATCGGTGCATCCCTTTGGTCTATAAACATTTTCTTTGCTCATTTACCCATTAAAATTATATCAAAAACGATACCATTCAGCATATATTCTATGCTTGTTGCATAAATGTTGCCACACAAAAAAACTTTATAACGTCTACGTCTATGTAGAGTACATTCAAGTATGTATTATGCTTGGTTATCAGCTATAGTGTGCTGTATTTGATGTGAATTGTGGTGTTGACAGTTCAAGAAAATGCTAAACACAGTACTCTCAAATTATTAATCCAAATTATATCACTATACAATTTACAGGTATCAAAACCAGGACAAAAATGAAAGTATCATCATCATCTAAAAAAAATAAAATAGTAATAACACAGCATGAGTTACAGTATATAACTCAAAATCCTCTACGAGACAATCAGTAGACTAACAGAGCAGCAAGAGCAAATATTTAAGAAAAAACACCAAAGTGAACTCAAAAGCCCTTCTAATATAAAGACACAGAGGTCTGGAGAGAGATCTGACGTATGAAGTGACCTGAAATGATCAGGGATGACAGAGGATTTGAGGGGAAATCAAGGTCCTGTTATTACGTTGTGATTAGAGAAAGAAATGGATCATAAAAGATTTGCCTAAACCTTCATAAAAGGTCAGATGTGCATCCAATAGACAAAGATCAACTGAAATCCCTTATAAAAATGATTGACATCAAAAGGTGCCCAGAGTGAACATAGGGGCAGTTAAGACTCAAAACAAACATTATAAAATGACATCAACCATACATCCAGACTTAAACTCATTATGGGTAAAACTAGGTCAGCGCTGTTTACTCTAAACACAGTGTTACGGGGAAAAAAACTTAAGGGGATTTAGGATTGTCTTGACCTACATTATCATTTACATTACCAATGAAATACATAAAATCACATCCTGTGTTTGAGTTTGAACAGAACTTGAGTAAAGAAGCAATGTCAGACCTACTTTCTAAAATATTAGGAATTGACATCTTATAAGGTATATCAAATGTTCAAAGCAACATTACGGAACAATTTATGCAGATTAAATAAAATAGTTCTGAACCGTTACCTTGCGTCCATCGCTGGCATGACAGTTGACGTTAAGTGGGGTCAAAAGCGCCATCAGCTTTTCCTCGTTTCCACTCCTAAGAAAGACGTTTTCCGAACAGAGGGAGACAAAACACTGTTAGGAATGGCAACTTAGAGAAAAGACATTTCTGGATCAGTGACAGTCAGAGAAGATTCCAATGTACTTAAAGGGACCACTACATCTTTTGAAATGCACAATGTAAACTTACTGTAATCTCCCCTCCTACTGTAATTATTGAAACGTAGCTGCAAAAACGGCTTGCTTTAGGATTGTAAGCTGTAACTAAAGGATGGTGCTGCTGCAACTATATTGGACTTACTCATTTCGCATGCAGACAGAGCCAATTTATATAGTCTTTAAAAACACAGTTACAAAAAAGTGATTTTTCAATTCTAAAAGATCAGAGATGGAAGAAAATAGTAATGAAAAAATAGATTTTGGGTGCAAGAAACCTTTAAAAGGCTCATGCTATATATTTCAACATATTTTATAATATACAATATTATATAATTAGTGATGTCAAATTTAACATAAGTGTTTACATATGTGTGTATATAATATATATATAACTACATTTATATATATTATATGTCGGTGTATACATATACACACACATATCATATGAATATTATATTGTGTAAACAAAACTTAATGTTAGATGCAATTAATCGATTTGACAGTACTGAATATAATATAGCAATATAATATTCAATGGTATTTTAGATATTGTACTATCACTACTAAAGAAAATATACTGTAATTTTAAGATTTAGGATTCTGTAATGTTAGGGGACAATTTTACTCAAAATGTCCCCAGTCCAAAAAACATTTATTGAGGCAAAAACATGATATTTTTGAATATCATTTTGAAAATATGACCAATATGGTCTGTGCCAGGCTGTGTGTAGCACCTACAACTCTGCACATTCTTCCCAAAGGACTCCAACAATCAAAACAAGATGCTGAAGTATTTAAACAACCATCCAAAATTCCCTTGAAACCACTTACAGAAGTATTTATTTTAGCAACACATTGATATTCAGTTATAGTGCCATAAGCTCACCTCGCTGCCTCCAACAGTTCATCCTTCTTATATTCACCTGAGGAATAAAGACAGACAGCAGATGTCAGACAGACTCGATTTCAAAAATGCATTATAGTGTTTGAGTGGATATTTTTAGTGTTACAATAGCTCTTCAGACTGGAAAACTAACAATGTTTATATTATGCAGTACTTGGCACTTTTTTAATTAATAAGTGAAACGGTATGAAGTATGCACTGATTAAAGTTTCAAACGTAAGTGTGCTGCTGCAAAAATCACTACGTTTAATTTGGTGAATGGCATCAAGGTGTCATTTTAATCAAATTTTGTGTACGAATGTTTTTACATTTGGCCATCCAATCAAATAATGGATAATGGAAATGTGGTGGATAATGGCATTTACTTTTCAGACTGAAGTGAATAATGTATGAATAACATACTGCATACTACAAAAATAATATCTATGCCACAGCAAACATAGCCAATGTGCATTTACATGTGAGTGTGTGTGTGTGTTTGATAATGACTGTAAAGCAGATGTATGTACGCATGTCTCACCAGTGAGGACAGTCTTAGCAGAAGGGTCTGCCAGGTCCAGAGCTGATTTGCCGTCAGTGTTTCTAATGTTTGGATCAGCACCGTGCTGGAGCAATACTGTAAAAGACAGAATCAAGCAATACAGTCAAAACAAGGGATGCACCTACTGAAACTGACGATATCAAAAGCAAATAATGTTTTACCCTTTGGCCAATACCTAGAATTATCTATACTGTTTCGCCACCTAAAGTGTTCATACTAGATCTGCAATTTTAAACATTTTAATGTGTGTGTGTGTGTGTATATATATACACACACACACACACACACACAGTCTGCCAAGCCAAAAATCAAGAGGTGCATCCATTTTTGGTAAAGATCTTGTGTTGACAATGCAAGAGGTGAGCACTCTGTAAGTCTCCTCCAGCACATCCCAAAGACTTTCAATTAATTTAATGGTCTGGACTCAGAAGGGCCAATTCACGTGTGAAAATGATTATTCATGCTCCCTCACAACCATTCTTTCACAATTTGAGCCTGATGAATATTGACATTGTCATCCTGGAATATGGCCATGATGTGTCATCCTACATGGTTTAAGAAACGAAAAGCTACACACTCAATCAGTTAGGGTTTCAAATGTATCAAACATATAACATGCTACAAACATAATAATCACTGCAATAATGAATCACTTCATATATAAGTCAATGTTTGGATATAAACAGGCAAATATTTAAGAGCATATAATATATATATATATATATATATATATATATATATATATATATATATATATATATATATATATATATATATATATATATATACACACACACACACACACACACATATATATATATATAACAGTTATCAATCCACTGTATAATATAAATATTTTTGTAACACTTTCCAATAAGGAACTTATTATGAACTTTAGTTAAGGCATTAGCTAATATGAACTGACATTGTGCAGTATATTTTCTACAGCATTTATTATTCTTTAATACAATTCTTCATTGTTTGTTAATGTTAGTTCACAGTACATTAACTAATATTTAAAAATCCTGATATTATCTCACCATATCACCATAATATCAAAAAAAAAAATTATAATATTGATCAAAAGTGATTTTTCACCAATATATTGCACATCCCTAACGGTCACTCTTCACACTTCACTAAATAACTCTTAAGAAATTGTTTTACACAAAGTAACACACCGTACTCAGACAAACACATTCATTGTGCAACTAATGCAAACATCAGAGATCCTGTCAGTTTCTCTCACACGAGTGCTGTCTCAGCACAGAGGTATTCAGCAGGACACTATGACATCAGGCCGCAGGAGAAAAATACTGCAGGACAACAACATTACTATCATAACACAGCAATACTGCAGCATGCTGGAACGCAACATCAGCTGGAAGTCCACACAATGGTGACTGTGACTCATTAGACAACTCATTCATTGACTTTCAGCAAGGGATGTACAATATATCAGTGACCATCAATTTGTTATTATTAGAGCTTTTTTAGTGATCTGTATTGGTCTGATTAGACTATAATTGAAAGATTTCTCATATTAATCCATACCAATGCACACGTCTATTTTGCCCTTGATGGCAGCCTCGTGTAGAGGTGTGTAGTTCCAGTTGTCTCGTGCGTTGGGGTCCGCGCCGCTACACAGCAGCAGGCTGACCACCTCTGCATGCCCGAACGAACAGGCGTTATGGAGTGGGATCAGACCACCGTCGTCGCGGGAATGGACATTTGCTCCGGTCTGCAGGAGATGCTCGACCACGTCCTTTCTGCCAAAGCCTGTCAAACATCACAAATGACCATCAGTTTAAAATGAATTGAATATAACTTGATGAAACAAATAAAAATCAGATCTTATTACACCTAATGAGTCTATTGAAAAGATTTTAGGTAAAAAAAATAATAAAAAAACCCTGATATATTTGTAACAGTGAAAGTGTATGTTTTTAAATGCAGCAACTCTCTGATCTGATGCATATCTTTTAAATGACAGTTCACCCAAAAATGAGTAAACTACAAATTTTTAATTATTAATAATTATAATTTTTAAAATCAACTTTAATAACTAGCTGTCATTAGTTAGCCAAATTAAATGGTCCTGCAGACTGACATGCATTTTAAAAAATGCAAAAAATCCATATGGTCTCTACGAAAACTGCATGCTTATGGTTACTAATGCTGAAAATCGAATTATATGGAGGTATCAACAAGAGTAATGTTTATGTGGAACGAAATAGGAGATAAAATATAACAGCTTATCTTTTAAAGCTTATAAAAAGGTCATATTTACTTGTTTTGGACTCTTCATTAGCAAATTGCCAGGTATCCCTAATTATAAACTGATTTAGTCATGAACAGACCTTTTTAAAAACACACCCTGATTAGACAATGCCAGTAGATTTAATTTGTATTTTTGTCCACAAGGTTATTTCCCCCCCCTATTTTTACTTTATAGGCCTACTAGAAATTATTACAGTGAATAGACTTTTTTTTTTTTTTTACATGTCAGTTTTTAATTTATATCTCAAAAAACATCTTTTACCCATGCAGGTTTGATTCAAATAAAATATTATGTAAGATTATGCCATGACACATAAACATTGTGAGTATTCAATTTACAGTACATACTTTTTCCTATGAAAACAGTGCACTCTCTACTTTTATTGACAAATCTCATGCTCGTTTAAAACTCCGATTGTAATCGAGTCAAAGACCACAAAGATGAAGGTATGTTGTTTTATAAGGTCACAAAACAAAGCAAGATAATTAAAAACACATTGTATATGACAAATACATAAATATAGACCTGCGGCGAAATGCAGAGGGGTTGATTTTCGTCCGGCCATGTCTTTGGCGTTCACATTCACCGAGTCCACCAGCCTCTTCACCCGCGACACATCTCCGTTCCGACAGGCCTCAAATAGCTCTCTGAACGTCCCGCCAGCCCCGCACACTCCTTCGCCGGGACTGGTCGCTCCTGAGCCGGGGCTCTGGCTGCCTGCGGTCGCGCTTGAACTAATGCTGCTGCAGCTGGAGCTCCCGGCTGCTGACGACGCTGCGGCGGCCACTGCTGTTGCTGGGGAGGGCCGGTCCGGGGTAGAGGCGGAGGAGGAGGAGGCCGCTGCGGACTCCATCGTCGCTCCACCGCATTCCGCTGCGCCAGTGGACGAGGGGCTCAATAAACTCGTCGATTCGGGAATAATCGCGGACGGCGATTCGGGAGGGGGGGACGCGATCACGGCATTCCGCGGAGACGGCTGCAGGCTGCTTTGTTGGTGCTGTGAGGATCGACGGGACACCGCCATTTTCCCCCCGAAGCTCCGTCTGTCAACAATAACAGCTGGAGCCGCTGCGCTTCCGCTCATTGCGAGAAGGCTTCCGGTTGGAGGCTATGCACTGCAGTTAAATGTTTTAATTTCTATGACTACACAGTTAAATGAAATTAATTATAACCTCACAGTAATTTTTTTCGAAACGGAATCCAGAAAAATTGCAGTTACAAAAAAAAAACAAAAAAAACGGGGATGGGGGGGGGGGGGGGGACGACAAACATATTTTATATGTGCATGCATCTATCTATCCCTTTAGACCAGGTTTTTGACTGTGTTGTGGAAACTAAAAACATTGTTACACCCAAACTTTTGGCTCAGGGTGAGATCATCTGCTCATCTGCCTCTTTATGTGACACACCTCTTCAAAATGGTCTGTTATATGGGGCCCGGTTACTATGGAAACAACAACAAAAAACCTCCTGTTGCACTAAAACAAGGACCAACAGGTTATTTGGGTGGACAGAAATTATGTCTAATGCATTTCATCAATTCATATATTAGTTCAGGGCCAACTTGTGCACTGTTAGTTGGTCTGGGTGTAAAAGAACTTGCACATTGTGAGTGTTTTAGTGTATTGTGTGGTTAATATGCTGAGGAGAGATGCCCATTTCCTCAGGTGCTATGGATGGGAAGCAAGATTCCTATCTAAAGAGGTGAGATAAGCTTATGCACACATTTTTAATGCATTAGCCAGTTTTTCCATTAGAATCAAGTTTGGCAGACTGGTTGGTATCTGTAAATGAGAGTCGGCCAAGTTATGTTACAAATTATATAATTTCAGTGCCCATTCACAGGTATTACAGAAGTCTTCCAATGGAGGAAAGATTGATGATTGAACAGACTTTGATGGTATGTTGCATACATTAAAGAAATATTTCAGACAAAAGATATAGTTCTGTTATCATTTGAATTGAATGATGAGGGCTAAAGCTGCTCCAAGCTCCATCATGAGTCGTTTTATTAAAGTCTTTTCATTTTTGGAGCTTGACAGCCTCAGTCCTCCCTCATTATATATGAACAAGGACACTTGGGAAAGTAAATCATACAGGACAGGTTAGGGTGTGTAAATGAAGACAGGATTTTGTTTTAGATTAAATATTCTGATAAATAAATAAATAAATAAATAAATAAATAAATATATGTGTGTGTGTGTGTGTGTGTGTGTTTTGCAAATTATATGAGGAATTATAATGACCAATTGACCATGTCTTCATCCAGAATGCAATTAAGGACCAAGCACATGTCAGTGGTCTAGAGAAGGGGCATGTGGGTGGTCCCACACAAGGTAAGATGTCAAAAACATATTGAGAATCAGATAAATGAAAAATCCAACCTGAACTGATCAGATATTTGTAATGTTGAAGCACGTTTCTGTGTGTGTAGTTTGTGATCCACAAAAAGCGGCTACTGAACACAGGAATGGGGCAGATGTTGAAGATTCTGAAGCCAATAATCCCAAAGAGCCTTCGTCCAAAAAAACCTCCACATGCATTGTGTTATAACATCACTTATATTTTCAGAATTACCTCACTGATAAACATTTGCCAGTCATAATCACTTCAGTGTATTAAACTCACAGGAAAATGCAAATGTAAATTATGTTGTATTAGCAGTATTATTTTTATTTCTGAATATTTTCCTCTAGACGTTTTGTGAGAATTAATTATGATGAAATGAAATCTGCATTAACTACTGGGACATTTTCTATTGCATTAACCAACACTGTTTGAAAATAATTATGCATGAAAAAATCTGTTTGAAGTTATATTTCATTTCAAATCAAGAATGAGTGTTTTATTAATTAGCAAGTTGCATCCTCTGTGCAACAGGGGTTTGCAATCAGCACTAGCAGATCCAATGCAACCAGTCTGTATGGTATATAGAAATATGGTGCTTATTTTTATTGTATTTGACTGTTCAAGAAACAATGAGGTTTATTCTTGTATGTTATGCAGCACGTTGAGCTTCCACAAAAACCAATGAGGTTTATTCTTGTGTGTCAAGCAGATTTGGTTGAGCTTCTGTTTATGTTCACTGTGTGAATATGAATAAAAGCCTATAAATTCAATCTGTTAATCATATTAATACAACGAGTCTCTTCAGAAAATTTGGACTAAACCACACAATTCACATGGGTAAGATCTCTTTATGAACAATTTGAAGCACCAAGGTGGAGCTCTCAGATTTCATTTCAGATCTTATCTTGAAATAAATGATAACATGTTATAGGCAGTTTTAAGTATATGATTTTAATTCACATGCATTTTAATTTCATAATTAAAAAATGTACTAAATATTTGACTTCTTACCATTTATTATTATAGACAATATTCAAAGTGTAGAGATACATTTTTGTAATTTTCCATCAAATGTTAATTTTTTTTTAATAGTTTGTAATTACAGTCTTAATGACTCTCAAAGTCTCTTAAAAATAGTGTTTAATAGTGTAGAGTTTAAGAGGTGGTGGATGAGTCCATAACCAGATCTTTCAGCTGTTTTTTAATTATAACTCACATCAAATTTTGGTCATGGGACTGAAAACCTCTTACATTCTCCAAGGTCAAAAATTGCACACATTATCATTTTCTTTCTCTCTGTGATCTCTAGATGGAGGTGGAGGAGAAGAATATGTGTATCTCTTTTTCCTATTCCCTCAGGGCAGCAGACAGAGCAGCAAGTAGTTCTTCAGATATGTATGAATGAAGTGTTTCCACAAGTATTCCAACAGCCTTTTCAAAGTTCTGTTTATTAGACCTTCTTGATGATGTCAAGTCACTAAATCACACACATATTCACACAGCATGAATGTTATTTTTCATCTATAGCTGCAAGATGTGGCATTGCTGAGAAAAATATATCCAAATAATACAACATATGCAACACACTTCAACAGCAAACTTGTCTTGGACATAAAAATTGTGTTTTTGAAGCATTACACACTTTCAAATTCACATTTGTACTGTTGCAAATGTGTCCTATCAGTTTATTATGTATTAATTATCAGATTGATAATTTTGCATTCTGCATTTCTGATTTCAAATTGACTTTCTCAAAACGACATCTGAAAACTTCTTAACATTTACTAATACATTTTTAACATCAAAAGTTGTATCTGTTAACACTAGTTAATGCACTGTGAACAAATTTTTTTTTTTTTTAAGATGAATATTTTTAACAAACATTAAGTGCTATCTATAAAAATATATCGCTAATTGTTAGTTAATGCAATTGTTAACAAATCAGGACAACTGACCTTCAAAATGGATCTAGACCCAGCTCAGACGGCCAGAGCTTGGCCCACTGCGGTCCCTAGTCGTCATGTCCGCCACCCCAGAATCTGCAGCCACCATGTCCGCCACGCTAGAGTCTCCAGCCTCTGAGTCCGTTCTAGTGTCGGCTCCATCACCAGAGCTCACACAGCCGTAGCCCCTCCTAAGAAAATTTGGGGGTGGGGGCGTCTTGTTTTTCAGAAATATAAATTCTTGTTTTACAGAATACAAATACCTAAACATTCTTTAATTATAAATTATAAAAGTATTAGTTCACTTCAGAATGAAAATTTCCTGATAATTTACTCCCATGTCATCCAAGATGTTTATGTCTTTCTTTCTTCAGTTAAAAAGAAATGAAGGTTTTTGAGGAAAACATTCCAGGATTTCTCTCCATATAGCGGACTTCAACATGGTTCAATGGGTTGACGGTCCAAATTGCAGTTTCACTGCAGCTTCAAAGGGCTCTACACGATCCCAGACAAGGAATAAAGGTCATTCAGTCATTTTCTAAAAAATTAAAAATTTATATACTTTTCTAGTACTGATCCAGCGTCTTCAAAGCGAACGTGCAAAGACCAAGTCAAACGCCTTTACAGAAAAAAAAAAAAAGGTAAAACAACGATGTCGGATGATTTTGAAGTCAGAGGAGAAAATGAGATGGAGTTTTTTGCCCTACTGCAGTACTTCTGCCTACATCATGCGTGACCTTTCTAATGTGATTACGTAATGCGTGGCGCATCGCAGAGCTAGTGCAAGATGAGCATTTGTGGTTGAAAAGTATATACATTTTTATATGCTGTTTGTGTGATTTGGGGTTTTAGCTCTTTTATGATCCAGCCTTTTTCGTTGAAGCCCTTTCTAAGACTGCCTTTCTTTTGGTCGATGCTTTTCCATTGCCACTAGTTGTTGATTCAGAAGGAAAGTTAGGTTGTTGCTGTTCACCTGTCATTCTCGCACTGACTCTGCACACTCAAGAAGAGAGCCAGGCGGGAATGAGGCTTTGTCAGTGAGAAGCGCTTGCAATGAGGGAAGCCAGATCCCTCAAGAGCTAACCGAACGAAACACAGATCATGTGTGTCATCCCTGGTTAAAAAAACACAAGGGCACACAAAGCACTACTCCTAAACTGTCTTGTTGCCATATTTACTGGCCTAATTTGACACAAAATAGATTAACAATATGACAAACGATCTGTTTTCACACACAAATACTTAGACATGTGGCTTCCTGAAGACAAAGAAGCTGACTGTAAAATGCAGTTCTCTTTCTAACATTCGTTCATTATCTCACTATAGGACCGCCTCAGGGTGTGAACGATCGTGGAAGCACCAATAACACCACGTCTGCCAACCATAGCAGACCAATCGCTGCAACCCTGTCTCCCTGTATATAAACCGCAGCTACCTGCCATTTCGTCATTCTCACTCTCTTCCCCGTGAAGATTGCCTTGAAGCTACTTGCTTTAACAGTCGGGTAACGCGCCGGCACGTTTTACAGGGTTTTTTTCACATTGCATTAAAACAGACTTAAAATACTCTGTAATTTTTTGTCATAGAGACATAAGTAATATATCAATTGAAACTATAGAATGTCTTCTTTTATTTGTGTACACTCAGGGTAAAAACAAAATGTTGTGCTTTTTGCAAAATAAAGAAAACATGATGCGTGATCTCTCGTCTCCCTCTGAACCAAGTCCACTCTGATAGTTCTCAGAAAATTAAGTGTAACTTAGTGAATACTAATGACACAAAAATGAGACTAAAGAAACATTGAAATGTCAGGTTTTAAATCATGTAAGTCAAATTGAAAACAAAAAATCTGTTTATGTAATCTGTATGAAAAGAGAGACATGTCAGACGTCTGTGAGTCAGCTCATTACCCACTAATTCGGCCACGCCCGCAGAGCAAGCGCTATTCAGACGCAAATTCTGAGGCAATACATGTATACATCGTCGCAATCGTGTATTTATTATCTTCAAAAGTGTTTATCTGCATGTTATAGCCATGATTAGCGATCTCTGGAAGCCTGTTAGTTCCTGGAATGTCACATGGTATGCCTGTTCTTCATTAGGAGTCATTTCTGGATTAAATGGCTGCAAGTATGAATGGAAAACACAGTACATCAGAGTATCCAGCGCACAGTGATGACAATAAATACTGAATAAATATTACTCCTCTGTATAGAAAATTGACATAAATATATGAGAATCCATCAATATCTCTCCAAATGTGCATGCTTTTAAGCTAAAAGCCTATATGAAATGCCACAGAGGTAACATGAATGTTCAGACGCTTTGCATCACAGAAATACACTATATTTTAAAGTATATTAAAATAGAAAAACATTATTTTAAATTGTAATAATATTTCACAGTATTGCTGTTTTTTCTGTATGTATGTATGATATACAGCATGATGAGCCTGAGACTTCTTTTAAAAACATTATAATAGCAATGCGTCCAATCTTTTGACTGGTACTGTAATTTAAACTATAATAGGCCTATACAAATTTTTCTTCACATGATGTGCAATAATTTTTTTTTGTCAAGAGTGGACATTAATACTGTTATCAGCATGATCACAGAGGGTTTTTTCACATAGCCTACATGACTAAAAAAAGGCTCATTATGCGGGTCATTATGCAGGTCTTTGTCTTCTCAGGTGTGAATCACAGCATTATTCATGAAGATTCATGCCTCCATGCATACTGTTTCTTCACAAAAAGTGTCTTACAAAATTTGAATTTCTATATTGTTTTATATTAACGAGTAGGCAGGATAATATTTACATCATTTTGAATCAAAAATTCTAGTCTACAACCTCCAGTACCCAGAAGTCTTGTGAACACATATTTAATATTTTTTGGCCTTATTTCAGTGACTTTAAGTTTTTTGTTTTTTCAATAACCACGCATAAACGTCATTCCTTCAAAAATACAAACATGTACATACATATTCCTCACATATTATGGTAGCCTAGTTCGTGCTAAATACAGTGTAATGACACCTTTTCCATTAATATGTTTATGAACAACTGAAAAAAGCACAAATGTTTCTATAGACTGGATGTGACAGAACCCTCTCTGGCCCACTCGGTCCTTGGAGTGAGTAGTCAGGATGTATAACGCAGTCTTATTAAAGGGCGAATTCTGTTTTCACCTCCGTTATGAGCTATGATTCGGATATTTACACAGCCTTTCTTAGTCTGCTTCGTCAGCATATCGGCAATACGGGAGTTGTCTATATCCCATACTGAGATACTGAACAAATGTTAGAAAGACAACGTTAGGTTACTGACGTAACCCCGGTTCTCTGATAACATGAAGTGAGGTATCTCACAAACATTGCCCTCCTTGCCTATCCTGCACGGAGAACAGATATGCGGAGAATGACGAAATGGCAGGTAGCTGCGGTTTATATACAGGGAGACGGGACTCCCTGATCGCTGCAGCGATTGGTCTACCATGGCTGGCAGACGTGGTGTTATTGGTGCTTCCGCGATCGGTCACGCCCTGAGGCGGTCCCATAGTGAGATACCTCACTTCATGTTATCAGAGAACCGGGGTTACGTCAGTAACCTAACGATACCATTTTATAGACTTGAGACACTACTCTACATCACCTGACCTGACGACAGCCAATGAAACTGGCGTGATTGCACATGTGCTTTACACACGTGAAGCATTCCCATAGCATCAACATGAAAGGGAACCTTAAAAGGGAACTGTTATTGCTTTGGCCCTTTTAGCACTAATTTTTGAATTTCTAACTGTTGTACTTATCTGGCAAAGACATACCTAGGCAAAAAAGCTTGGTGTATTCTTTGACTCCGAGCTTAACTATATATAAACAACCTACCAAAAAAATAAAACAGCCCCCTGCAGACCATTATGAATAAGCATGAGGTACAGTATGAGAACTTACCATGCAGGAGAAGGCACTTTAGTTCCTTATGTTGATCCCTTAAAAAAGGGAGTAGAAGTAGTTTGTGAAAGAACAGCCTGTACTGTGACATTTCCTGCATTGTTTTCCTTAATCCATTAATTAACAAGTGAGTCTTTATACTTACCAGAACTGTACATCACACAAGGAAAGGTCAACAAGTCTCTTAAAATATCAGATAAGGTTATGGTCAGGATAAGGTTAATTAATGTTTTAAAATGTCATATGATGACTCCTCACCTACCGATATTTACAAATGAATTGTACAAAACATTTCATGAATTCAAAAATAAATTGTTTCTATGAAATTAGCATGTGTGTTTTTAACTACATTTTAAAAAGATTTATCCTTTTCTATATTGTGGACACTCTTAAATGTCAGACCCTTCATCTCCCACTGACCTCTGAATTCAGGTCATCTTTATTACTACTCTCATTTGTTTTTTCTGGGAGAGTGTACATTTAATGATCCAGCAAAACCCTTTTCTTTCAGTAGTTATAAATTATACTATTGTTGTAGAGAATATCACTTCATTTCATGCATCTTTTTTTATAAAAATGTTTTTATTTTTTTATAAAATATATTAAATAAAAAGGGGACTGTAATGTCATTGCATAATGTCTCATAATATACACACTGAAGAGCCAAAACAATTATGACCAGTCATAGGTGAAGCGAATATCGTTGATCATCTCCTACCCGGTGGAGGGAGTGAGATGATCTGGGCATGTTCTGCTGGGAAACCCTGGGTCCGGCCATTCAAATTGATGGACATCAATTTGACCCGTGCCACCTACCTAAACACTGTTGCAGACCTGACCTCCAAATTCCCCAGATCTCAATCCAATTGAGCATCTGTGGGATATGCTGGACCAACAGCCGTCTTAAAAATATATCTAAATTACGACATATGCTCTCGATGACAAATGCGGAACAGTTAGTTCATGCGTTCATGACCTCAAGGCTAGATTGCTGTAACGCTCTACTGGGTGGTTGTTCTGCTCGCCTGATAAATAAACTACAGCTTGTACAAAATGCAGCAGCTAGAGTTCTTACTAGAACTAGGAAGTATGACCATATTAGCCCAGTTCTGTCAACACTGCATTGGCTTCCTGTTGAACATCGTATAGATTTTAAAATCTTGCTAATTACTTACAAAGCACTAAATGGTTTAGCTCCCCAGTACCTGAGCGAGCTATTAATGCATTATAGTCCTTCGTGTCTATTGCGATCTCAGAATTCAGGCCAGTTGATAATACCTAGAATATCAAAATCAACTGCAGGCGGTAGATCCTTCTCCTATTTGGCACCTAAACTCTGGAACAATCTTCCTAGCATTGTTCGGAAAGCAGCACTCTGTCAGTTTAAATCTAAACTAAAAACACATCTCTTTAACCTGGCATACACATTATCAATTTATTTTTTCAAATCCGTTAAAGGATTATTAGGCTGCATAAATTAGGTCAGCCGGAACCGGGAACACTTCCTATAACACCAGATGTACTCGTTACATCAGAAGAAGAATGGCATCTACGCTAATACTAGTCTTCCTGGTTATCCCGAGGTTTACCGTAGTCAACTGGATCAGGGCCGCATCCAGGTGAGACCAAGGACCTGCGCCTTGACACGACCACAACGCAGCACTGAAGTATCAGCAGAGATTGAGTCAACTAGATCATCCACTGTAAAGGCCTCATCAACATGACAACCAGTGGCGCATCTCCTCAACAACCGTCCATACCGGTGTGATGAATACGACCCTTGGCTGGATGGAACTGAATTAAATACTTTGAATGTTGCGATCCTATCTGACTTATGATAGCAACCTGAGTCATAACAAAGCACTGTTTGCCAGAGGAGAACTGGCCCCCCGACTAAGCCTGGTTTCTCCCAAGGTTTTTTTTTTCTCCTTTTTAACACCTGTTTGCCACCTGATGTCACCTGTTGGAGTTTGGGTTCCTTGCCGCTGTCGCCTTTGGCTTGCTTAGTTGGGGACACTTGATAATTGATATTCAACAGTGCTTTGATCTGCCTGCATTGACACTATTCTTTAAGAGCTGCTGTGCAGCCAAAATAATGTACCAATTATCAATGTAAAGCTGCTTTGACACAATCTACATTGTAAAAAGCGCTATATAAATAAAGGTTAAAAAAAAACAAAAAAACAGCCACCTCGCAACCTACAGGACTTGAAGGATCTACTGTCAGATATTACAGGACAGCTTCAGGGGTCTTGCAGAGCCCATGCCTCAGAGGATCGGAGCTGTTTTGGCAGCACGCAGAGAAACAACAGCATATAAAGCAGGTGGTCATAATGTTTTGGCTCATTGGTGTGTGTGTGTATATATTTTGAAATACTTCTGGGATTAAATATAGCCAATCAGTATTAATATGGGGATGATTAGGAGGCCATGATGATGGATAGATGCCAATGAGCAAATCTGGCCAGGATGCCGGGGTTATACCCCTACTCTTTTCGAAAGACATCATGGGATTTTTAATGACCACAGAGAGTCAGGACCTCGGTTTAACGTCTCATCCGAAGGACGGTGCTTTTTTTAACAGTATAGTGTCCCCATCACTATACTGGGGCATTAGGACCCACACAGACCACAGGGTGAGCACCCCCTGCTGGCCTCACTAACACCAGCAGCAACCTAGTTTTCCCAGGCTCAACCCTACTTATCTTTAGTGGGCAACCAATCTTGGGCTACAGGGTGATAGCTGCTGGTTGTGTATGGGGGGGCTGTAGGTGCCCATGAATATTTCCATCAGGGTTCATTTCTCCACTTCTGCAACCTGAAACAACACAGAACTCAGATTAATGTTTAAATACAATACACTTAAAACAGATTTGACTTGGTTTGCAGATCCAGCATGGGGAGCTGGTTGCTGGTCCAGCATCCCACGCTGGTTTGCTGGTCCAGCATGGGGTGCTGGTTTGCTGGTTTAGAATGGGGTGCTGGTTCGGTGCTGGTTTGCTGGTCCAGCATGGGATCTGGTTGCTGGTCCAGCATCCCACGCTGGTTTGCTGGTTCAGCATGGGGTGCTGGTTCGCTGGTCCAGTATCCCACACTGGTTTGCTGGTCCAGCATGGGGTGCTGGTTCGCTGGTTCAGCATGGGGTGCTGGTTTGCTAGTCCAGCATCCCACGCTGGTTTGCTGGTCCAGCATGGGGTGCTGGTTTGCTGGTTCAGTATGGGGTGCTGGTTTGCTGGTCCAGCATCCCACGCTGGTTTGCTGGTCCAGCATGGGGTGCCGGTTCGCTGCTTCAGCATGGGGTGCTGGTTGCTGGTCCAGCATCCCACGCTGGTTGCTGGTCCAGCATCCCACGCTGGTTTGCTGGTCCAGCATTACACGCTGGTTTGCTGGTCCAGCATTACACGCTGGTTTGCATCCTATACCGGTTTGCTGGTCCAGCATCCCATACTGGTTTGCTGGTCCAGCATGGGGTGCTGGTTGCTGGTCCAGCATCCCACGCTGGTTTGCTGGTCCAGCATGGGGTGCCGGTTCGCTGCTTCAGCATGGGGTGCTGGTTGCTGGTCCAGCATCCCACGCTGGTTGCTGGTCCAGCATCCCACGCTGGTTTGCTGGTCCAGCATTACACGCTGGTTTGGTGGTCCAGCATTACACGCTGGTTTGCATCCCATACCGGTTTGCTGGTCCTGCATGGGGTGCTGGTTGCTGGTCCAGCATCCCACGCTGGTTTGCTGGTCCAGCATGGGGTGCTGATTTGCTAGTCCAGCATCCCATACTGGTTTGCTGGTCTAGCATGGGTTGCTGGTTTGCTGGTCCAGCGTGGGGTGCTGGTTGCTGGTCCAGCATCCCACGCTGGTTTGCTCGTCCAGCATGGGGTGCTGGTTCGTCATTCTCCACATCATTCATCTGAAATACAAACAGAAATCAGGTTTATTGTATTTCAGATCTACACAGACCTGACATGTATGAAGATTGACTAGATGACAGTTGCAGCACACATAGAAAGGTAGCATAAGAAAGCTAATATCTACAGATTGATAAATAAACCAAATCAAAAAGACTTCAAAATGTAATTAATACCTTAAACCAGTCGTGGAGAAGGACATCGTCCAGTTTTATCCGCTTTTTTGGGTCCAGGCGCAGACAACAGCCAATAAAATCGCAGCATTCTGTGGAGAAAGATGGGAGAGAAGTCTGATTATTACCTTAAACTTCACAAATATCATTATTTATTAAGATGTTCCTTTTCCTACATCGTTGCTTTGTTCTATCTAGTAAGATTCAGAATTAAAATTGTCCTTTGCTGAAATAAAGATCTCACCTTGTGACAAGCCATTTTTGGTCACAGTATTGTCCTTGAAGATCTTGTCCAGGTCTGAGCTCCGTGGAAAGTCCCAACACAGCATTACAAACAACAACACCCCAAGGGACCACACGGTTGCTGGCTCCCCGTGATAACTGCCATCTATTTTGTACTCTAGGGGGCAGTACTCTTCTGTGCCTGGAAGAAAAAGACATCTGATTCATTAGTTTCTGTTAACACAGCATTTTGACTAGAATATTCATTACCATGCAAGAAATAATTTGATGCTAACAACAGTGGATCCCATTTTTGACTTTGAAAAATGATATATACCATCAAAGTACATGTATCCCTCGCTGTTGAGGAATGCACCGCATCCAAAGTCAATTAATTTGACTTCGAGGGTGTCGGGGTTAATCAGCAGGTTTTCCAATTTAATATCCCGATGAAACACTCCACGCTGATTGCATGCTTGAGCTGCGAGTACTGCCTGCCGCATTATAACCCGTGCCAAGTCCTCCTCATCCATGGGGCCCCTGTTGCTCCGTAAAAAATCATCCACGGACTGACAGGGCATGGGCCGCTCTAACACCATGATGTAATAGTCAGCCTCGTCCTTCCAGTCCAGAAGCTGGATGATCTGCGGAACCCTGGGCTCAGTTGCAAGAATATGCAGTGCGACCTCCAGTGGAATTGGTCTGGAATAACCATTCTAGAAAACAAACAGGTGTTATGAGGAGTAGATGGATATGGGATTTAGACCAGTCCTGAACAAACTGTTGACAGTGGTAATTTGTCTATTTGAAAAACCATTTATAGTCTGTAATTATTTGTCAATATGAGATGCATGAAACTGATAACAGTGACTGAGAGGAAAAACAGAGAGAGCACAGACTACTTACAATGCTGACATATTCTGCATTCTCTTTGGAGGCAAATTTCACTGCCACCTGATGAAAAAAACAAAACAGAAAATGTTTTAGAATTATTTACAATTCATTTGTTCAAAGTTCACATATTTCAATCATTAAACCGGAACGGACATGAATTAAATTTTAAACATTTAGAGCATGTCTGACTATTTAAACAGGTCTGACAGGTCAAGTGCACTAAATAGTGAATATAAGACACACTAAGCGTGCTTGGATAAGACAAAGTCAGACGAGTATAATACAAGAATAATTATCTAGATAGATATTGTAAGTAATGAAAATGTATACCTGAACGTTATCTTCCAAACGAGTTGCTTCAAAGACGGATCCAAAGCCTCCTTCACCCAGTTGATCGCCAATTTTATAGTTGTAGGAATTGATTTCTGTTAAAAGAAAATGAAATGTCAAGCAGTGACAGCATCTACTTTATCTAAAACTATTTCAACAAGATTTGTCTGATTCATATTAACTGAGTATAGTTGCTTTTAAAAATTCAAGTCACACTACAAGACTAGTGGTCATACATTTTTTACACACCTTCACCTTACAAACATATACAAATGTACTGTAATCTGAAATCTTGTTGAATGTTGAAAATGCCTGTTATTTTATATACAAAGTGCATATTAAAAGTCAATGTAAAGCAAAAAAAAACACTGAACTGCTGATTAAAGACTGCTTCATGCCTGAATAAGAACAGACATTGTTTCAAAAGTTTGTGTGTGTGTGTTGAGCTGATGGTACCAGACTTACCCATAACTGATTCGTTGTCATTCTCCACATCATCAGTCTGAAATACAAACAGAAATCAGGTTTATTGTCTAAAAACATTACACAAACTGCACAGAAAACAAATGCGCAACTAAGAGAGGCAACATTCTTTAAAAAATGGAAATTTAAGAATGCAGGTAAAAATATTTCAGAAGGTCTACACATACTTGTCATATGTATGGGGATTGACTAGATGACAGTTGCAGAACACATTGAAAGGTAGCATAAGAAAGCTAATATCTACAGTCTGATAATTAAATCAAAAAGACTTCAAAATGTAATTAATACCTTAAACCATTCGTGGAGAAGGACATTGTCAAGTTCAATCCGCATCTTTGGGTTGATCTGCAGACAACTGCAAATAAAGTTACAGCATTCTGTGGAGAAAGATGGGAGAGACGTCTGATTATTACCTTAAACTTCACAAATATCAACAAGACCATCATTTATTAAGCCACTAGGCTCAGATGTTCCACTTCCTGCATTGTTGCTTTGTTCTTTCTATCTAGTAAGATTCAGAATTAAAATTGTCCTTTGCTGAAATGAAGATCTCACCTGATGACAATTCATCTTTGGTCCAGATTTTATCTTTGATGAGGTCCAGGTCTGAACACTTAGGAAAATCCCAGCAGAGCATTTCAAACAACAGTACCCCGAGGGACCACACGGTTGCTGGCTCCCCGCGATACCTGCCCTCTATCTTGTACTCTGGGGGGCAGTAATTTCGTGTGCCTGGAGGAAAAAGACATCCGATTAACACAGCATTTTGACTATAATATTCATTACTATGCAAGAAATAATTTGATGCTAATTGATTCACAACAGTGGATCCCATTTTTGACTTTGAGAAATCATATATACCAGAAAAGTATGTGTAACCCTCGCTGTTGAGGAATGCACCGCATCCAAAGTCAATTAATTTGACTTCGAGGGTGTCCGGGTTAATTAGCAGGTTTTCCGGCTTTATATCGCGATGGAACACTCCACGCTGGCAGCATGTTTGAGCCGCGAAAACTGTCTGCCGCATTATAACCCGTGCCAAATCCTCATCTATGGCACCTGTGTAGTTCCGTAAAAAATCATCCACGGACTGACAGGACATGGGCCGCTCTAACACCATGATGTAATAGTCAGCCTCGTCCTTCCAGTCCAGAAGCTGGATGATCTGCGGAAACCTGGGCTCCTGATTTGCAACGATTTGCAGCGCAACCTCCAGTGGAGCAGGATTGAAATCATCCTAGAAAACAAACAGGTGTTATGAGGAGTAGATGGATATGGGATTTAGACCAGTCTTGAACAAACTGTTGACAGTGGTAATTTGTCTATTGAAAAACCATTTATAGTCTGTAATTATTTGTCAATATGAGATGCATGAAACTGATAACAGTGACTGAGAGGAAAAACAGAGAGAGCACAGACTACTTACAATGCTGACATATTCTGCATTCTCTTTGGAGGCAAATTTCACTGCCACCTGATGAAAAAAAAAAAAACAGAAAATGTGTTAGAATTATTTTCAATTCATTTGTTCAAAGTTCACATATTTCAATCATTAAAACCGGAACGGACATGAATTAAATTTTAAACATTTAGAGCATGTCTGACTATTTAAACAGGTCTGACAGGTCAAGTGCACTAAATAGTGAATATAAGACAAACTAAGCGTGCTTGGATAAGACAAAGTCAGACGAGTATAATACAAGAATAATTATCTAGATAGATATTGTAAGTAATGAAAATTCATACCTGAACGTTATCTTCCAAACGGGTTGCTTCAAAGACGGATCCAAAGCCTCCTTCACCCAGTTGATCGCCAATTTTATAGTTGTAGGAATTGATTTCTGTTAAAAGAAAATGAAATGTCAAGCAGTGACAGCATCTACTTTATCTAAAACTATTTCAACAAGATTTGTCTGATTTATATATATTAATTGAGTTACTAAATTGAATACTATTTAAGTGAACTGTAATAGTCAAAATATACAACTCCACCCATCCAAATACACACATTTAAATGAAATCATGTTGAATGTTAAAAAAAAAAAGTTCATTTCTGTGTTATTTGTCAACTACCCTTAAACAAAGTATGTTATAGAGTCAATTTAAAGTATAAACCATTGAACAGCTGATTAAAGAGAGTGTGTGTGTTGGGTTATGCTAGGGTTTTTTAACAAACTTACCGATAATTGTTCCCTTATCATCCTGCATCTGGCTCAACTGAGGTGACACATTGTCCTCTGGTAGACTGTAGTAGATGTCTTCTCTCAAGTCATCGTCAACTTGAGAGTCACCAGGGACAAATTCATCCAATGACTGGTAGTCACTCCAGTCATCATCGACCTGAGAGGCCCCAGAGACAGGTTCATCCAATGACTGGTAGTCACTCCAGTCATCATCATCTTGAGAGTCACGAATGACAGGGACATCCACTGACTGGCAGTCATCATCGCCTTCAGGGTCACCAATGATTGGTTCCTGTATTGACTGTTCTTGACTCCAGTCATCATCAACTTGATGTTCACCAACAGTTGGTTCCTCCAATGACTGGTACTCACTACAGTCCACATCAACTTGACGTTCACCAACAGTTGGTTCCTCCAATGACTGGTACTCACTACAGTCCACATCGACTTGAGGGTCACCACCAGTGACAGGTTCCTCCGCAGTAGGAAGGACTACAGGGTCACTGGGGATCTCCTGAGAAGTCTGACCTAAAGAAGGTAATTACATCAATATTACCGTATTAATAAAATACTCATATTACTTCAGCTGTGCCTCTAAATATTTGACTTTTAAACATAAAAATTAAGTGTAGAGCCAGTGCAGACTCCAATAAACATAAAGAGTTACAGTCAAACCAAAATTTATCCAGACACCTTGAACATTTCATTCATTAATTCAGTTTATTCACTATAGTTTAAAAAATGGTAATAAAATATGACAAGATCTCAGAGTTATTAAACTGTGTCAGAAAAAAATATTCTTAATTATATCAGATAATATGGTCAGGTCAAAGTGTATAATTTTTGGTCCCAAATTTTTTATCAATTTTACTGTTAGTCCACTGTATGAAGAATTTTTGGGAATAGTATGTCACAGTTTATTTTGCTATCCTCACTTACATAAATGAACTATAGTGGTAAAAAATGTAAAAGAATATATCTAGCGTCTTAATCATTTTTGGTTTGACTGTACATATTCTCATAACATGAACATCTTATTTACCATCATTATTCTCCAGAGGTGGAAGATCATCACCCTGGTCCACGTTTTCATCTTGACCAGGGTGGTTGTTGTTGACGTTATTCCTTTCTCGCAGGAATAAAGCGGCTAAACCTAGTAAAGTGAATAGCATTTTGCTGGCTTTACTAGGCAACCGTAGACTGCAAGATGTAAAATCAGGTAAACGGTTTGTTATTTATCTGTGCAGATACAAATCGTGTACAGATAAAAACGGCGTAATATTGGCAAATATATTGCGCAATAAATGATGTAAATAAAATGCAAGCAAGTTGTAGATTCAAGCAGGAATCAAGTGAGAAACACAAGAAACACTAGAATAAACACAAGACAGCAAGATTTGCAAATTGACTAAAGCAAGCATTTTTATACCTGTCTGCTGTGACGTCACGTTCTAATGGCATTCCAAAGCTGCAGAGACGTGATTGGTCCATTCTGCGCTGTGGGCGGGTCTTCTGCGAAGCCGCTACAGAAAGTATGCACGTGACGTCACAGGCGACCGTTGTGACTACCGTTACGGCCACTGAGTGACAGCATTGGTTTTTAGCACGAACGCTGCGAAAAACACAAAAAACACATCCAAAATGGGAAAGAGCTTTGCGACTGACTGTACAAATAGATTTTACAAGAAATCTGAAGTATGTTTTTACAGATTGCCAAAAGCTACAGAAAAAAGAAGCAAATGGATCACTGCAATCGACAGAAACAACTCCAGGCAAAGAAAATGCAGTTAGCGTTTTGTGTCAAAATGTTGGATTTTGGGGTAAAAGCCATACCCTATATATTGTATTGTTATATATTGTATTGACAACTCATCAATTAAATATTTACCACCTTATATTCTGCATAATTGGGTGTTTTTAAATAAACACTGACAAAATCTACAAGTTTTAGGGCTGGCCGATATCATGTATTGTAAAGGCCTGTTTTAAATTCAAAATGGCGAAACTGGACAAAAAGTTTAGCCTATTAGTTTGCTAGATTATTTTTGTCGGTTGCTTAACATTTATGTCCTATCAAATATGAAATGTTTAATTTAGCTGTACTTACATCTGTCTCGCACTTTATGAACGATGAAGCGTTGTGCCACGGAATAATGCTTCTGTGAAAGTAAAGCCCGCATACTTTGATTTGATTGGTCATCCCAAATATTTTGACATGGACCCTTTTGACAAACTGATGATGACGCGTTTTAACGGTTATCAGCATCGTAAATCCTGCAGTTTCTTTTTTATACTTTAATTAAAAAAATATGTACACTTATAACACTATACTTTGTATTATATTACCTTTGCAGCGAATTTAAAAAAAAAAAAAAAAAAAAAAACCCGCTGCTGTGACGCTTCTATTTTCTACAGTTTTTTTATTCGCTTTGGTACTATTTTCACAAGGTGTACATTTTCAAATCTCTTAGTACAAAACTCCAAACTGCTCAAATTTTTGATTTTGATTATTAATATTTTATCTGTAGAAAGACTAACATAAATAGTGATGAAAGACAATATTAAATGTCACAGATGTATGTTTACTGAGTAATCCACTATTTTGTAGAGAGAGGTCAAAATGACAATTTTCACCTGAGATTTGGAGCCAAACTAGAGAGGTGTAAAAGTACTTTAGAAAGATGGCAGAATCATTTTTATTTTTACACAGATATTGGTAGATCTGGTAGTAAAATCTGTTGACTTTAGCAATCTTTGTTTCATTATATAACATTTTTTTGCCTCATAGTTTGCATGCCTGTAACTCAAGAAGTATTAAAGATATCTTAATATCCTTTTAGATTCTGGTTCTTAACAAATTTTTCTTTCCTTTTAAAGGCACTTGGTCATTCAGTCCCAGAGATACGGACATGTTAATGTGGCTTCATGAGTAAATTGGTAAATTGTACACATTTTAAGTGGTCAAAAACCAAATGTGGGTCACTATGCATACAGCTGACTTTTATTCTTTTAAAGAGGAACACACTTTAAAATGTGTACACACTTTGAACATAATGTTTATCATCTAAGATAAATCACTTATGTAAAAAATTCATTACATTTGGTTATCCATGTCGGAAATTGCAAACAAGTTCTATAGAAACTGTCTAGTATCAATATAGAAATCTATAGGTGTACCAAATGATTCATTGATTAACCTTTTCACTACACAAAATAAGTGTTTCATCTAATGTTTCATTCACAGTCAACTGAGTCAACTAGATCATCCACTGTGAAGGCCTCATCAACATGACAACCAGTGGCGCATCTCCTCAACAACCGTCCATACCGGTGTGATGAATACGATCCTCAACTGGATGGAACTGAATTAAATTAAAGCCTGGTTTCTCCCAAGGTTTTTTTTCTCCTTTTTAACACCTGTTTGCCACCTGATGTCACCTGTTGGAGTTTGGGTTCCTTGCCGCTGTCGCCTTTGGCTTGCTTAGTTGGGGACACTTGATAATTGATATTTGATGTTCAACAGTGCTTTGATCTGCCTGCATTGACACTATTCTTTAAGAGCTGCTGTGCAGCCAAAATAATGTACCAGTTATCAATGTAAAGCTGCTTTGACACAATCTACATTGTAAAAAGCGCTATATAAATAAAGGTGACTTGACTTGACAGTAAATACCTTTCATAAAGCTCTTACTATCAAACTTTTCATTTGCATCTCGTCTCATTCAGTTTAATACATTTGTGTATTATTTAATCCAACTGAACTTAAGTGTACTTTTGATGATCTGTTGTGATAGTACCAAATGCTTATGAAATTTGCTCAAGTATACATAGATGTGATAGACCTGATCACATGTGAAAAAAAAAAGTGCCCACACCTTTTAAGAAAGGAATTTTCCTAATTTTCCAGTAATTTGTTAGTTTTTGTTTGTTTGTTTGTTTTACTTTTGAGCAGCATAACTAGATTTTTTTATTACATAATAAAAATATATTTTACAATTTCACCTTCATCACTGATATTTCCAGCATGACTGTGTGGGGACCCTGAGTTTTAAACAAGAAGCAATTTTTTTCAGCAAGGAATGATAGTAGACATATCTGACAAGAACAAAACTTAAAAAAGCACAAAAGTTTATTTGAGAAATAAATTAGCATACACTGAACTGAATATTAACCCTAATCATTCATTTATAATTTTGTCCTTTTTACATATTCTGAATTTCAAAAATGAACTCTCACAAAGTGGTATCAATAAAACACAAAAGCTTTTTCACTCAAATAAAAAAGCAGTGCAGCCCATATGACACTGGGATCTATAGCATTTGCAGTACAATTATCTGCTGTCATCGCCCACCACCATGTGGCTATACTTCTTCTGCTGTTGTTCCTTGAGCGAATCCTTCACCTTTGCCCTCTTCAGATCTCCATCCCTGTGAAACACACACACAAACTCATAAACCTTTAAAGAGGACCTATTATGCTTCTTTTTTTTTTACATTTTCAACATTCTTTAGTGTAATGTACTTCCACAAACAAACATGTCATAATATTCCTGATTTAAATAATTATCCCGCCAAATAAATTAAGGATCGAGGTCTGGATGAGTTGCATTAGTAGTGTGTTGAAACTCGCAGTTAACCGCTCGCAACACACCGATCCAGCCACCAATGAGAGCACATTGTGCTTTTAGGAAGGAGGGGCATCATAGAGACAGGAACTAAACAGAGTGTTACTGACAGACTGGAAAGAGAGGTGCTGCAAAAATGTACAATATGTTAAAAAAAAAAATGTTTTTTTTTAACATTCAAGCATGAAAACCTGTTCTAGTAGACCACAAAATCAAGACTTAATTAAGACATAATATAGCCTCTTTAACTTAAAATTCAATCAAGGAATTCAAAATTCAATAGGAAGGCAGCTGAAGAAAAACTCATTTACACACCAGGCCAAGTCCACTAAACCTCCTTGTTGTGCAATGGTTGATTTCACCCTGTTGGCAAACTGCACAGCATCCTCTCCTTCCTGTGCACACAGGAAAGCAGCCAGTGAGGGTGTAATCAATTACATCAACATCAAGGCGCAAAAATGCTGCAGCTCACTAAGTTTTAGAGCTGATGACAGCAATTTTATAATTTTCTACTTGATCTCTCACCTTCTGTGTCATTGGAGGCAGATACCAGACATTACACACGATCGCCCAGCTCGTCATCATCCGCAGCAAATAGCTCACCATGCTATATTTGCTGCTGTTCCAAAACGCATCTCCAAACTGAGGGTCGTACTATATATAACACACACAGAAACTGAATGAGGGTCACAGTAGGCCAATATACACACAGTATGAAGATTATTGCAACACAGAATTAAAGCTTTATGCTACCAATTTATTTTAAATTGTATGTGACACTGTAGGTGTTATTTAATGATAAATCATTTATTTTATTAAATGTAATTAGTTTTATTAATTACGCTACAGGAAATATTGTATATACAAAATAAATGAAACGATACATATCGTATATATATATATATATATATATACAGTGGGTACGGAAAGTATTCAGACCCCCTTAAATTTTTCACTCTTTGTTATATTGCAGCCATTTGCTAAAATCATTTAAGTTCATTTTTTTTCCCTCATTAATATACACACAGCACCCCATATTGACAGAAAAACACAGAATTGTTGACATTTTTGCAGATTTATTAAAAAAGAAAAACTGAAATATCACATGGTCCTAAGTATTCAGACCCTTTGCTGTGACACTCATATATTTAACTCAGGTGCTGTCCATTTCTTCTGATCATCCTTGAGATGGTTCTATACCTTCATTTGAGTCCAGCTGTGTTTGATTATACTGATTGGACTTGATTAGGAAAGCCACACACCTGTCTATATAAGACCTTACAGCTCACAGTGCATGTCAGAGCAAATGAGAATCATGAGGTCAAAGGAACTGCCTGAAGAGCTCAGAGACAGAATTGTGGCAAGGCACAAATCTGGCCAAGGTTACAAAAAAATTTCTGCTGCACTTAAGGTTCCTAAGAGCACAGTGGCCTTCATAATCCTTGAATGGAAGACGTTTGGGACGACCAGAACCCATCCTAGAGCTGGCCGTCCGGCAAAACTGAGCTATCGGGGGAGAAGAGCCTTGGTGAGAGAGGTAAAGAAGAACCCAAAGATCACTGTGGCTGAGCTCCAGAGATGCAGTCGGGAGATGGGAGAAAGTTGTAGAAAGTCCAACCATCACTGCAGCCCTCCACCAGTCGGAGCTTTATGGCAGAGTGGCCCGACGGAAGCCTCTCCTCAGTGCAAGGCACATGAAAGCCTGCATGGAGTTTGCTAAAAAACACCTGAAGGACTCCAAGATGGTGAGAAATAAGATTCTCTGGTCTGATGAGACCAAGATAGAACTTTTTGGCCTTAATTCTAAGCGGTATGTGTGGAAAAAAACCAGGCACTGCTCATCACCTGTCCAATACAGTCCCAACAGTGAAGCATGGTGGTGGCAGCATCATGCTGTGGGGGTGTTTTTCAGCTGCAGGGACAGGACGACTGGTTGCAAACGAGGGAAAGATGAATGCGGCCAAGTACAGGGATATCCTGGATGAAAACCTTCTCCAGAGTGCTCAGGACCTCAGACTGGGCTGAAGGTTTACCTTCCAACAAGACAATGACCCTAAGCACACAGCTAAAATAATGAAGGAGTGGCTTCACAACAACTCCGTGACTGTTCTTGAATGGCCCAGCCAGAGCCCTGACTTAAACCCAATTGAGCATCTCTGGAGAGACCTAAAAATGGCTGTCCACCAACGTTTACCATCCAACCTGACAGAACTGGAGAGGATCTGCAAGGAGGAATGGCAGAGGATCCCCAAATCCAGGTGTGAAAAACTTGTTGCATCTTTCCCAAAAAGACTCATGGCTGTATTAGATCAAAAGGGTGCTTCTACTAAATACTGAGCAAAGGGTCTGAATACTTAGGACCATGTGATATTTCAGTTTTTCTTTTTTAATAAATCTGCAAAAATGTCAACAGTTCTGTGTTTTTCTGTCAATATGGAGTGCTGTGTGTACATTAATGAGGAAAAAAAATGAACTTAAATGATTTTAGCAAATGGCTGCAATATAACAAAGAGTGAAAAATTTAAGGGGGTCTGAATACTTTCCGTACCCACTGTATATATGTATGTATGTGTGTGTGTGTGTGTGTATGTGTGTAAATATATATATATATATATATGTCAGAACACTTTGTGTTGTTTTTAAATAAACGAGTTTCTGTAGTGCTGTGAGGCACATAGCAGTTGACTCAGAGACATGACCCAGCATGAAACAGGGAGGTATTTTGTCTAAGAGTATGTAGAGAAATATAAACATTTGTTTATGCATATTTGCAGCTTTATGAAGAGGAAAGATGAAATGAAATAGACATAGAATGTTCGAAAATAATTTTTTTGTAGTGCTTTGTACTTTATTAACAATAATAGAACATTGTTATTGTTGTTTTACCTTTGTGTCACTAGGTGGCGATCCCTCATCTCTGCTCTCTCAAACCAGATATGAGGGCAAGATCGCTCCATGGCGCGCTGGACAACTCCCATTGGAACAAAGAACTAATCATGCAGAGAACAAATTCCTCTTTGACTAAAGCAGAGGTGCTCAAATTATTTGGGTGACACCAAAAAAAATAAAATAAAAAAAAACACATTTAATTTAGCTGATACTTACAAATGAAACAAAAACAGTTAACTGTTATTATGAACATAACTGTCATTATGTTATTATTGAAAAGCATTAATTTTTTGTATTTTTAATCAAGGCAACTTTATTTATATAGGGCTTTATTCAATATAGATTGGTTCAAAGCAGCTTCACAGTGATAAACAGGAAAATACTGATCAACTATGCAAATTTCATCAAATATTCATATGATGAATTACAAAAAATACTGGATAAATAATTTTTGTTGAAAATAAAATAAAGAACAAAACATTTTAAGTATTCTAAAATGGCTTTTACAATTTCTCAAAAATAAATAAGTTATATTGGCTGCTGAAAATGAAATGCCCAAAAGTATTCGTGTCTCTCAAAACTCCTATGACTTTTTTGTTTGTTATACACAAGAATGAGAGGTTGGTGACTGAAAATGTCAAGCTCCAAAAAGCACCGTCTGCTTAATGTGAAAATTAAAGTCATATTCATATAAATAAAGGCAAATTCATAAATCATATTCACTCAAAATTGTTTTCTACCCCATTCGAATACCCCATACTGAGCTCTATATACAAATAAAAGATGACCGTGCATTCAAACCTGATTGTTTGTTCAAACGTGAACAAAAAAAGTGAAACAAGATATAAGAACCACTGCACCAAAGTGTTAAAGGATTAATTCTCTTCAGAATTAACATGTCCTGATAATTCACTATGTCATCCAAGATGTTTCTGTCTTTCTTTCTTCAGCTGAAAAGAAATTAAGGTTCCCTTTCGAAAGGGAACTTCTACTCTGCGTTTGCAACGCTATGGGGAAACGTCACGTGACTCGGTGTTCGAAAGCCAACTATCCAATAACTCCAAATCCTATTGGCCGGCGACAGCCTATGACGTCATACAGGCGCGACCCGGAAGTATAAAAGGGGCGCCTGGGGAAGCAGTCATTATCTCATCGTCTTTCGGGACTGTTTGTGTCGACTGCCATTATCGAATATACTCTTCATAGAGTATGTCTCTGTTATGTCTGAGGGCAAAGAGAAACATTTCAGGAAGTGTGTGGATCCATGCCCGAGGTTTTTAACGGAGGGTTCGACGTGCGTCTATTGTTTGGGAGAAGAACACGCACGGATGGTGCTTGAGGGCGCTGTCTGTGTGAATTGTGAGCGTCTTCCTATGAGAACGCTCCATTCTCGTCTGGCCCTCTCCTCGAGGGATGAGGCGTCAACATCTGCGCCTGGTCGGTCCGGCCCTGCTCGTGCTGAGGCAGAGCGGCGGCTGCACTCATGGGGCTTGCAGATGGAGCTCGCTGCCGAGTTTGAGAGAGGTGTTATGGTCTCTCAGCCTCCGGTGGCGGCTGGCGGGGATGAGCTCCTGGATGATGATGATGTCTTATCTTTGACATCATCGGATCCGGGAGCGAGTGTTCTTCTGGCTGATAGCCCCCGTGGGCAGGAGGCAATGGAGGAGGAAGAAGTGGCTTTTTCTTCTTTCTCCAAGTCTCCTGGCCCAGCATATGCAGAGTTACTGGAGGTTGTGGAACGCGCTGCTGGCAGACTGCAGCTGCCGTGTGGGCGCGTGAGAAAAAAAAAAAAAAAAACCTGTTCGCGGCAGACTTGACGAACATTTTTCTTTCCGACCACAACCCCGTGACTCCAGTGAGCCTTCCATTTTTTCCGGATCTCCACATTGAGATCGGGAAGGCATGGAAGAACCCATGCTCGGCCAGAGTTCATCCGCATCGGCGAGGGAATCTTTGGTTTGATTGGGCCAGCATAGGTATGTGTTGCTGCCGCCCATTGACAAGATGTTTGCCAGCTATCTCGTTTGCCACCCCATCACTGACGGATAGGCCCTAACAGGCCTGTTCTCGGTGTTTGGCAGTGTTTTTCATGTGTTAATCATGACACTGTTAATACATGGCCTCTGGGTGGTATGGTTATGGTAGCCACTTGCTGATGCCACGTGTTTACTAAGCAGGCCTACTTCGGCCTCCGGTGTAATATGTGGAGTTCAGTTATATACTCCTCTCGCTGTGAGGGTGACAAGGTGCTTTTTACCGAGCATTTCGAGTGGCTAGCCCCTCAGGTTGGTTTGGCAGCACTTTAATTCACGAGCTGTAGCCACGTGTTATTGAATTGGCAGGCCCCTTCAGGCCTCCTTTTTAGTTTACGTTTGGCACAATTTGTGTTTTAACCTGTGAGTAGGCTGATCGCCACCTGTTACTGGAATGGAGGCCCCTTTAGGCCTCCTTTTTCTAGTCGACTTGTTGGCAGGATGCCTGGGAAACCATGCCACCGTCGGCCACACCCCATCACTGACGGATAGGCCCTAACAGGCCTGTTCTCGGTGTTTGGCAGTGTTTTTCATGTGTTAATAATGACACTGTTAATACATGGCCTCTGGGTGGTATGGTTATGGTAGCCACTTGCTGATGCCACGTGTTTACTAAGGCAGGCCTACTTCGGCCTCCGGTGTAATATGTGGAGTTCAGTTATATACTCCTCTCGCTGTGAGGGTGACAAGGTGCTTTTTACCGAGTATTTCGAGTGGCTAGCCCCTCAGGTTGGTTTGGCAGCAAAACCTTACTGAAGGTTGTTTTTTACCTAGATCTGCCTCTCTGAGTCCTATTCTAGTTGAGCTAAGGGCCACCTAGCGCCTAGGGTGGATCTTTTGTGCTCCTAGAAACGGCCACAAGACTACGCCGTGTGTATTAGAGGTTGCTAGGCCTACGGGCCGCCTAGTTTTAACACACTGGAGTATGTTTGGGTGTATTTCTCTTTGAGAGTTATCTTTATACACTTCTGTTGGCCAGAGGCCTAAGTGATAAACCAACCTCCTTTTGTCTGGTTGTTTATCGTCCTTTGGGCCTAAACACTGCCACAAGCTGATGCCACGTGTCTGTTGAGGTTATAGGCCCCTCCAGGCCTTCCTTAATGCGTGCTGGCGTACGCTGTACTCCTCTTGCTTTAGAGAGTAAAAGGTGTTTTTACTGAGTACACTGCTCGGTGGATCGTGTTGGGTGGATTGTCATGTGGGCACTTTGCAGCCTCTTAGGCTGCCATTGAAGTCATCTTTCTACCCCGACATAGGCTGTCGCCGGCCAATAGGATTTGGAGTTATTGGATAGTTGGCTTTCGAACACCGAGTCACATGACGTTTCCCCAT
Source organism: Elopichthys bambusa (assembly GCA_037101425.1). NCBI lineage: Eukaryota > Metazoa > Chordata > Actinopteri > Cypriniformes > Xenocyprididae > Elopichthys > Elopichthys bambusa. The sequence goes on along the minus strand of CM074434.1, from coordinate 36,651,132 downwards.
AGCGTTGCAAACGCAGAGTCTCGTTCCCTGTTCTCAGGGAACCCTGGTTACATTCGTAACCTGAGACGATTTTGAGGAAAACATTCCAAGATTATTCTCCATATAGTGGACTTCAACAGGGTTCAATGGGTTGAAGGTCCAAATATCATTATTAATGTAGCTTTAAAGGGCTCTACACAATCCCAGATGAGGAATAAGGGTCTTATCTAGCGAAACGATTGGTCATTTTCTAAAAAAAAAAAAAATATATATATATATATATATATATATATATATATATATATATATACACTTTTTAACCACAAATGCTAATCTTGCACTGCTCTGCAATGTGCAATACGTTATCATGTTGGAAAGGTCATGTATGTCTTTGCACATTTGCTTTGGAAACACTGGGTCAGTACTTTCACCTACGTCATGCGTGAGCTTTCCAATGTGATTACATAATGCGTGGCACATTGCAGAGCTAGTGCAAGACAAGCATTTGTAGTTAAAAAGTATATAAATTTAATTTTTTTTTCTTTTTTTTTTTTTTAGAAAATGAACAATCGTTTCACTAGATAAGACCGTCTCGGTTACGACTGTAACCTTAGTTCCCTGAAGAAGGAACGAGACGTTGCGTCGAGAAATTGACGCTTTGGGAACGCAACGCGTGATGTCGTCATGAAGCACGTGTGAAATCAGTCCAATGGTGTGTCGAGACGTCAGAAGCGGGTGACGTCACGGCCAGGAAGCTATAAAGCACGCTCAAACAAAGCAACGCTAGCTTAAAGTGTCTGAGGTAAGCGCTGACAGGCGTGCCGTAAGTATGGCAGGGCGACGCAACGTCTCGTTCCCTCTTCAGGGAACTAAGGTTACAGTCGTAACGGAGACGTTCCCTTTCAAGGGAACTCGCGTTGCGTCGAGAAATTGACGCTTTGGGAACGTTAATACCCACGCCGCCATAGTTACAAGGGCCTGTCTGGTGTGGCTCGTCAGTCGCCAGAGAGAACCCGGGCCCCGGGGGAGCTAAGGTCAAGTTGATAAAACCTGACGAATGTGTGCGGTGAGGACCAGCCTGCCGCATCACAGACGTCCTGTAGAGAGGCTCCTGAAAGAAGGGCTTTGGAGGCCGCCATACTTCTGGTAGAGTGGGCTCGGACTGCTAGAGGTGACGGCAGTCCGGCCGACTCGTAAGCAAGTGAGATAGCCTCAACTAACCACTTACTCATCCTCTGCTTAGACGCCGGGGCCCCTTTATTGGGGGACCCGAAGAGGATAAACAATTGCTCAGTCTTACGCCACAGGGCAGCTCTGTGGACGTAAGCATCTAGGGCCCGAACAGGGCAAAGCAAATTAAGGCGTTCCTGGTCTGACGTCCTGAAGGGAGGAGGACAGAAGGCCTGCAGTACAATGGGGCTAACCACATTAGTGGGAACTTTAGGAATGTAGCCAGGTCTGGGATGAAGGAAGGCTTTCACCATACCAGGTGCAAATTCCAAGCACGAGGGAGCAACCGACAGGGCCTGTAGATCTCCTATTCTTTTCAAGGAAGATATGGCGAGGAGGAACAGTGTTTTTAGGGTCAAAAACTTAACTGGAACCTCCTCAATCGGTTCAAAGGGGGCTAGGGATAGGCCTTGGAGCACCACGGCCAAATCCCATGCCGGAACCCTCGTGCGTACCGCGGGCCTCAGCCTCAGGGTGCCACGGAGGAAGCGAGTAATAAGTGGGTCTCTACCAAGAGAAGAACCAGCCAAGGGTATGTGGTAAGCCGCAATGGCTGCCACATAAACCTTTAGCGTGGAGGGAGATAACCCTGCAGTGAACCGTTCCTGCAGAAATTCCAAGACCGTACCAACGGGACAGGAAACTGGATCAAACTGACGACTACTGCACCAAGAAGTGAAAAGTTTCCACTTCAGGGCGTATAGCTTCCTCGTGGAGGGAGCTCTAGATTGGAGAATGGTCCCTACAACCTCGGTTGAGAGACCGGAATTTATGAGCTGGGCCCCCTCAGAGGCCAAGCCCACAGGCTCCAGAGCTCTGGGCGGGGGTGGAAAATCGTGCCCCCTGCCTGGGACAGAAGGTCCCTCCTGACGGGAATCTCCCAGGGAGAGCCGTCCAGGAGAGATACTAGGTCCGAGAACCACACTGTGCCCGGCCAGCGCGGGGCTATCAAGGTGAGCCGGACGTGGTCCCGGCGAACTCTTTCTAGAACTCCCGGGAGCAGAGCGATCGGGGGAAATGCGTACAGACGAAGCCTCGGCCATGTCTGTACCATAGCATCCAGTCCGAGAGGAGCTGGATGCGTGAGGGAGAACCAGAGTGGACAGTGAGAAGTCTCTCGAGACGCAAACAGATCCACCTGAGCCTGGCCGAACCTTTCCCAAATTTGCTTCACCACATCGGGGTGGAGCCTCCATTCCCCGGGCCTCAGCCCCTGCCTCGACAGGACGTCTGCTCCGACATTCTGGACCCCGGGGATATAAGCTGCCCTGAGTGACAGAAATTTCCCCTGGGACCACAGGAGGGTTTGGCGCGCCAATTTGGAGAGTGGGCGCGACCGCAGACCCCCTTGGTGATTTATATAGGCAACTACCGATGTGTTGTCTGACCGGACAAGAACATGGTGGCCCCTGAGATCTGAGGGAAAAGTCTTGAGAGCCAGAAAGACAGCCAGCATCTCCAGGCAGTTGATGTGCCAGGAGAGGTGGTGACCGCCCCACAGACCTTGAGTCGAGCGCCCGTCTAGGACCGCTCCCCAGCCCGTGAGGGAAGCATCTGTCGTTAGCATTTTGCGACGACAAGGAGCTCCCAGCACGGGCCCTTGGGATAGGAACCAGGGCTTCTTCCAAATGGCCAGGGCATGTAAGCAACGCCGCGTGACCTTGATCAAGCGAAAAGGATTTCCCCTCGGGGAGAATCCCCTGGTTCTGAGCCACCACTGCAGGGGTCTCATGTGCAACAGACCAAAAGGTATCACGTTGGATGCCGCTGCCATCAGCCCCAACAGCCTCTGAAACTGTTTTACAGTGAGTGACTGGCCTAGCTTTAACCGGCTTACGGTAGAAAGGATTGATTCGATGCGAGCAGGAGAAAGACGCGCCTGCATCGCAACAGAGTCCCAAACCACGCCCAGAAAAGTGGTTCTCTGAACTGGAGAAAGCATACTCTTCTTGGCGTTGAGCCTCAACCCCAGGCTCTTCATGTGAGCGAGGACGACATCTCGATGCCGAGCCGCTAACTGTTGTGAATGAGCCAGAATCAACCAATCGTCTATATAATTGAGGACGCGAATGCCCTGAAGACGTAGAGGTGCCAGGGCTGCGTCCATACATTTGGTGAATGTGCGGGGTAATAACGCTAGACCAAATGGAAGAACCTGATATTGGTAAGCTTTGCCCCCGAAAGCAAACCTCAGGAACTTCCTGTGATGTGGAAGGATGGAGATATGGAAGTATGCGTCCTTGAGGTCGATCGTAACAAACCAGTCCTCGGACCTGATCTGAGATACGATCTGCCTCAGTGTCAACATCTTGAACTTGAGTTTCATAACGGACTGGTTCAGTTGATGCAGATCTAGAATGGGACGCAACCCGCCATCCTTCTTTGGAACAATAAAGTAACGGCTGTAGAAACCGTTCTCTGCGTCGGAGGGAAGTACATAATCTATGGCTCCCTTCTCCAATAAAGTTTTCACTTCTTGTTCCAGAACCAGAGCCTGCTCGGGGCCCACCACGGTGGGTAGGACCCCCATAAACCGGGGTGGGCGAGACCCGAACTGAATGGCATAACCTTTTTCGATTGTACGCAGGACCCATTGAGAAATATTTGGCAGTAGCTTCCACGCTGTCAGATATTCTACTAAGGGAACCAGTCTCTCGAGACTGGCCTCTGGTATATTTTGAATAACCAGCTCGGTGCCCCGATGCAGCGCACCGGCAGGGGGCAACCGAACTGATCGCTCTGAGACCCTCCTCGGAGGGAGCGAACACCCCAGCACCGCTACGCTTACGGGCGGATGCTTGAGTGAATGTTCGCTGGGGGCCGCTGCGCCCTGGAACACCCGAGATGGCAGGGTTGGCAGAGCGGTCCCCTGAGGGCACCGAAGAGAAGTGAGCGCTAAATGCTGAGGTGTAAAACACTTCTCTTCGGAGGGGGCTGCCCTTTTTCCCCGCAGCCTTCTTGGCGATAAGGACGGATCGAAGATCCATCCTACCCCTTGAAGGCTGCGGTTGAGAACGGCCACCCGGCCCCCCGTGTCGCTGAGGGGGAGTACGGGTGGTGACGCTCTGTTTCTGGGCGGCACGGTGTTGTTGGGAGGAGCTGGCTTTAGATGTATGGGGCTGCTGGTGATGTTGAGCAGCCCCGGGGGTATGAGAGCAACGAGGGAGGAGCTTCTGGAACACCGCCGCTTGTTTACTGGCCTCCTGGAACCTCTCGACGACAGTATTGACTGCGTCGCCAAAGAGGCCAGGAGGTGTAAGCGGGACGTCCAAAAAGAGGTGCTTATCTTTATCTTTGATGGTACTGAGATTAAGCCATAAATGCCTCTCCGTGGCCACCAGGGCTGCCATGGCACGACCGACAGACTTGGCCGTTTCTTTAGTGGCCCGGAGAGATAAATCGGCTGCCCGACGTAGCTCGTCGACTACGTCGGGGGTAATTCCCCCTCCCTCATCGATGTCCCCCAAAAGCTCTGCCTGGTAGGCCTGCAGCACGCCCATGGTGTGGAGGCATGCCGCAGCCTGGCCCGAGGCCTGATAAGCTTTGCCCACCAAGCTAGATGTAATCCTGACGGGCTTGGTGGGCAGTGTCGGGGCCATTAGGGGCGATGCCGATTGTGGAGAGAGATAGCTAGCAAGCGTCTCCTCCACTTTTGGCATCGTCCCATAACCGTGCTCTTTGAGCCCCACTATCGATGCATAGTGCGTGGTTTGAGCACTATGCACACGATAGGAGGCCGGTTTCTTCCAGGACCTCGACACCTCAGTGTGGAGATCGGGAAAAAACGGGAGACCCCGACGAGGAGGCTGTGCTCGCGAGGGCAGGAAGCGCTCATCGAGCTTGCTTTTAGGACGAACGTCCTGCTTTTCCGCTGGCCAATCTATGTTTAACTTGGCCACGGCGCGAGTTATAACGTCCACCAGCTCCTCATAAGCAGGAGAGTGGGATGGCGAGTCCTCACTTTCTGCAAGATCGGTGCTCTCCATATCCAACTCCTCGGAGCTGGATACGTTGAGCACCGGTGCTTCACCCGGTGTGGAAGGAACCGCAAAGCGTGCTTCCAAACACTGAGAAAAAGCACTGGACCTTATCAGATGAGGGCTGAGATAGGGCGGGGCCCGTCTCAAACACCTCTGACAGATCCATTTGCGATCCCCAAGATCTGGATCGGCGGGACCCGAACCCTGGGGAACGCGAGCGGGAGCGGAGCGTCCGCAATGGAAGATGAACGCAGTGCTCACAGCCAGCACCCTCGAGTGCTGACCGGGCATGCTCCGCTCCCAAGCAGGCAACACAAAGATCATGTGTATCCCCACCCGTGATGTAACGTGGGCAGGGATGAACACAAGATCTAAACTGCTTTTCAGCCATAATATAGATATATATAAATGACAGACAACACCAAATAAGACATACGAGATACACAGAGCGCGACTGAAGACACAGAAGCTAGCGTTGCTTTGTTTGAGCGTGCTTTATAGTTTCCTGGCCGTGACGTCACCCGCTTCTGACGTCTCGACACACCATTGGACTGATTACACACGTGCTTCATGACGACATCTCGCGTTGCGTTCCCAAAGCGTCAATTTCTCGACGCAACGCGAGTTCCCTTGAAAGGGAACTTATTCCTCGGCTGGGATCATGTACAGTCCTTTGAAGCTGCATTGAAACTGCAATTTGGACCTTCAACCCAGTGAACCCCAGTGAAGTCCACTATATGGAGAAAAATCTTAGAATGTTTTTCTCAAAAACCATAATTTCTTTTCGACTGAAGAAAGAAAGTAAAGTAAATTATCAGGAAATTTTAATTCTGTCTCACTCACCATGGCATAACAGCCGTCATTAGCCAGAATAACAACATCAATTGGTGAAGTGTGATTAGCAACACAAATGCCTCCTCTCTTAGGTCTGTTCTGTCTGGAAAAAAAGAATTAGCATTACACAGACTCATTACATTTACACAATTTACACATTTGATACAGGTGTTCTTCAACTAGGTCCTGGTGGTAGATGCTGCAACTTCACTATGATGGGCAAAAAAGCAGTTTTCTCCACTGACAGCCATTCCAAAGTAGTCATTGTACTTTTACAAAATATAAAAAGGCAAGTAACATAAAAACTACTACATAATATTATAGCTGTCTAGATGCAGTGACATCTACAAGGAGTTCAAATAGAGTGATCAGCCACATGACATTTACAGCTCAGGTGATTGGCTAAAAAATGTCTCTGGAAATGCACATGAAGCAAAGATGGCAGCATCTAGTTTGTGTACATGTGCTGTCTGAACAACAACAATGGAGATGAATGGGATTATTCATCTCCATGTGTGGACGGCATCTGGATGTTCGTTAACAGTATATCGTTGCAAAGGAATTTCCAAATTTTTTTTTTTACTTCGAAGCAAAGAACGAAAAAGAACTTTGCCGTGAGTATATCGGGGCATTGAATCACAGTGCAAGTGCTGCTTTGCTGGTTGCAGTTCACTTAACGGCCACCGGTGTCGCTAATAACAAGGGTTTAATTTTTTTAATTCAGCTATGGGGTCATGCTGTTGCGTTTCAATCTTCTATTGGTCAGACCTCTTCAAGTGATACAAATTCACAGGTCGGAGTTCAACTTTGAAATGCAGCGAAATGAGAAACTTCTTTACATGGGCTTGCATTTCCTGTCTCCAGCATTCGTATGCGTATGAATGGAAGTCAATGGAATGAAAAATGTAGTGTAACCGCCCTTTAGAAGGGAGCTGCCTATGTAGAAAGGTTTTAGAACAGAGCCACAGTGCCTCTGTACAAGTCTAAACCATATTATTGTTTCTTGATTAGACTGGTTGTCATTAAACGAAGCCTTGAACTCACTTGTTGTGGTAGTGAATCGTAGCTGAAAGACCTCTTGCACAGATCCTGTAGCACATGACGTGGACTAGTTCACTCAACCAACCCTTCAGTCTGAAAAAAAAAAAAGATTGTGATGAATATAATTAGGATTAAATAACACTTTAATGGACACACACAGAAAAAGACATACATTTTATGTTTCCCATTGTTAAAATGGTTAAAGTGAATTTTTTTATCATTCTGCATAGACATGTGTCATTTACATGGAAATAAATACATTTCTGCAAACATATTTTATATTTGCATCTATCTATCTATCTATCTATCTATCTATCTATCTATCCCTTTAGACCAGGTTTTTGACTGTGTTGTGGAAACTAAAAACATTGTTACACCCAAACTTTTGGCTCAGGGTGAGATCATCTGCTCATCTGCCTCTTTATGTGACACACCTCTTTGTGGACATTCAAAATGGTCTGTTATATGGGGCCCGGTTACTATGGAAACAACAACAAAAAACCTCCTGTTGCACTAAAACAAGGACCAACAGGTTATTTGGGTGGACAGAAATTATGTCTAATGCATTTCATCAATTCATATATTAGTTCAGGGCCAACTTGTGCACTGTTAGTTGGTCTGGGTGTAAAAGAACTTGCACATTGTGAGTGTTTTAGTGTATTGTGTGGTTAATATGCTGAGGAGAGATGCCCATTTCCTCAGGTGCTATGGATGGGAAGCAAGATTCCTATCTAAAGAGGTGAGATAAGCTTATGCACACATTTTTAATGCATTAGCCAGTTTTTCCATTAGAATCAAGTTTGGCAGACTGGTTGGTATCTGTAAATGAGAGTCGGCCAAGTTATGTTACAAATTATATAATTTCAGTGCCCATTCACAGGTATTACAGAAGTCTTCCAATGGAGGAAAGATTGATGATTGAACAGACTTTGATGGTATGTTGCATACATTAAAGAAATATTTCAGACAAAAGATATAGTTCTGTTATCATTTGAATTGAATGACGAGGGCTAAAGCTGCTCCAAGCTCCATCATGAGTCGTTTTATTAAAGTCTTTTCATTTTTGGAGCTTGACAGCCTCAGTCCTCCCTCATTATATATGAACAAGGACACTTGGGAAAGTAAATCATACAGGACAGGTTAGGGTGTGTAAATGAAGACAGGATTTTGTTTTAGATTAAATATTCTGATAAATAAATAAATAAATAAATAAATAAATAAATAAATATATGTGTGTGTGTGTGTGTGTGTGTTTTGCAAATTATATGAGGAATTATAATGACCAATTGACCATGTCTTCATCCAGAATGCAATTAAGGACCAAGCACATGTCAGTGGTCTAGAGAAGGGGCATGTGGGTGGTCCCACACAAGGTAAGATGTCAAAAACATATTGAGAATCAGATAAATGAAAAATCCAACCTGAACTGATCAGATATTTGTAATGTTGAAGCACGTTTCTGTGTGTGTAGTTTGTGATCCACAAAAAGCGGCTACTGAACACAGGAATGGGGCAGATGTTGAAGATTCTGAAGCCAATAATCCCAAAGAGCCTTCGTCCAAAAAAACCTCCACATGCATTGTGTTATAACATCACTTATATTTTCAGAATTACCTCACTGATAAACATTTGCCAGTCATAATCACTTCAGTGTATTAAACTCACAGGAAAATGCAAATGTAAATTATGTTGTATTAGCAGTATTATTTTTATTTCTGAATATTTTCCTCTAGACGTTTTGTGAGAATTAATTATGATGAAATGAAATCTGCATTAACTACTGGGACATTTTCTATTGCATTAACCAACACTGTTTGAAAATAATTATGCATGAAAAAATCTGTTTGAAGTTATATTTCATTTCAAATCAAGAATGAGTGTTTTATTAATTAGCAAGTTGCATCCTCTGTGCAACAGGGGTTTGCAATCAGCACTAGCAGATCCAATGCAACCAGTCTGTATGGTATATAGAAATATGGTGCTTATTTTTATTGTATTTGACTGTTCAAGAAACAATGAGGTTTATTCTTGTATGTTATGCAGCACGTTGAGCTTCCGCAAAAACCAATGAGGTTTATTCTTGTGTGTCAAGCAGATTTGGTTGAGCTTCTGTTTATGTTCACTGTGTGAATATGAATAAAAGCCTATAAATTCAATCTGTTAATCATATTAATACAACGAGTCTCTTCAGAAAATTTGGACTAAACCACACAATTCACATGGGTAAGATCTCTTTATGAACAATTTGAAGCACCAAGGTGGAGCTCTCAGATTTCATTTCAGATCTTATCTTGAAATAAATGATAACATGTTATAGGCAGTTTTAAGTATATGATTTTAATTCACATGCATTTTAATTTCATAATTTAAAAATGTACTAAATATTTGACTTCTTACCATTTATTATTATAGACAATATTCAAAGTGTAGAGATACATTTTTGTAATTTTCCATCAAATGTTAATTTTTTTTGAATAGTTTGTAATTACAGTCTTAATGACTCTCAAAGTCTCTTAAAAATAGTGTTTAATAGTGTAGAGTTTAAGAGGTGGTGGATGAGTCCATAACCAGATCTTTCGGCTGTTTTTTAATTATAACTCACATCAAATTTTGGTCATGGGACTGAAAACCTCTTACATTCTCCAAGGTCAAAAATTGCACACATTATCATTTTCTTTCTCTCTGTGATCTCTAGATGGAGGTGGAGGAGAAGAATATGTGTATCTCTTTTTCCTATTCCCTCAGGGCAGCAGACAGAGCAGCAAGTAGTTCTTCAGATATGTATGAATGAAGTGTTTCCACAAGTATTCCAACAGCCTTTTCAAAGTTCTGTTTATTAGACCTTCTTGATGATGTCAAGTCACTAAATCACACACATATTCACACAGCATGAATGTTATTTTTCATCTATAGCTGCAAGATGTGGCATTGCTGAGAAAAATATATCCAAATAATACAACATATGCAACACACTTCAACAGCAAACTTGTCTTGGACATAAAAATTGTGTTTTTGAAGCATTACACACTTTCAAATTCACAGTTGTACTGTTGCAAATGTGTCCTATCAGTTTATTATTTATTAATTATCTGATTGATAATTTTGCATTCTGCATTTCTGATTTCAAATTGACTTTCTCAAAACGACACCTGAAAACTTCTTAACATTTACTAATACATTTTTAACATCAAAAGTTGTATCTGTTAACACTAGTTAATGCACTGTGAACAAATATTTTTTTTTTTGAAGATGAATATTTTTAACAAACATTAAGTGCTATCTATAAAAATATATCGCTAATTGTTAGTTAATGCAATTGTTAACAAATCAGGACAACTGACCTTCAAAATGGATCTAGACCCAGCTCAGACGGCCAGACGGCCACCATGTCCGCCACGCTAGAGTCTCCAGCCTCTGAGTCCGTTCTAGTGTCGGCTCCATCACCAGAGCTCACACAGCCGTAGCCCCTCCTAAGAAAATTTGGGGGTGGGGGCGTCTTGTTTTTCAGAAATATAAATTCTTGTTTTACAGAATACAAATACCTAAACATTCTTTAATTATAAATTATAAAAGTATTAGTTCACTTCAGAATGAAAATTTCCTGATAATTTACTCCCATGTCATCCAAGATGTTTATGTCTTTCTTTCTTCAGTTAAAAAGAAATGAAGGTTTTTGAGGAAAACATTCCAGGATTTCTCTCCATATAGCGGACTTCAACATGGTTCAATGGGTTGAAGGTCCAAATTGCAGTTTCACTGCAGCTTCAAAGGGCTCTACACGATCCCAGACAAGGAATAAAGGTCATTCAGTCATTTTCTAAAAAATTAAAAATTTATATACTTTTCTAGTACTGATCCAGCGTCTTCAAAGCGAACGTGCAAAGACCAAGTCAAACGCCTTTACAAAAAAAAAAAAAAAGGTAAAACAACGATGTCGGATGATTTTGAAGTCAGAGGAGAAAATGAGATGGAGTTTTTTGCCCTACTGCAGTACTTCTGCCTACATCATGCGTGACCTTTCTAATGTGATTACGTAATGCGTGGCGCATCGCAGAGCTAGTGCAAGATGAGCATTTGTGGTTGAAAAGTATATACATTTTTATATGCTGTTTGTGTGATTTGGGGTTTTAGCTCTTTTATGATCCAGCCTTTTTCGTTGAAGCCCTTTCTAAGACTGCCTTTCTTTTGGTCGATGCTTTTCCATTGCCACTAGTTGTTGATTCAGAAGGAAAGTTAGGTTGTTGCTGTTCACCTGTCATTCTCGCACTGACTCTGCACACTCAAGAAGAGAGCCAGGCGGGAATGAGGCTTTGTCAGTGAGAAGCGCTTGCAATGAGGGAAGCCAGATCCCTCAAGAGCTAACCGAACGTGCTCTGCTCCCAGACAGAACAAAACACAGATCATGTGTGTCATCCCTGGTTAAAAAAACACAAGGGCACACAAAGCACTACTCCTAAACTGTCTTGTTGCCATATTTACTGGCCTAATTTGACACAAAATAGATTAACAATATGACAAACGATCTGTTTTCACACACAAATACTTAGACATGTGGCTTCCTGAAGACAAAGAAGCTGACTGTAAAATGCAGTTCTCTTTCTAACATTCGTTCATTATCTCACTATAGGACCGCCTCAGGGTGTGAACGATCGTGGAAGCACCAATAACACCACGTCTGCCAACCATAGCAGACCAATCGCTGCAATCCTGTCTCCCTGTATATAAACCGCAGCTACCTGCCATTTCGTCATTCTCACTCTCTTCCCCGTGAAGATTTCGGAAGCTGTTCTCAGCAGACTTTGGGAATTATTGCTTAACAGTTTATAGAAGGAGCTGCAAGGTAACGTCCCAAACGCAATATATTCTTAATGTTTGTTGAGTGACTTGACACTTAGAGTAAGATTACTTTCTTAAAGCAGAAAACAAGGCGAGTTTTCTGCTTTAAGTTTTTCTATTTCTTTTTCCAAGTTTTTGGTGCGCTCACCAAACACCAAAAAGAAGGAAAAGAGCTCTCTATCGCAGCACAGCTCCGATGATTCTACAGGGGGAGGATCCGCCATCCCCAAATCCTCCATTCCCTGAACATCCAGCCTCGAGAAGCCCTTGACAAGTACTCGGTGGGAAAAAGGCTTCTGGTGGGAAAGCCTCTTCATTTCAGCCACACAAGCCAGAGAGCCCCGGAGGAAAAGTTCGTCCTGCTCATCCGTGTGCATGTGGAATGTAGATTTCTGCAAAGGATTCATACGGTCTCTGCATCTTCTGCTTGGGCGCTTAAACACGCTCAGGCAGCGCTCTCCAATTAAAACCCGGAAGCGAAGGCTTCGCGTTGCAGTAGCTGGGAAGTCGGACCCATGCCTCTGCTCAACCCAGAGAGGAACCGATGGATTGTCCACAGGCCCCCAGCTCGTGGGGTGAGTTCAAAGTTGTGGTCAGATTATGGACTTAGCGGTTGTGGGAGAGAGATCGCTATGGCTGGGTTTTTGGATGCCCCTATCTATCCAAAGGCCATGTTCAGCCGACGGTAACAGCTATGTGTCAGCAATGTGACCTGCGGAAAAAAGAGGGATAAGCATTTGAGGTCTGTCTCCCCAGAAAGCCGGCAACTCGCCCTTATCACCCGAGCCGTCCAGCAGAGCCTTTTCCACGGTTAAGGTTTATCTGTTCACTATCTCTGCACGTCATGTGGGTCTTAACTCGGGTACTATTGGCCAGCATCCTCTCGTCTGTTGATTTATGAGAGGGACACGTCGGTTACACCCAGTATCGACCATTGATTGAATTGCCTTGAAGCTACTTGCTTTAACAGTCGGGTAACGCGCCGGCACGTTTTACAGGGTTTTTTTCACATTGCATTAAAACAGACTTAAAATACTCTGTAATTTTTTGTCATAGAGACATAAGTAATATATCAATTGAAACTATAGAATGTCTTCTTTTATTTGTGTACACTCAGGGTAAAAACAAAATGTTGTGCTTTTTGCAAAATAAAGAAAACATGATGCGTGATCTCTCGTCTCCCTCTGAACCAAGTCCACTCTGATAGTTCTCAGAAAATTAAGTGTAACTTAGTGAATACTAATGGCACAAAAATGAGACTAAAGAAACATTGAAATGTCAGGTTTTAAATCATGTAAGTCAAATTGAAAACAAAAAATCTGTTTATGTAATCTGTATGAAAAGAGAGACATGTCAGACGTCTGTGAGTCAGCTCATTACCCACTAATTCGGCCACGCCCGCGGAGCAAGCGCTATTCAGATGCAAATTCTGAGGCAATACATGTATACATCGTCGCAATCGTGTATTTATTATCTTCAAAAGTGTTTATCTGCATGTTATAGCCATGATTAGCGATCTCTGGAAGCCTGTTAGTTCCTGGAATGTCACATGGTATGCCTGTTCTTCATTAGGAGTCATTTCTGGATTAAATGGCTGCAAGTATGAATGGAAAACACAGTACATCAGAGTATCCAGCGCACATAGTGATGACAATAAATACTGAATAAATATTACTCCTCTGTATAGAAAATTGACATAAACATATGAGAATCCATCAATATTTCTCCAAATGTGCATGCTTTTAAGCTAAAAGCCTATATGAAATGCCACAGAGGTAACATGAATGTTCAGACGCTTTGCATCACAGAAATACACTATATTTTAAAGTATATTAAAATAGAAAAACATTATTTTAAATTGTAATAATATTTCACAGTATTGCTGTTTTTTCTGTATGTATGTATGATATACAGCATGATGAGCCTGAGACTTCTTTTAAAAACATTATAATAGCAATGCGTCCAATCTTTTGACTGGTACTGTAATTTAAACTATAATAGGCCTATACAAATTTTTCTTCACATGATGTGCAATAATTTTTTTTTGTCAAGAGTGGACATTAATACTGTTATCAGCATGATCACAGAGGGTTTTTTCACATAGCCTACATGACTAAAAAAAGGCTCATTATGCGGGTCATTATGCAGGTCTTTGTCTTCTCAGGTGTGAATCACAGCATTATTCATGAAGATTCATGCCTCCATGCATACTGTTTCTTCACAAAAAGTGTCTTACAAAATTTGAATTTCTATATTGTTTTATATTAACGAGTAGGCAGGATAATATTTACATCATTTTGAATCAAAATTCTAGTCTACAACCTCCAGTACCCAGAAGTCTTGTGAACACATATTTAATATTTTTTGGCCTTATTTCAGTGACTTTAAGTTTTTTGTTTTTTCAATAACCACGCATAAACGTCATTCCTTCAAAAATACAAACATGTACATACATATTCCTCACATATTATGGTAGCCTAGTTCGTGCTAAATACAGTGTAATGACACCTTTTCCATTAATATGTTTATGAACAACTGAAAAAAGCACAAATGTTTCTATAGACTGGATGTGACAGAACCCTCTCTGGCCCACTCGGTCCTTGGAGTGAGTAGTCAGGATGTATAATGCAGTCTTATTAAAGGGCGAATTCTGTTTTCACCTCCGTTATGAGCTATGATTCGGATATTTACACAGCCTTTCTTAGTCTGCTTCGTCAGCATATCGGCAATAC
>CM074434.1:36430318-36636000 GCA_037101425.1 Elopichthys bambusa | reverse complement strand
ACATTGTGCTTTTAGGAAGGAGGGGCATCATAGAGACAGGAACTAAACAGAGTGTTACTGACAGACTGGAAAGAGAGGTGCTGCAAAAATGTACAATATGTAAAAAAAAAAAAGACCACAAAATCTAGTAGACCACAAAATCAAGACTTAATTAAGACATAATATAGCCTCTTTAACTTAAAATTCAATCAAGGAATTCAAAATTCAATAGGAAGGCAGCTGAAGAAAAACTCATTTACACACCAGGCCAAGTCCACTAAACCTCCTTGTTGTGCAATGGTTGATTTCACCCTGTTGGCAAACTGCACAGCATCCTCTCCTTCCTGTGCACACAGGAAAGCAGCCAGTGAGGGTGTAATCAATTACATCAACATCAAGGCGCAAAAATGCTGCAGCTCACTAAGTTTTAGAGCTGATGACAGCAATTTTATAATTTTCTACTTGATCTCTCACCTTCTGTGTCATTGGAGGCAGATACCAGACATTACACACGATCGCCCAGCTCGTCATCATCCGCAGCAAATAGCTCACCATGCTATATTTGCTGCTGTTCCAAAACGCATCTCCAAACTGAGGGTCGTACTATATATAACACACACAGAAACTGAATGAGGGTCACAGTAGGCCAATATACACACAGTATGAAGATTATTGCAACACAGAATTAAAGCTTTATGCTACCAATTTATTTTAAATTGTATGTGACACTGTAGGTGTTATTTAATGATAAATCATTTATTTTATTAAATGTAATTAGTTTTATTAATTACGCTACAGGAAATATTGTATATACAAAATAAATGAAACGATACATATCAAATATTATACAGAAATATATATTTACACACACACACACACACATTTATATATATATATACAGTGGGTACGGAAAGTATTCAGACCCCCTTAAATTTTTCACTCTTTGTTATATTGCAGCCATTTGCTAAAATCATTTAAGTTCATTTTTTTCCCTCATTAATATACACACAGCACCCCATATTGACAGAAAAACACAGAATTGTTGACATTTTTGCAGATTTATTAAAAAAGAAAAACTGAAATATCACATGGTCCTAAGTATTCAGACCCTTTGCTGTGACACTCATATATTTAACTCAGGTGCTGTCCATTTCTTCTGATCATCCTTGAGATGGTTCTATACCTTCATTTGAGTCCAGCTGTGTTTGATTATACTGACTGGACTTGATTAGGAAAGCCACACACCTGTCTATATAAGACCTTACAGCTCACAGTGCATGTCAGAGCAAATGAGAATCATGAGGTCAAAGGAACTGCCTGAAGAGCTCAGAGACAGAATTGTGGCAAGGCACAGATCTGGCCAAGGTTACAAAAAAATTTCTGCTGCACTTAAGGTTCCTAAGAGCACAGTGGCCTCCATAATCCTTAAATGGAAGACGTTTGGGACGACCAGAACCCTTCCTAGAGCTGGCCGTCCGGCCAAACTGAGCTATCGGTGGAGAAGAGCCTTGGTGAGAGAGGTAAAGAAGAACCCAAAGATCACTGTGGCTGAGCTCCAGAGATGCAGTCGGGAGATGGGAGAAAGTTGTAGAAAGTCAACCATCACTGCAGCCCTCCACCAGTCGGGGCTTTATGGCAGAGTGGCCCGACGGAAGCCTCTCCTCAGTGCAAGACACATGAAAGCCCACATGGAGTTTGCTAAAAAACACCTGAAGGACTCCAAGATGGTGTGAAATAAGATTCTCTGGTCTGATGAGACCAAGATAGAACTTTTTGGCCTTATTTCTAAGCGGTATGTGTGGAGAAAACCAGGCACTGCTCATCACCTGTCCAATACAGTCCCAACAGTGAAGCATGGTGGTGGCAGCATCATGCTGTGGGGGTGTTTTTCAGCTGCAGGGACAGGACAACTGGTTACAATAGAGGGAAAGATGAATGCGGCCAAGTACAGGGATATCCTGGACGAAAACCTTCTCCAGAGTGCTCAGGACCTCAGACTGGGCCGAAGGTTTACCTTCCAACAAGACAATGACCCTAAGCACACAGCTAAAATAACAAAGGAGTGGCTTCACAACAACTCCGTGACTGTCCTTGAATGGCCCAGCCAAAGCCCTGACTTAAACCCAATTGAGCATCTCTGGAAAGACCTAAAAATGGCTGTCCACCAACGTTTACCATCCAACCTGACAGAACTGGAGAGGATCTGCAAGGAGGAATGGCAGAGGATCCCCAAATCCAGGTGTGAAAAACTTGTTGCATCTTTCCCAAAAAGACTCATGGCTGTATTAGATCAAAAGGGTGCTTCTACTAAATACTGAGCAAAGGGTCTGAATACTTAGGACCATGTGATATTTCAGTTTTTCTTTTTTAATAAATCTGCAAAAATGTCAACAATTCTGTGTTTGTCTGTCAATATGGGGTGCTGTGTGTACATTAATGAGGGAAAAAAATGAACTTAAATGATTTTAGCAAATGGCTGCAATATAACAAAGAGTGAAGAATTTAAGGGGGTCTGAATACTTTCCGTACCCACTGTATCTGAATGCATTTTTAGAAAATGTTCGGTTTTACATATTTTTACCTATTTATGCCGTCCTACTACAACTATTTTTGGCCAGGGACATGACATTGCCATCGGACCAATGTTTGCTGGGATTATCTGACCCCATAAAATTATAATTCACTTTATAATGGGTAATGTGCATAAAAGATAAGTAGATAAGTACTGATATATTACCTTTATAGCCACAGGGTAAATAGTTCCTCCAATTTCAAAACTTCCCTTTTTAAACATCATTACTGATGTATTATTGATGCAAGTTCCTGCAGGGGCAACCGGGTGCAAGCATTAGACTTCAACCATTGAGCTTTAGAAACAATGTTGCATAGCAGGACCTGAAATATGACTAAAATTGTGTCTTGGTGCGTTTCTCGCTATTATTATGCACTTACCCTCAGGAAAGATGAGTATTGGCAGCTTTGTTTTGTCATTTACGTGATCTTTTAACCTGTGAAGGATAAGAAAACAAGAAAGATGAGCAGATTATGATGTTAACCCTTACGGAACAAAAATATATTGGAATATTACATAATACATTTCTATATATGGGAAACTAGTGCTTATATTTTTCAATATACTGCAACATATGCATTGACCATGTATGGCTATATATTGATACATATAAAATATTTATAAATGAAGACAAAAATAGCATTACATTCATAAAGTTTTATCCTTTATTGTATACATATATTGCACATACATGTCCCCATATAAATGTGAATGTATTGTACACACATATATACACACATTCATGGAATGAGTTACAATCAGTGGTTACAACAGACTTCTAGTTCCCAGCATGCTTTGCTTCTGACTGTTATAGGAGAGTAAATGTTAAAATTGAGTGCTATTTCATGTGTTTTGCTCAATATTGATATAGGGGGAGATCTGTTAGTGTTTAAAGTTGTATTATTTTCTGGTATGTGTGAGTTTTTGGGGTTACCACTGTGCTGAAGAGTAGAGCCTGTGGTTAGGTTTATGATTGGCTGAACACCATTAAGACTATAATAACTTTATTTAAAAAGTAACAGCTGTGCACGCTATAGCACAGTGATAGTCTCTTTGGTAGAAACTTTAGTACATTCAGGTGTGCTTTTGTTAACTAACTTGAAGATATGAAACCTTTAAAATGAAATAATTATAAAATATAAGAAATGTGTTACATAATATATTCTACCATGTGTGTATGTATTATTTAATATATTGTAATATATTTACGCAATATATTTTTTCTGTATATTTTCAAATATATTATTAAAACATGTAATATATTGATCATTTATATATAGGGAAATATATTTTCTTTCCATAAGGGAACAGAGACAATATGTCCCCCCCACCCCCATACCATCTATCTATTCCATTCCACTGCTGTCAGATTTGATTGACCATTTAAAACATGTTTAAAATTTGTTATATAGTCAGTCCAAAAAGTTTTGGAAATTCTCATTCAAGAAACAGGAGCTGTACTGACACGACTGTAAAATAGCTGCCTGGGGCGCCACTGAAATGGCCATGGACTGAACTTACTTGCTTAAAAAACGGCATTATCCGGGCCCAAAAGGAAACAGACTGACAACAAACCCCAATGAGATCACTGAGGAGGTCATCTGTGCATGAAATAATATTAAATTGTGACCTACATTAGACACCATCACTATGTATGAAAATATATTTGTGTGTGCCTGTAATCTCCAATAATGCTTGAATCCTCAATGCATGTCAGAACACTTTGTGTTGTTTTTAAATAAACGTGTTTCTGTAGTGCTGTGAGGCACATAGCAGTTGACTCAGAGACATGACCCAGCATGAAACAGGGAGGTATTTTGTCTAAGAGTATGTAGAGAAATATAAACATTTGTTTATGCATATTTGCATAAATATGCATATATTTGTATGCATATTTGCAGCTTTATGAAGAGGAAAGATGAAATTAAATAGACATAGAATGTTCGAAAATTATTTTTTTGTAGTGCTTTGTACTTTATTAACAATAATAGAACATTGTTATTGTTGTTTTACCTTTGTGTCACTAGGTGGCGATCCCTCATCTCTGCTCTCTCAAACCAGACATGAGGGCAAGATCGCTCCATGGCGCGCTGGACAACTCCCATTAAACCACCATGAACCTGCCCAACCTGTTTAGAAAAAAAGAGTTCACAACATTTCACTTTTGAAACAAAGAACTAATCATGCAGAGAACAAATTCCTCTTTGACTAAAGCAGAGGTGCTCAAATTATTTGGGTGACACAAAAAAAAAAACCCCAAAAAAACACATTTAATTGTTATTTAACTGTTATTATGAACATAACTGTCATTATGTTATTATTGAAAAGCATTAATTTTCTGTATTTTTAATCAAGGCAACTTTATTTATATAGGGCTTTATTCAATATAGATTGGTTCAAAGCAGCTTCACAGTGATAAACAGGAAAATACTGATCAACTATGCAATTTTTTATCAAATATTCATATGATGAATTACGAAAAATACTGGATAAATAATTTTTGTTGAAAATAAAATAGAGAACAAAACATTTTAAGTATTCTAAAATGGCTTTTACAGTTTCTCAAAAATAAATAAGTTATATTGGCTGCTGAAAATGAAATGCCCAAAAGTATTCGTGTCTCTCAAAACTCCTATGACTTTTTTATTTGTTATACACAAGAATGAGAGGTTGGTGACTGAAAATGTCAAGCTCCAAAAAGCACCGTCTGCTTAATGTGAAAATTAAAGTCATATTCATATAAATAAAGGCAAATTCATAAATCATATTCACTCAAAATTGTTTTCTACCCCATTCGAATACCCCATACTGAGCTCTATATACAAATAAAAGATGACCGTGCATTCAAACCTGATTGTTTTTTTTTGTCCATCGTAAACGTGAACAAAAAAAGTGAAACAAGATATAAGAACCACTGCACCAAAGTGTTAAAGGATTAATTCTCTTCAGAATTAACATGTCCTGATAATTCACTATGTCATCCAAGATGTTTATGTCTTTCTTTCTTCAGCTGAAAAGAAATTAAGGATTTTGAGGAAAACATTCCAGGATTATTCTCCATATAGTGGACTTCAACAGGGTTCAATGGGTTGAAGGTCCAAATATCATTATTAATGTAGCTTTAAAGGGCTCTACACAATCCCAGATGAGGAATAAGGGTCTTATCTAGCGAAACGATTGGTCATTTTCTAAAAAAAAAAAAAAAAAAAATATATATATATATATATATATATATATATATATATACATATACAGACACACTTTTTAACCACAAATGCTCATCTTGCACTGCTCTGCAATGTGCAATACGTTATCACGTTGGAAAGGTCATGCATGTCTTTGCACATTTGCTTTGGAAACACTGGGTCAGTACTTTCACCTACGTCATGCGTGAGCTTTCCAATGTGATTACATAATGCGTGGCACATTGCAGAGCTAGTGCAAGACAAGCATTTGTAGTTAAATGAAAATGAACAATCGTTTCACTAGATAAGACCTTATTCCTCGGCTGGGATCATGTAGAGTCCTTTGAAGCTGCATTGAAACTGCAATTTGGACCTTCAACCCAGTGAACCCCAGTGAAGTCCACTATATGGAGAAAAATCCTGGAATGTTTTCCTCAAAAACCATAATTTCTTTTCGACTGAAGAAAGAAAGTAAAGTAAATTATCAGGAAATTTTAATTCTGAAGTGAACTAATGCTTTAATTCTGTCTCACTCACCATGGCATAACAGCCGTCATTAGCCAGAATAACAACATCAATTGGTGAAGTGTGATTAGCAACACAAATGCCTCCTCTCTTAGGTCTGTTCTGTCTGGAAAAAAAGAATTAGCATTACACAGACTCATTACATTTACACAATTTACACATTTGATACAGGTGTTCTTCAACTAGGTCCTGGTGGTAGATGCTGCAACTTCACTATGATGGGCAAAAAAGCAGTTTTCTCCACTGACAGCCATTCCAAAGTAGTCATTGTACTTTTACAAAATATAAAAAGGCAAGTAACATAAAAACTACTACATAATATTATAGCTGTCTAGATGCAGTGACATCTACAAGGAGTTCAAATAGAGTGATCAGCCACATGACATTTTCAGCTCAGGTGATTGGCTAAAAAATGTCTCTGGAAATGCACATGAAGCAAAGATGGCAGCATCTAGTTTGTGTACATGTGCTGTCTGAACAGCAACAATGGAGATGAATGGGATTATTCATCTCCATGTGTGGACGGCATCTGGATGTTCGTTAACAGTATATCGTTGCAAAGGAATTTCCAACTTTTTTTTTTATTACTTCTAAGCAAAGAACGAAAAAGAACTTTGCCGTGAGTATATCGGGGCATTGAATCACAGTGCAAGTGCTGCTTTGCTGGTTGCAGTTCACTTAACGGTCACCGGTGTCGCTAATAACAAGGGTTTAATTTTTTTAATTCAGCTATGGGGTCATGCTGTTGCGTTTCAATCTTCTATTGGTCAGACCTCTTCAAGTGATACAAATTCACAGGTCGGAGTTCAACTTTGAAATGCAGCGAAATGAGAAACTTCTTTGCATGAGCTTGCATTTCCTGTCTCCAGCATTCGTATGCGTATGAATGGAAGTCAATGGAATGAAAAATGTAGTGTAACCGCCCTTTAGAAGGGAGCTGCCTATGTAGAAAGGTTTTAGAACAGAGCCACAGTGCCTCTGTACAAGTCTAAACCATATTATTGTTTCTTGATTAGACTGGTTGTCATTAAACGAAGCCTTGAACTCACTTGTTGTGGTAGTGAATCGTAGCTGAAAGACCTCTTGCACAGATCCTGTAGCACATGACGTGGACTAGTTCACTCAACCAACCCTTCAGTCTGAAAAAAAAAAAGATTGTGATGAATATAATTAGGATTAAATAACACTTTAATGGACACACACAGAAAAAGACATAAATTATATGTTTCCCATTGTTAAAATGGTTAAAGTGAATTTTTTTATCATTCTGCATAGACATGTGTCATTTACATGGAAATAAATACATTTCTTTTTATGTAAATTGTTTTATTAACCATTTTTAATAGTATTACTTGGAATAAAACTGTGGTAATGTGTGATTAGCCATAACTGTCATCATGTTTATGTATCTAAAATTATATGATATATTTGAAAACTAAAAAAAAAAATATTTTTTTGTGTGTGTGTAAATCAGTGATATCAATGCAGATTTGATAATGCACTTCTTAGCTGTTGGACCTTTGGATGTCGCAACTGTTTACCCATAATCATCACCCACTCATCAATTGTTTTGTGAGAGAAGTTGATTTGATCTGTTCATCAAGCCCACTAAGACTATACTGCATTAAAGAAATGTGCTTGACTTCGAAAACATCTTTAAAATGATCCCACATGTTATGATGGATTAAATTGCATCCTAAATTATAGTTTATGATTTGAGTTGAATAATTGAGAAATATTCTTTTAAACTGGTTTTTGGCTAAGTGGTATAGCAAATTTCTTCAAATTTCAACTTGATTAAGTGCAATCATGAATAATTAACACATTTCTAAAGCTGATAACATAACCAAAGCATTACCTGAAATTAGGGAGGAAACCCACCATCGTTGTGCCAATTACCAACCAGCTCAGCCCTATAGTTGTCAGCGTAATCCTGAGACAATAACAGGAGGACAGATGCATGAAAAATGCATGGGACAAAATACTACTATACTATCGATATATACTGTTCTTTGACACATAATTGATTCAAATTGAATTGAAATTATATCAAATAACGACTTTTTTCAACAAATTTACTGCCAACAAAAGAACAAAACACTGAATCTAACTAATATACACTACAATTTAATTTTTCAAAGAAGTATATTCTGCTCACCAAGGCTGCATTTATTTAATCAAAAATACAGTAAAAACAGAAATATTGTTAAGAAATATTGTAAAATATTATTACAATTTAATATAACTGTTTTCTATTTTAGTAGATTTTAAAATGTAATTTATTCCTGTGATCAAAGTTGAATTTTGATCTGAAAAGTCTTCAGTGTCACATGATCCTTCAGAAATCATTCTAATATGCTGATTTACTGCTCAAGAAACATTTATTATGAAAACAGCTGTGCTGCTTAATATAATTTTTTTTTCAGGATTCTTTGATGAATATAAAGTTCAAAAGAACAGCTTTTATCTGAAATAATTTTCCTTGCTGAATATATTAATTTCTTTGAAAAATCTTACTGACCCCAAACTTTTGAATGTTAAAGGCCCACTGAGGTGTCTTGGAACATGTAGCATTTTTCAGTGTGCTAAAGTAATTTAAACTGAAACAGGAAGACAGGGCAGGACATGTCAAACAGCCCCTCACCCTTTTTAAAATAGCCAATAGTGTTTTGCTTATATCACAGCTCAGCTAGAGCCGTTGAGCTTGGTAAAACCTCAGTTTCCTTCTAATCTCTAACCATTTCTCCTCCTAATCTCCTCCATTTCACTTTAAAATATAGCATTCTGTGCCAAATTTAAATGGGTCCGATACGTGTTGGCTGCGCCGACTCGCGCATATGATCCGCTCTGTGCCATCGTGTCTCTGGACCGGAGCAGACTGCGCGCGCTGCGGTTCGCATGACACTGACGTGAGACCAGACTTAATTTGCGTCAATGGAAAGCATATTTTACACTGTCTTAATCGTTCCCTATTCCCTATATAGTGTACTATGTGTGAATAAGTGACCAATTTCAGCTGCAGCTTCAGCATCTATTTATAATGTTGGGGGCGGGACACTTTAGATTCTAAAGAGCATTTGATTGGACAGAAGAACTAATAAGAAGCTGAAGTGCACAATGATGTCATGGAAATCTATGATCCATTTTGGCGGAAGTGAGAGACTGTACGTTTTGAATGCTTATATCTCCTAAATGCAATTTGTCATTGTTTTGGAACACACCAGCTTATTCATAACCTTAAGGCTAACATATTCATACTAAAAGCTAAAAAAACGTACATTTTGATTTCATGGGGACTTTAA
The DNA here is from genome assembly GCA_037101425.1 of Elopichthys bambusa. Classification (NCBI taxonomy): domain Eukaryota; kingdom Metazoa; phylum Chordata; class Actinopteri; order Cypriniformes; family Xenocyprididae; genus Elopichthys; species Elopichthys bambusa. Next base: position 36,626,437 of record CM074434.1, on the reverse strand, counting down.
TGTACTAGGTATAAAGTATTACTGAACTGGTACACTACCGTAGGGGAAGCAATATGCAGTATCTCACAACCACGCCAACCCCCCATAGTACAGTGAGCCTGAGAGAGATGTACTGGAAGTTGTAGTTGGTTCGGGTGAGGAGGTTCCAGGACACCAGCTCCTCTGAGGTAAATCTCTGCGTGACATCGTCTTCCACTATGCTCTCAATGCCTTTCCTGGTGAAGTACAGGACGTCGCTCAGAGTGAAGTCTCCGCGCTCAGCCGACTTTGGCCTATTCCGACGCAACTCCTCAATCTCCTGCTCCAAAGAGGAATTATCCCGCTGAATTAAACCTGAGTCACACAGACAAACGTCTTGGTTAACATTATAATGACATGCACAGCAAGACTGTATTTATTTGGTTAAAATAACAGTATTATTGTGAATTATTTAAAATAACTGGTTTCAGTTATTCCTGTGATCAAAGCTGAATTTTCAGCATCATTACTCCAGTCTTCAGTGTCACATGATCCTTCATAAATCATTCTAATATGCTGATTTGGTGCTCAAGAAACATTTTTTTCTTATTATTATCAATGTCGAAATCAGTTGTGCTGCTAAATACTTTTGTGTTTTATTCAGATGCATAGAAAGGTCAAAAGAACAGTATTTATTTGAAATAGAAATCTTTTGTAACATTATAAATGGCTTTACTGTTTGTGTCCATTCACTTTCCTCATATGGAAAAAAACAATGAGAACATCTCTTTTTTATATTCAAGGGAAGAAATAAAGTTACACGTGTTTGTAGCAGAATGAATGGTTTCCTTTGATGTAAGCACAGCGAACACAGTGCCCATTCCATGCCATCTTAAGAAACGCATTCAAACAAGAGACACTTTATAACCAGGTATAATCAGTAACACTATCATCAGCTGAGATGTGGATTAATCAGTGAAGATCAGAGAGGTATTGATAAAGAGCATTTATAAATCTAATGGAAGGTGGATCTGATAAAGACAGACTAAAGTCCATCATGAATATGTGAGAGCAAGAGCAACTGTAATCATTGTGTAACACGTGATTGCTTGAGTAGACAGATAAGCTGAGAGCCCAAGAGATCTCAGAGCTCTGCTTGCATCTTGGAAAACAACCATCATGCAGCTAAACTAAAAGGCAAAGAAGATGTCCACTTTTACAAGAACCTGGGGATTGATATAGAAAAGACAGAAGCTCTGTTTTCATTGAAAGAACAGCAGAAATACTCAATCCTTATACAATGACAAACAGACTGATATTTAAGTCATTATTCATTTGCATTCTGCTTCAGTGATGTCCTGTCAACAACTTTAACATCATTGTGAATGACTTTTGAACCTTCTATTCATCAAAAGAATCCTGAAAAGAAATGTATCACAATTTTCACAAAATTATTACGTAGCACAACTGTTTTCAACATTGATATTAATAAGAAATGTTTCTTGAGCAGTAAATCAGCATATTAGAATGATTTCTGAAGAATCATGTGACACTAAAGAGTGGAGTAATGCTGAAAATTTAGCTTTAATCACAGGAATAAATTACATTTTAAAATATACTATTTTGAATTGTAATAATATTTCACAATATTAAGAGACATTAGAGACTTCATTTGCAGGGTCTGCTTCATCTGATTTATCCACACACACACATTGGATTTGGCACAGGTTTTACGCTGGATGACCTTCCTGATGCAACCCAGCACTGAGAGTACTGGAACACACTCACACACACTCTTACGGCCAATTTTTGACATATCCAATTCACCTAAACTGCATGTCTTTGGACTGTGTGGGGGAAGAAACCCACCTGGAGGTAAACCCACCTGGGGTTAAAATCTGTGTTTAGAACGACGATAACCCGGGGTTAAAGGATTAGTTCACTTTAAAATGTAAATTATACCAAGCTTTACTCACCCTCAAGCCATTCTAGGTGTATATGACTTTTTTCTTTTTGATGAACACAATCTGAGTTATATTAATAAATATCCTGAAGCGTCCAAGCTTTATAATGGCAGTGAGTTTGAAGCTCAAAAAAGTGCATCCACTTTGTAAATCTTGTGAAAGTAAGCAAATCTTGGGGTAATTTTCATTTTAAAGTGAACTAATCCTTTAAAGTGAACTAATCCTCTTATGTGTGTAAACTCACCATTTGATGCTGAATGTTTCAGTATTTCCTCTGCTCTACTCGCTCTTTGTATTCTGTGTGTTGCCCACTGTAAAAACACAGAATAAAGCTTAATACATATTGTATGATTCCATTTGCTACTGACACTAGGCTTTAAACTTGCATAATGAATCACAATTAAGACCAAAGGGCACTTATCATTGTGATGATACAGCACATTTCATTTTAAGAAATATATAATACCATCTGATTATGCCACAGTGTTCATTGGTCAACAAAACGGTTTCATTTCCCCTGGGTGAGTATGTGCAATATACCTAGTGTCTTGGTAGGACTATCCTAGAGTTTGTCATGCTGTACATCTTAAAGTTTGTCTAAATATTTGTCTAAGTTGTGTATAATTAATATATATGTAGTTTTTATAAGCTCATATTAACCGAGAGGCTTTGTGCTTTTATAAAATAATTCATCACTGCAGAACTTTATTATTAATGCAGGACTATTACAGGACTACCATTTGAAAAGCTAAAGAGTGATTAAAAATTGTGACAAGCACAGAGTCAACATGAATTGAATGGCTTCATAACCCTTGTACTGTACAAAAAAAAAAAAAAATGGGCATGACTTGATTTTATTTTTTGGGAGCTTATAGAAGGAAAATTGGGTGATACATTCTAGAATGGAGCCAGACAGAATGTGAAATAGCTACTTGACTATCAGTATGGATTAACTTACATCAGTGAGAAAAAGGAAAGACGTCTCAGTGGTGGAGGAAGTTACAACATTTTGATTAAGGATTACATGGATGGATGTTTTTTTTCTTTGGAATTATGTGCAGTTGTGTACAATCAAATGTTCGCATTAAGACGTTCCGTGTTTTAGGAAAAAAATAAGGATGGTTTTATGATATATATATATATATATATATATATATATATATATAAAATTAAAATTTTAAGGTCATGGATATAATATAGCCCTAATGTATATGTAAATATGTAAGTCACAGTGTTATTTTACTATTGTTTAGATACTATTATAGCTTTTATTAATATTTTGAACTAACTTTTTATATTTCATTTTAGTTTAATATTTAGTCATTTTTTCAGTTTTAGTTTTTTATTTAGTTCAGCTGTTAGTAATTTTAGTACTTCAACTTATTCCAGTTTTTTGCCAAGTCAACATCTCTTTTAAGTTTTCATGTAATATTTACAGTTTATTTTATTTCAGCTTTAATTACAAATAACAAAAATGATTTTAATAGTTAACAATAGCAACACAGGTCTTACGCACCTCTAAGGATTTGATAAGGAGCTTCATGTAGGTCTCTGTGATGCCTAGAGAGATGCCAAACATGGCAGGCAGCATGATCAGGAACACCACACTTGTGAACCAGATCCTCAGCACAGGGAACACCACAGCCCAAAACCCCTCCATAACCACACGTACTAGACCACTTTCACTGCGCTACAACACTGGGGGAAAATGAAATTAAAAGCATAGACATTTATGATAATAATAGAACTTGATTGGAACAGACTTTTGATTATGTGATACAGCCCTGAAACTCTTAAAAATCTTTATTTCACTTTTAAACTTCTATCAGTCAAGGCAATCTGGAGTTTAAGCCATAAAGCAATATAACACTAACAAATCAGTCAGATTAGCTTTTGTTTTCTCAATGAATTAAGCTCAAACTCACCTGGTTTCATAAATTGACAGCAGGACAGGACAGAAAGAGAATGTTCCTTGCCATCATACTCCTCTTTCCCTTAACATGATGGCGACTGTAACTGTAGGTGTTTAAAAGTCAGTTTGAGGAACTTCACACAGCCTTTACACAGAGTGATTGGGAAATAGCAATGCTGGAAGACGTCCTAGACCTGTAAAATATAGAACAAAGTTCAAGAGCAACAATAGAAAACTGTGCCACCGTGAGGAAATGTTGTGTAGTGCATTTATGCACAGAGATGGGTTAAACACAAAGGTAGTAGACAGGCAATATTATCTGCCTGCAGTACCGGAGACTGCACTTTTAGGACCGCAGCAGTTTCAGGACCGCATTTCTAGGACCCTAGTTTTTGTGACAGCGCCATCTAGTTTTAAATATTTAAACAGGGTTACCAATAGGTAGGCTTAGGGATTGGGGTTGGTTAGGACAATATATCAATTAAACTTAATCAATTAAACAACTAAATCATTGCTAGGGTCCTAGAACTGCGGTCCTGAAAATGCAGCCTCTGGTATTGCAGGCAGATGCTATTTAACATCAACAGGTTAGAATATATTAATATTATGTTTTAATATTTAACATGTAACACATGTATAACGTGCATTTGCATTTAGTAGACACTTTTCTAATCAGCTTACAATAGAGGAATATAAGCAATTCATCATCGAGCCAACAGTATTTGTAGTCTACAATCTTAAATAATAATAATTATTATTATTCATTAATAATAAATAAATAATAATAGAAGCAATAATAAAGCATCTCTGTTTTTCATTTTTCAGAATCCCAAAACTTTTTATTTTGAATCCCAAATTTCCAAATGTTCACTGTAAGGGAAAGTCTACATTTTAGGGGATGTAACTAGTCACCTTAAAGCAATACCCAAAAATGAATGAAATTAATCACCCTCAAGCTATCCTAGGTGTATATGACTTTCTTCTTTCAGCCGAACACAATATGAGTTATATTAAATAATATCCTTCCCAGCTTTGTAATGGCATTGAAAAGCACATCCATCCATCATAAAAGTAATCCATATGACTCCAGTCCAGTGGGTTAATAAAGGCCGTCTGAAGCGAAGCGATGGGTTTTTGTAAGAAAAATATCCATATTTAAAACTTTATAAATTATAAATCACTGGCTTCTGGAAACGTCCATATGCGTGTTCAGCATGAGACACTTCTGTTACTGCTTGAAATATCATAACTACTTGGTTGGTTAAATGAATGAATGAAAGAATTCAGTGAATTTCTCAGTTTTTCATGACATTAATGAAGAATATAAGAAATAATGTAGGAAATTAAAGGGTATATAAAGTTAAAACATCTTAGTGCTCTTGATCAAATCTGCTTGCAACAGAGCAATTTTGGCTGTACAAGGGTGTGAGAGCATGTTTGATCCATATGGATATGAAATCTTCTCTAAAATTAGTCTTTAATTAAATAACCATATCAAGATGAGACAAGGAACTAGGCCAAAACAGTTTTCTTTCCCGTAAAAGGATGTGCTTTAAAACAAGAGGAAGGGGATTTGCCTTTGGATATTATAGTTCTATTTAAGGGGCCGTTCACACAGGGTGCGTTTTTCCATTCCAGTGCGCTACTTTTATATTGTTTTCTATGTAAACATGTGCTAGATGAACATGTATGGCCGATGCATGTCTTGCGTCTTTTGCACCGTCTAAATGCGGTGCTCAAGTTAAAATCAGTTCAACTTTCAAAAAACACGTCTTGAGGCGTCTTTTTTCCCATTCCACTGGCTGCGTCTTGCGTTTTTCAAAGCAAAAAATGCGTTCTGTGTTAATGAGCCCTAAGTCAAAATATTAACGAGTGTACCAAAAATGTACAAATTTAAATTTACCTAATGAGCAAAATGTGACTTATCCCGTAGAACAGTACAGCAATGCTAGAAGTTTTTAAACTGTCACGATTCACTCTGGAATACTTGATTCTGATTGGTCAAAAGATATTGGTCAGATATTTCCTAATATTCGCTGTCATCATGGTAACGTGGTATACCGTTCATCCGGGTAGCTTAAATAACACAACTCAACCAATCTCTAGTCTAGCATTTTTTCATCCCACTGACCTCTTGCGTTTTTATCACAAAAGTGGTTGTTCACAAAGAAAATGCGCACAGCGGAAAGGGAAAAAACACAAGACTATTTTTTTTTAAAAAGCTGAACTTTTAACTTGAGCTTTTGCGAGAGATGTCCACAACAAAAAACAGCGAGCTCAGCGGTTAAACACATCCGCCTAGTGCATGTTTACGTAGAGAGCTTTATTTATTGCAGTAGCTTCAAAGGATTCATTCACTTTCAAATGAAAATTAGCCTATGCTTTACTCACCCTCAAGCCATCCTAGGCATATATGACTTTCTTCTTTCTGATGAACACAGTCGCAGATATTTTAATAAATATCCTGATGCATCCAAGCTTTATAATGGCAGTGAACAGGGGTCACTAATGAAGCTGAAGAAAGTGCTTCCAAGTACATATGGGGTGGGCAAACTCGGTCCTGGAGGGCCGCTGTCCCTGCAGAGTTTTGCTCCAACCCTAATCAAACACACCTGAACCAGCTAATCAAGGTATTCAGGATTACATGCAGGTGAGTTTTATCAGGGTTGCAGCTAAACTCCGCAGGACAGTGGCCCTCCAGGACCAAGTATGCCCACCCCGATCCACATTCATCCATCATAAACATACTCCACATGGCTCCGGGGGGTTAATAAAGGCCTTCTGAAGTAAAGCGATGCGTTTGTGTAAAAAAAACAAAAAAAACAAACATATTTAACAAGTTATGAAGTAAAATATCTAGCTTCTGCCAGGCCACCTTACGTATTGTAGTTACGAAGAAAGTGTAAACTGGTGTCGCGTAAATTACACTTTTTTCGTAAGTTAAACAGGGAAGGCGTAGGACATAGCATAAGCTTTTTGAACTTCAAGAGTTTTAAACTTTCTTTGTACGTAGAATACGGAAGGCGGTCTGGCAGAAGCTAGATATTTTACTTCATAACTTATGGATTTTTTTTAATTTTTTTTTTTACACAAATGCATTGCTTCGCTTCAGAAGGCTTTTATTAACCCACTGGAGCTGTGTACACGTTTATGGATGGATGTAGATGGAAGCACTTTCTTCACTAGTGACCCCTGTTTACTACCATTATAGGTTTCTCTTGTGGCATATCGACTGAAAATTACAACCAAAAGCTGCACAATGTGGCATTGTATATTATATTCCGAGTTGTGTTACGTTAAAAACAGCAATATAACAGTGTCAGTAGAGCAGTGAATGCAACCATTTGACGTCACCGACATAGAACGCAAACAAAATGGCGCCGCCCATTGTCCAAATCGGTCCAGATATGTCATGGATTTTTTAAATAATGTAAATCTTTCATGGGTTTTCTACCACATATTTCAGTAAGAGACATCATTTACGTTATATTAAGCCATACAAGTCCTAACATCAGGTTCCCTCTCCGATTGTGTTCATCAGAAAGTCATATACACCTAGGATGGCTTTAGGGTGAGTAAAGCAAAGTAACTAATCCTTTAAGACATAATATACATGTACAATTATAAACAAACTTAAAATCAATATTTCATATCAACGAATTTGGTGTGCAGCCGTGGAGTAAACGGGATTATGTAGCCAGGCCTTCAGTCAGCTGGTCATTATCGCAAAATAAACCCCTCAGGAATAATGACCGGCCTACTGTACATTGTCCCTTACTTAATACACGTCCCAAATTCTGGTTTGCACCAACATTTTCTTATGGATAAGCAGCTTTTACAGTCTATTTTTGAAAATAAATAAATAAAATAAAAAATAAAATAAATAAAGTGCCATTTGAACGTGTAGTACCTCCCTTCGCTCTAGCGGCGCGTTGTTTTTAGAGTCCTGAGTTGATCTCCTCTCCTCCTGCGCGTGGAAGCAGGAGGAAAGTCAGTCACTGGAATCTCTCCTCCCACTCCACATCATATTCCTTCTTTCTCCGTTCACTTTCTTTCTCCGTCTCGCTGACCCCAGAGGTCTCCTGCTTTCACCAGAAACTCCCCTCAGGACTGACTTTAACCAGTTCTTCGGCGCCAATGCAGCAGAACGTTTATTTACCGTTTTAATTTTGCGTTGCAGAAACATGCCAAGTCGGGTCAGCGTTGCGATTTTGCGGTTCAATTGTGTTTTCTTTCTGGCTGCGAGCCACGTCAAGAGCTCTGAATCGGACTACCTCTTTCCAGACACAGAACAAGGTTTGTGTTTTCATGCAAAAGAATTATACAAGTGTGTTCAAGTATATTTTACTTGCAACTTTTAGGCTGTTTTATCTACAGAAGGAGCTGGTAAGTCCCTCTGATATGTCAAGTGTTTCACTGAGGCGAGTGGTCAGCTGCTGCAAAGTCCATGTTTCTGGAGCCCTGAACTTTACACAATCTCATTCTATCTATAAAAGCACATTTAACCCTTTAATGCATGAATGATTCAATTACAAATTTTTTTTTTTTATTATTATTATTTTTTTTTACTTCAGTATATATATTCTCAATGTGGTATATGTATTTTGAGAAATTACCACATCTGTTTATTGGAATAAAAGGTAATTGCTCTACAATTTTATGAGTCATTTTGTCTGTTTTATGTTGTCTGACATGAAGAGGACAGATACATGTAATTATGGGTAAGGATCAAAGGTAATCATGGTGGTTTGGATGAAACATAACTCTCTGAATGGTTAAAATGGCTTGAGTAAATCCGTGCCTGGGTCAAAAGGAAACTATCCTCTAGTAGCTCCAGAAATGATTGTCTGTTGTAATATGTACTTAAATATAAAGTGAACTGTCTTGTTTTCATTCCTAGACCTCTTCATGAAGCAGCACTCTGAGTTTTACGTGGATCATCCTGAAAAAGTGGACAGGGATGGGAAATTCATCTCATACGCTTTATCACATCACTTCACTGACAGGCGACATAAGAGGGACCTGAATTCAGCGGAGAGGCGGGTGTATTACAAACTCAACTACAAAGGTCGGGAGTTCACTCTCAATCTAACCACCAATGACAACCTACTCTCCAGTGAATATGTGTTGGAGAGACACAACGGGAGTTTAATGGAAAAGTGGCCACAAACATCTGGGAACAGCGCCTGTCACCTTCTTGGCACAGTAATGGATGATAACGTGTCCGGGACCGCCGCCATCAGCACCTGTGAGGGACTGGTGAGAGATATTTGACTTTAATATATATCATGCAGTTCATTTCTGCGGCTGGTTGCATAAACTGCATCATTTAGACTTGTCTTTCTTCAAGGCTGGTCTTAACTTTTTAAAGTCAGTTACATAAAAAGGTAGATTGGTCTAATTTGAATCAGAAAAGTAAGACTGATTCAAATTTCTAGTTGATCAAATTAGTTTTTTAAGACACAGTCTTAACATAGTGGCTAAGTTTATGCAACTGGCCAGTGGTGTGAATTTACATACTTGCAGTAGTGTAGATATTGTCATCAGCTGTTAAATTTAACATCAAAATTGACCCTATTAGTTTATTAATGAATATTCCTGATCTAATTTTAAACAAAAGAAAGGGGACATATTATGAAAATCTGACTTTTTTCATGTTTAAGTGCTATAATCAGGTCCCTGGTGCATCTACCAACCCAGAAAACGTGAAAAAGGACAACCCAGTAGCTTTGTTTTGGCAAGCATTTCTCTGCAAGCATATGAAAAAAAAAACGAGCTGCTCAGATTTTGCTCCCCTTGTGACGTAGGAAGGGGATCTTATTATAATATTACCACCCCTTAATCTGCGTGTTTCCACGCACAGCGCCGTCATTTTGTTTTCGCAAGCGAAAACGGCGTACCAGTTCTAATGCCATGGCAAAAGTTTGAACAAAGCATGCTAACTGTTCTGTCGTTGGCTGCACAGACGAGCACAGAACACTATTTAGAGTCTCGTTAGCTTGAATAGCCTGCAAGTTGACCCTGGCGAGCTCGATTGCTAAAAAAAGGAGCGTTTCTGTCCGAGTGATATTTTGGAAAAAATATTAGACTATTCACAGCATTTGATAGCAATCATAAACATGCCTGGTGTGTATGGCTGTGTCTGGCAAATAGGTACGCTATGTGCATCCATATGGGTTTTGCACAAAAGATTAACATGACGGCACATGCTAGCAGATAAGTTGAATCAACTCCACAGTCCATCAATTTCTCCACTAACCATTCAGAAACATCCAGTTGTGTACTAAAAGTTGTAACTTCTTCCCGAGTCTCTCCATCAGTGTCCGACTCTGGTTTGAACAATGTAAGGCAGAACACCGTTACGTCTCGTCTTTTTGGCTGCGTGAGATTCTCCAGCATTGTTGTTGTTGAGCAACTGAAGCGCGAGCTGTTAAAGCTCCACCCTGTTCTGGAAAGGGGGCTGGAAGCAGCAGCTCATTTGCATTTAAACTAGGGACACAAACAAAAATTACATGTTTTTGCTCACACCCAAATAGGGGCAAATTTGACAAGCTATAATAAATTAGATCACATTCTGGAGACACCAGAGACTTATATTATGTCTTGTGAAAGGGGCATAATAGGTTCCCTTTTAAAGAAAGCATTTTTTCAAGTCAAGTCACCTTTATTTATATAGCACTTTAAACAATACAGATTGTTTCAAAGCAGCTTTACAGTGATAAACAGGAAAATAATGATTCAGTGATGCAAACAGAATTAAATTCTGCTGTAAAGCAGCTCTAAAAGGACAATAGTAAACAGTCATTATTCAGTTGAAATCAGTTCAGTGTTGATTCAGTTTAGTTCAATAACTGTGTAAAGTCAATCATGGAATGAGTTCTACCTATAAAGCAGCTCTGGAGAAAACAGTGATGTCATCATCCAGCTCAGTTTAGTTCTCATCCAATACTACTGGACCAACAGTGTCAGTACAGGTCAAATCAATTTCTGAATATTAAGTGTCCCCAACTAAGAAAGCCAAAGGCTGTAGTAGCAGGAAACCCAAACTCTCCCTTAAGCCTGACATTACCTGTCGTCATACTCTCAAATTGTCATAGTTTTATAAAAATTTTAATTTTTTTCTGTCTTCTTGTTCAGCCTTACATTTTTATTTTTAATATTCCATTTTAATCTGAAATTGGCCACATTATTGAAGTAAAATAGGTTGCTAATGCCATTTCATGTATTTGAAATTAATCTGACTAGTAAACATATTTTGAATTACTTTATATTTTGAATTTTTTTTTCCATTTTAATTTTAGTTAAAATTTTAGTAATTTTGTTGTGTGCTTTTGTAATTTTTATCAGTTTAAATATTTCTATTTAGCTTTAAATTATTTGTATTTTAGTACTTAAACATCTATAACATTTCAACATTTTTATTTTTCATTTAAGTTTTTTAAGTTTAAGTGTTTCACCTAATATTTATATTTATTTCAATTACCGAAGTTTTAATAGTTTTAGTTAACAATAACCACACTGCTAGTAAAGAACTCTTATAAACCTGGTCGTCCCAGACTGAACAAATGCCTGTCTGGAGCAACATTGACGGGCCTGTAAGACACTTAACTCTTTGGCCTCTGTTTTGTTTGCAAAAATAAGTCAGTGTTTGGCCCTCGGAGTGACTCTACAAAGAAACAGCAGTGCGTGGGCCGTCTGTGTGTTCAGCAGAGTAGATATGAAAGAGTTTATATTTTCCGATAATGACCGTCTGACTGTAAATCATCCCTCTTATTACATGACTACATACCAAGTAGATATACAAATGCACATGAAATATTGCTCTGAGTTTAAATTATTTTATAATCTAGGAAGGAAGAGAGCTTTGCAGGACAGTCAATTATACTATTTAACATTCATTATACAACAATATTTCACTGCAGAATGCCACTTTTGACCAATCAGAATTAGCTGTTCCAGAGACCCATGTAATAAGATCCAATAGTAGCCTGTTATTCTAAGTGGATTCTCATAAAAAGCAGGGAACTTGAGAAGAACTGTAACCAGGTCAGTGTGTCAGCACATAACATGACTCATTCTAACTTGGCAATTGAACAAGAAGTTGCAAGCTGGGAAAAGAGGAGATGCAGAGAATCAGTTGTTGGTGAAATCACAGGAAAGAGTTCTGGACTTGAAAATGAGCTTTGATTTATTAGGTGCGTGCATAATTTGCACAAGTTTGCCTGCAGTACTTGCACTAAATGCTCTCACTGTCTGTCAGTCACTGCCTGAGCATGCATGCCCCTCCTGTAAGGTTGCGTTTATGTCAATCAACAGTGCTTCATTCCGTTCTCATGTTATCTTCCCCTCCAAACATTCTCTCTCAGTCTCGGGTGCTATTACACTCACATTCCATTAACTTTTATGCATTCACTCCTCAGAGACTCCGGTGTTTAATGTATGAATGAGAGAAGCAGAAAATAAGACAGATAGACCTCTGTAAAATTGCTGTTCACGATGCTGAGATGATGCCTGGTGCTTTTGCTTTTAAAGCAGACAAAGACTTCTTTGTGACTAAACTAAAATATAATGAGGTGCAAATGGTCAGTACAGAGCATTTATGCACTATAGCCATGCACAAACGATAAAAAACAATGTGCTAATGTTTTGTACAATGCAATTGGTGGTGGAGCAGAGGCCAAAAACTACACATGTTCAACACTGCAGAGCTTGTGGAGAGTTTTTGAATGAATAGTTTAACCAAAAATAAAAATTGTGTCATCATTCTGTAATTTTTGTGTGGAACACAAAAAAAGTTTTTAATTTTATTAATATTTTTTCCATACAAGGCAAATTTATAGTGATCACCACTAGTGTCACCAAACATGTTTGCAAAAACATTGACTGTGTAAAAGGGGGCGTCTAATGCTATTTCATGCATTCTGACTTATTTACACTGTTAAAGAGTTGGATTCTCATGCTAAACATGGCCAAAATTTCAGAAAAATAGTTGGATGTATAACGGAGTATTTCTGTGCCAAAAATACTCTTCAGATTGCTCACAAACTTCAGACGGTTTTTTTGAGTATGGCCCTTTATTATGTAATAAAGAGCAGAGTTCCTTGTACAGGCACTTCTCCCGGAAGAGCGCGCGTGCACACATCGTCCAGAGCGAGAGAGCAAGGGCACGCCCATCCACACGCTTCATTCAGCTTTACGCTATATTCATTATAGTGATTCAAAAGTTATCCATGGATAATGTGAGGATGTATTGTGTGTGTTTAAATACATTTGTTTAGCTAGCCATTGATAGCGGAAAACGCAAAAGCGGCGCATGCTCGTCACTCTTTAGCTCCGCTCACACGGCACGCCTCCAGGCGCTCGGCTGTTTTTGGAAAGACTCGGTACAGCGCATGTATCTTTTATAAATATGATGAAAGCACAGACTTTTCAGAGATATGAAGGATGCACTACTGCTCTATAGGTACTCAAGATTAACATGAGATTGGCAGAAACTGTCACTTTTGACCAATTTAATTTGTCCTTGCTGAATAAAAAAATCATACTGACTCCAAACTTTCGAACAGTGGTGTATCTTGAAAGCAGTCCAGAGCCACAGTGTTTATAATTATAGTCATCTCACACATTAATCTAGGATGGGACAAAGTATTTTAGTAATGTGGTGTATTTCATTTGCACGATAAACTGAACTTTAAGACTGTTTACTGTTTGGTTTATAGTCCTTGTGAAAAACTCAAAGCACTGAACTCTGTTGACTTCTTTTTCCCCCCAATTTTTATTTCAAACCAGAGCAGTGACAGATAAACAAAACTACCCGTCACTGACCCGCTCTGCAGTAGTCATCAGATCCATACATTCTTCCTGTCCTCCAGAGGACGTATGGCTGGTTTTGAAGTACTATACTATAGTTTGAAGTCTTTTACATAAGATGTAAGTCCTGTATAGTATCCTGTTTGAAGTCCTACCAAAACCTGCAGGAACTCTGAAAGCCGAGCAACACACACATGGCTTCTGTATTTAGCAGTTCAGCTTTTGTTTTCACAATGCCCCCTGACACCAAAGCTCACGTTTCTGCTGTGAGGAGCAGATGAGGAGAGAGCAAGAGAAGACTGGCCCACAGAAAAACAGAGATGGAATTAAATGTCTTATGTGCTCATGTAAACTACTTTGCAGTAAAATGACACAGCAATTGTATTGTATTTTGTGTGTGTGTGTGTGTGTGTATATATATATATATATATATATATATATATATAATGTAAGTATGTATGTGTGAGTGTGTGCGTCATGTTAATCTTTTGTGCAAATCCAGCATTGAATTGACCCTTGTTTGTGAAGCAGTCCGGTGTAAAATGACAGCATGGTAACAACACTCTATTACAACTCTTCCTCTTCTCTAAAGCAGCCCAACATGGCCTCACCCCTTTGTTGCGTGTTCCCAGGGGCAGGGTTTATGTAAATGTTCGGGTTAGTGATGTCACCAACCCATAAAGAAGCTTGTTGTAGTCCCTACCAGCCATTTGTTGTAGTCCTTAAAAAGCGATTTCTGTAAAAGAAAATATCTCCCTTTACACTGAACTTTGAGCATCGTAACTTTACAGATGTTGTTTAAAAAGTAAAAAAAAAGTGAAATCATTATCAAGGACCCCTTTAAATGTTGGTACTGAATGATTTCCATATTCATATACTATAGTACCAATACACTTCAAAGAATATTCAGGGCTCGCAAAATCGCTAGCCCGATGTCCTGGGGCTAACGTGTTTCCCCATCGGGCTACCAAAATGTATCACCACCCCGCCCGACTGGCTTTCTTAAAGCTGCCGTTACTTTTTTTGTGTTCAAAATTTACAAAAAATAATATGTACAACATGAATCCATTTTCCAAACTGTGTTTTTGTCTTACCCTAAATCATTATGGTACATTTATAATAAGTGTTTATATTCTTACTATTTCAGACTGGCCTGGAAGGAACCTCTGCGGAAGTAGCACAGTAACTGCGTGAACCGCCATAGACATAAACGGAGAGTAGTAGCTCCGGCTATAATGTTCTTCCGCAAGACGCATGCAGTTCTGTTTATTAACCTCTAGAGCACCAAAAAGGACGGATACAGCAGCTTTAAATAGTGAAATAAAATTCCTTTCTTGATGTGCGTTGTTCACTCTCTTGACTTGCTATTTGAAGGAAAAATACGATCGTGGAAGTTTTGATCATACTGATTTGGCCGTGTGTGTGTGTATACTAAAAAATAAATAACATTCAAATTAATTGCGGGTGGATCAGAGATAAATCATTATTGTGTTTGTTTGATAAAGGCACAACTCTCATTTCATGGTCAAATGCAACAAACATGCATTCTTTTTTTAATTTCATTTGCAATTCTTGCAAATCAGTCAAGGAAAACATATGCTTAGAACACTTCATAGTGGTCATTAAATAAAACACAAAGTAACCCAAATGAAATATTGGTAAATAACTTGTGCAACTCTGTGAAACATGTTGTGTATATGACAGTAAACTAATAAAGTATCCATTCATAGCTAGGGTTGAACATATATAGTGTTGTGTGTTTGTGTTGTAAGCTGCAATAATGGAAACCGTGACAGTTTAAGATTGTTTAGACTATAAAGGAAATTTGACCTTACGTTTAATCTTTTGTTGCTGAATGAAAGAGATTGCATGCGCAGTGGAGAAAATTGTAAAAAATCAATAATGTGTGTGTGAAAATGTTAAGAGGCACATGGATTTATGGTATTTACGTTATTTCAGTTCTGCGGATAAGCAAAAAAAAGACAGGAAATTTCAGATTTTCAAATTCATATTTTCAAAATTTTCAGATTAATTATTTCAGTTCAGTTAGAACCAAATACATATGTGTTATTGAAGGTCCTGCACTATGTGCTTTGATTTACAGACCCCCTAAATACAATAAGGAATTTATTCATCAATTTCCTGATTTTCTCTCTGATCTGGTGACTCAGGCTGATAGACTTGATTTCTTGGGGATTTTAACATTCATCTCTGCTACCATTCAAAACCGTTGGTCAAAGAATCTGTAGAGTCTTTGAACTTCGTACAATCTGTATGTGGTTCAACTCACAATTTGGGTCACGCACTCGATCTTGTGCTGTCTCGAGGCTTTTTGATCTCAAATCTGGAGGTTATTGATGCATGTATGTCTGACCATTATCCAATTTTATTTGAATCTGAGTGCTTTCTCCCATCATTTGCTCCCAGTCTTCATGTCTCTCTCGATCTATTCACTCTAACACTGTAAATTTGTTTTCTAAATATTATTTTTTACATTTTAATAATAATTTTCTTAACGAAACAGATACTGAATGCTTGGTTGAGAAATTTTATAAAGTATCCTCTGTAGCTCTGGACGCTGTTGCTTCACTTAAGTGTAAAAAGTTAAAGGTTGCTGGCCAGCCATGGTTCAATAATGTAACCCGCACTCTCAGACAAGAGTGTCGAAAAGCAGAGCGAAAGTGGAAAAAGATAGGCTCCAGGATTTTTATTTGATATTTTAAAATCGAGTCTGTTCAACTATCAAACGGCAGTAAGCAATGCAAAGTCTGATTTCTTTTCTCAATTAATTACTGACAACGCGAAGAGACCGAAAGTACTGTTTGATACGATTGATTCTCTTCTAAACCCGACTATGAATACTTTATCTGAAGCCTCTGCAGAGCTTTGTTTTACTCCTAATTTTTTACTCCTGACATTTCTGCAAACATATAAAAGGTGCTACAACTGTTGCAAAATTAAACAAGGTGTCTAAGAAAAAAATAAAAAAATAAATAAAAAATGAAAAGCAACAGCACAGCAACAAAGACCCCCGCCCACCAACCTCCTGTCCCAACATGTAAATTAAAAGATACAATTAGTAGATGTATATACATACTCTCCCCCGTATAAAAGTCTAAACAGAAGGTTCTGGCAGAGTGTCTAAGAGAGTGTCTAATTTTTTCAAGGTGGATGCATTGCAATACCTCCCTTATCCAATTATCATGTGATGGAGGAGAGGCATGCTTCCACTTTAAGAGGTGGTTAACAAAGTAGTAAAGGCAACAACGCGGTGTGCTGTGCCTGGTATATTTGAGGTTGGGGAAAGGCCAAACAGGACAGTCAAGGAATTTGGGGCAATGGTGGTATTAAGGGCCTGTGATAAAGTTCTAAAAATGTAAGACCAGTAATCCATTAGCATCGGGCAAGACCAGAACGTAAAGATGATCAGCTGGGGGTTGTCTGCATCTGTTACAGGCATCACTTCTGTTAGGAAACATTTTAGCCAATTTGGCATTAGTGAAATGGGCTCTGTGAAGCACTTTGTATTAAGGAGTGTCTAGCACAAATAGATGAAGAGTGAACTAAACTAAGTATAATATGTTTAATTTATATAGCACCTTTCCCAAGCTCAAGGACGCTTTACAAAAACAGTAACAAATAGACAGTCGATTCACATGAACAAAAACAGTCATATCACAATCAATTAATCAGTTAAGTGGACAGTAGACATTTGCCCAGTTCAGGGATAGAAATGAATGCAGTTTGCATATCACCTTGCGGAGGTTCTATTCTTTGTAGTAAAAATCACAAAACAAATGCATGCAAACATCATATAGTCACTGCTGAAAAGGGTCCGCAGGACCTGAAAGATTTTTCTGAAGAACAGAGCTCAGTTTAACTGCTCAGAACAAACAAGGGACTCATGAACAACCATCACAAAATATAAAAATAGTCGTGGATCATCCAGGTAACCACACAGTATTAAGAATCAAGGGTATGTAAACTTTTGAACGGGGTCATTTTTATAAATTCAGCTATTTTCTGTCTTGTGTACTTTATGGAAACAACGGTTATGTGAAATAGTTTATTAGGGACAGTACTAAATACAAAATAACATGCAATTTTCATGATCCTTCTTATTTTGTTAAAATGATTCACATTTTTCTAGATTCTGCAAGGGGTATGTAAACTTATGAGCTCAACTGTACATGTACACATATGCAGTGTATGTTTCCCAGGACAGTAAAACATAAATATAAAGAGTACAAAATAAAATATATATACTGTGTATATTTTAACAGGCACATAGTGCAGACACCCCTGCTAAAATGTCTTACAGGCAACAAATAAGCGTGGTGCCAGAGAAGGCACAAGACAGAAACCCTTTAAGAGAAGGATTGTAATTAGTTCTGCCTGTGACTTGAAAACCAAACAAAATGAATATAAACAAAATAAGTATGGTAACCATAAGTACTGCCTGCTGTGACGAAGGGAGAGAAGACCAGAAAAATAACACATTCAAGCATTAATAAGTAAAAAATAAATAAATAATACTTTGTGTATACTCATATACAATATACATCCCATGTAACAGAGCATACTGTAAGCTCAACAGCAGTCACACAGACAATAGATGTGCATAGTGGCTCAAAAATGAAACCATTTAGGAGAAGAAAAAATAAAATAATAAATTCCACCCATGACTCATGGACTAGGAAAAAATTAGTTGAAACAAAATAAGTACAATAATAAGCACCGTCTGGCACACCGAAGGGAAGAGGAGGGGACAGAGAAAAAAGAAGGGGAAAAAAAGTCTGTAAACATGTATGTGTACACCTATCATATTTTAGAACTAAACAATGAACTAAGTAAACACAAGAGTGCACATAAAATGGCGCCTCCACAAGTGCTAAACAAACGGCATCAATAGATCTAGAATAAACAAAACATTAACACACTCGGATGTAACAGTAACCAAACGGTAACAGCCCGTTTAAGTCTGTATAGGAATCCAAGCATTTAGCGAATGCTACTTTTGAGTCACCAGCGGATCCCGCCATATGTTACTGCATAAGTCATTTCAAGTTTAGACCTCACCAGGACGTATAGACGGAGCATAATCTTCGTAAATAGCTATAGGTGTGCCGCGGTAGTGAAGCTTTCCCCTCCTTGCTCTGGCCTCATGGACGATCTTTTCCTTCTGTTGAAACTTGTGTAGCCGGATGATAACAAGTCTAGGCCTCTGCCCCGGCCTCGGTTTGTCGGACAGTGAGCTCTATCACATTCCGGTGGAGATTCCAGGACTCCATCCCCAAACACTTCCGCAAGTAGCTCAGAGAAGAAGACAGAGGGTCGGGGTCCTTAAATGGATTCAGGTAGTTCAATGATTCTTATATTATTGCGCCGGCTGCGGGACTCGAGATCCACAACTTTGGCTAGCAGTTTCGCGTCGCTCTCTGTTAGCATAGCACAGGTCATTTCCAAGGCTTTTGTGCACTCATCCTGTGAGTTTGCATGTGTCTCGAGCGAAGCAATCTTTGAAGCATGATCTGTCATGGTAGTTTGAATTTGGTCTAGCTTTACCTCGAGTGTCGAAACGGCGGTTTTGAAGTCTGTAGAAAGAGCGACCCGGTGCTCTTCCAGAAGGTTAGCGATGGCTGCCCTGCTAACCTCTTTACCGTCATCTCCGCACGCCTCGGCTTTTGATCTTTTTTGACTTGTTTCATTGATTTGGATGCCATAATTCAAAGCCATTATGTATGTAACAAAGATGTTGTTCACTTGGTAGCAAAATGGAAATAAATAGTGGGGTTTTGAAGCGATCATAGACAAAAATATCTACGCCATCCCACCAAACCGGAAGTCCCTCTGCAGAGCTTTGTGAAGATTTTTTAAAACATTTCACTCAAAAAATTAATAATATTAGATGCTCTATTGTTTACTCTGAACCATGTCAATTGCAACTGCCTTGCCCTATGAGTTGTCTGTCTAACTTTCAACCAGTTTCTCCAATTTAGTTAGCAGATATAATCTCTACTATGAAGTGTTCTGGTTCCAAGTTAGATATTATCCCGGCTCGTCTTTTTAAGGATGTTTTTTCTACCATTAGTCCTTATGGTAACAGCTATAGTTAACAGCTCTTTAGCCAAAGGTGTTGTTCCAGTTAGTTTTAAACATGCAATTGTGCAACCTCTGTTGAAAAAAACCTTGATCCAGAAATGTGCAGTAACTATCGACTAAATCTCATGCTACTTTTGTAGCATGAGATTTAAAATAATGATTTGTTTTGACTATAGGACCGTTTCTTATACGACTCTTGACTATAAGAAACGTGTATTGCTGTGTATATATACACAAATGAGACACTATCTTGTTAACATACAGTAAGAGTATAGCAGCTCAGATTATTTGGTTTTGTAAGTATTCAGTGAGAAATGTTTGAGTTCGTATTGAGATCTCTGGTTTTTGATGTCAGGCATTGGTATCTTGGCAAATCTAAGCACAGTTTGAGATCTCTTCAGGAGACACATGAGATTACTGGGTTCTTTTTTCAGGAGAAAAATCTGAGAAGCAGGAGACATAAACAAATCTATGTTTACTCTCCATTTTTTAAACAGATCTCAGTTGTGATTTTTCTTTCATTTGAGGAGATATGTGCTTTAAGAGTCTCACGCCATACCTATACAACACAGTTGTGAGTGTTGCAGTGGTTAGTATTGTTTAGACTCTGTGGATGATCAACGTGGCTGTGTCAATATTATGACTGTGTCTCCGGCCCCCTGGAGAATTCATGGTGTATTCCTCTGTCTTTCCACAAATCCTAGTATCTGTTTTGCATTACGCACAGCACAGTTTCGAAACATTTGGAATGTTTTTCTGGTCACAGTTTATTTAGTTTGCACTGAACACACACACACACACACATACATACACACCTGTTTTTGGCCTGTGGGACTGATTCATTGAGCATGGCGGTAAATGAGTGCATGAGTGCAGTGAAGCTGCTGGGATTTCACTGCAGTTTCAAGAATGAATGGCGAAAAGAGAAAAATGGCACGTTTCAGAGGTGTTTTTTGCCAAATTAAATCTCACAGGTTGAAGTGAGAGTCCAAGACATACAGAGAAACATACTTTAAAAACAATGTAAAAGTGAACATACAACCTGATCTGACCCTTAAAATGTGAGTTTAACAGTTGGGTTTATGAGTTTGTTCAAAAGTCTCCCAAAAATGAAAATTCTGTTATTAATTACTCACCCTCATGTCTTTCCAAACTCGAAAAAGACTTTCGTTCATGTTCGTTACACAAATGAAGATCTTTTTGATGAAATCTGAGAGCTTTCTGTCCCTTCATTGACAGCTACGCAATTTAAACTTTGACGCTTCAAAAAGTTCATAAAGAGATCGTAAAAAACTAATCCATATGAATTGGGTGGTTTCGTTTTTGGGTGATTTAGTGCAACTCGCTTTATATGATGAACAGATTAAATTTAGGCTTTTATTCACATGATTTAGGCTTTTATTCACATGATATAACAATGATCAGCGAACATAAACAGAAGCTCAGCCTAACCTGAATGACGCGCAAGAACAAACCTCTTGCTGAAGCTCAAACGTGTTGCGAAACACACAAAAATGAACCTCATTGGTTCTTGCATGTCAAGCAAACATGTTTGAGCTTCTGTTTACCACAACTGATGTGTGCATTGATGAATGTTTACATATGAATAAAAGCCTGTTCATCATATAAAGAGATTGTGTCTCTTCAGAAAATTTGGGCTAAACCACTGGATTAGTTTTACGATCTCTTTATGAACTTTTTGAAGTGTCAAAGTTTAAATTGTCTAGCTGTCTATGGAGGGACAGAAAGCTCTCAGATTTCATCAAAAAGATCTTCATTTGTGTTCTGAAGATGAAAGAAAGTCTTACAGGTGTGGAACGACATGAGGGTGAGTAATTAATGACAGAATTTTTAGTTTTGGATGAACTAACCCTTTAAAGCTGTGAATAGGATTGAATTCATTTTAACACTCATGTCAAACTGCATGGATAATAATAATAATTCCTTACATTTATATAGCGCTTTTCTGGGTACTCAAAGCGCTTTTACACATGGAAGGGGGAATCTCCTCAACCACCACCAATGTGCAACATCCACCTGGATGAACGCCAAAACGCCTACCACACACCAGCTTATTGGTGGAGAGGAGACAGAGTGATGAAGCCAATCAGTATATATGGGGATGATTACACCCCTAATCTTTTCGAAGGACATCCTGGGATTTTTAACGACCACAGAGAGTCAGGACCTCGGTTTAACGTCTCATCCGAAGGACGGTGCTTTTTTTAACAGTATAGTGTCCCCATCACTATACTGGGGCGTTAGGACCCACACAGACCACAGGGTGAGCACCCCCTGCTGGCCTCACTAACACATG
Source organism: Elopichthys bambusa (assembly GCA_037101425.1). NCBI lineage: Eukaryota > Metazoa > Chordata > Actinopteri > Cypriniformes > Xenocyprididae > Elopichthys > Elopichthys bambusa. The sequence goes on along the minus strand of CM074434.1, from coordinate 36,604,374 downwards.
ATGTGTGACATTTAACTAATGCATTGAATGGGTTATAATGTGATTGTTTTGTGTTTTAGCATGTGCACGTAACACGTTTGAACACACCTAGTGGGTAATCTTACTAAAGCCCCCGCAGTGTGGAGAAAATGCCAGGACTGGCAAGAACTTGCAAGAGAAATTAACAAACAGAGCGGGTGTGACAGGGAAAATACCTTCCCTGCATTCAGTGGAATTCCAACAGATCTAAATAATGAGGCCTGACACCTGAAGTGTCATTATAGTACAAACTACTTTAAACGATTTGAACAAACCATTAATGCGTAACGTGTCCCATGCTGTTTGAGCTACAGACATGAATGACACCTCAAACTGAGTGGCTTGTTGAGGAGAGTTGGGCCATAGATTTACACTGACAAAGTGTGAACCCATGGGATCCCTAAATTATAGATACAGGATGGTAGGCTCTTCTGCTTTTGAGCAATGTTTCACAGAGACAATCATAAACTGTTATAATGTTACTCCTACAACAAGGATGGCGAGTTTTGAATTTTACAATTAAAGAGGCTCAAAACACAAGAGCGTTCAAAAATTGGGGGTTTGGTACGATTTTTAAATGTTTTTAAAAGATGCCTCTTAGGGCCTGTTTACACCAAGAACAATAACTATAAAGATAATGACAACTATATTAGCTAATTATCATTCTGTTTATTCTAAGCATGCTGCAGTTTTGTCGTCTGCTGCTTTAAATGCTCAAACTCTTTAAAAAGCAGAATGGATTCTTTTTAAAAAAAAATTTTTATTATTTATTTATACATTTTAAAACATACAAATAAATAAATAAATGAAAAATGAACAGGAACAGGGGAAGATGAAAATACACACTAAAACATATTACAGTAAGAAGATACACTGAGGATTCTTTTCCCCCCAAAAAAACACTAATGTAATACAGTACAATCATGCATACAGTAAACACAGCAGTGTATCGGTCAGGCAATACAAGATTAGTATCAACATCTAGACTGGTGATAGATGTGGGGGGAGGAAAGGGGATCACACATAAAGAGCAGGGTCAAGCTGGAGAGTTCTGATATGTTCACAAAGGGGTTGCCAAAGCTTGATGAAAATGGTGCTAGGTCGGTGAAAAGAGTACCTAATTTTCTCTAGTTTCATAAAATAAAGAACATCTCTTATCCATCGAGTGTGAGATGGAGGGTAAGGGCTTTTCCAATTCAGTGGAATTAAACGCCTAGCTAAAAGAGTCAAAGAATGGCCAGGCAGGGAACCCCAAATAAACCTGTGACTGGACAAAGTGGAATATGGAGGTAATGGCTGACAATGAGACAAAAATTTGTCTCCAAAAGGAAGACAGGGCAGGGCAGGACCAGAACATGTGAATTAAAGTGGCTGAACCAGAATGACACCTGTCACACTCCGGGTCAATAGAGGGTTTAATGCTTGCTAACCTGGTCTAGACCAGTGGGCTCTATGAACCACCTTGCACTGTATGAGCCTGTGACGTGTGCAGAGAGGAGGAGTAAACCCTGTTCAGGACTGCTCTCCATGTCTCCTTGTTAATCTCAGTACTGATGTCTTGGGACCAGACAAAGCGTAAATTATCAGAGGAAAATTGCAAATGAACAATTATATTCACTAATTTACAAACTGACCCTTTAGTACAAGGATCCACACCCAGAATGGTGTCCAAATCTAAAGGGAGAGGCGCATTTGGAAAGTTGACCATTTTTTTCCCCGTACAAAATCTCGAATTTGTAAATATCTGAAAAAATGTTTTTTGGAAATATTAAGCTGAGAAGTCAACTGTTCAAAAGAGGCAAAAACACCATCGATGTAAAGGTCAGCAATAGAAACCAACCCAAGGTCCCTCCAGGAGGTGTAAGCACTGTCCAAGATGGAGGGGTGAAACAACGGGTTCTAATGTATTGGGGATAGCAGGGGGGTATTATGAAGACCAAAATGCCACAAAAACTGGGTCCAGATTTTAAGACTGTTTTTAACAATTATATTATTTGAATATTTCATTGGGGACAATGCGTATGGGAGGCATAAAAGAGCCGCCAGGGAAGAAGACTTACATGAGGCATTCTCGATATGCAGCCAGGATGGGGAGCTGACGGAGTTGCTTGTCTGGAACCAGTAAAGAGTGGTGCGTATATTTGCTGCCCAATAATATATTAGAAAATTAGGAAGGGCTAGACCACCCAATTGTTTTGTCTTCTGCAGGGGGGGTTATTACGAAGAAAACTAGAAATAGAGCTATCAAGTGCTACAAAAAAAGACTTTGGAATAAAAATAGGAATACACTATATAAGTAAAAAAATTTAGGGAGCACGCTCATCTTAATACAATTAACCCTACCGATCAGGGATATAGGAAGGAGAGACCAGCGATTAAAATCCTGTGATAGACGATTAAGCAATGGGACAAAATTGTGGTCAAATAAGTCTGAAAAGCTTTTTGTCACATTTATGCCAAAATATCTAAAACTTTGTAAAGAAGATCTAAAAGGCAGGGATGCTAATGGATCATCCAAGGCAGCTGTGTTGATGAGCATTAATTCACTTGTACTCAAATTTAATTTATAGCCTGAGATTAGGCCAAAATCCATTAGCAAATCAAGCACCAAGGGAATGGGAGTGCCGGGCTCAGACACATATAAAGAGAAGATCATCTGCATATAAAGATAGCTTATGCTCCAACCCTCCCCTTTGAATGCCAGCCATCGCACTGGATCTTAGAGCAATTGCCAAAGGCTCAATGGCTATTGCAAACAACAAGGGGGAAAGTGGGCAACCTTGTCTAGTCCCGCGACCAAGGGAGAAATACTCAGAATAGTTATAGCAGAATAGATTCTGATTGGCTATCAATGTTGTATCGCTCATCAGCTGGAAATATCATTTTGAGAGTGATTCCAATGATGTAATTTCTCTGTGCTGTTATCGTTATAGTTGTGATGTGAACTCTGCTGTTCTTTTATATTTATAAACATTTTTAGAACTATATTTTTATCATCATCATTATATGTATAGTCCTTGGTGTGAATGGGCCTTTATGTTCACCAAGGCTGCATTTTTTTTTTTTGACCCAAAATACAGTAAAAACAGTAATATTATGAAATATTACAGATTAAAATAACTGTTATTAATTTATTATATAAAACATGTATTATATAAAATATATAAATGTAATTTATTCCTGTGATCAAAGCTGAATTTTCAGTATCATTACTCCAGTCTTCAGTGTCACATGATCCTTCAGAAATCATTCTATGCTGATTAAAACATTTCTAATTATTATCAATGTTGAACAGTTGTGCTGCTTAATTTTTTGAAATTCGAAACATAAATATTTATTTTAAATACTTTTCTGCCACTTTTGATTTATTTAATGCATACTTGGTGAATAAATATGGAAGCTGGTTTTCACCAATTTTTATCTCGCAATTCTGACTTTTTTTTATAACACAACTGCAAGTTTATATATCGCAATTCTGACTTTATAACTATTATATTTCGCAATTCTCTGAAAAAAGTCAGAATTGTGAGATAAAAAGTCGCAATTACCTCTTTTATTTTTCAGTGGCTAAAACAAGCTTCCATAAATAAAAGTATTAAAAAGTTTTACTGCCCCCAAATGTTTAAACGGTAGTGTAAATGACATCTGTTATGATTTATGACTAACTGTCTTGATTTTTTTACTTATAGAGAGGGCTGTTAAATTTGCCGGAGGGGCCGTTATTGATCGAGCCAGTCCGTGGCCACACCCCAAATGTCACTTATCCCCGACACCCGCATGTGATCTACCGGAGTTTAACCTGGAGCAGCCTCAGGCGGCGACGCAGCACAGATGCACACAGCGTTCACTATAGTCCTTGTGGGGTCAAAGGTCAGAAAATAAAGAAATTATGTTAGATGCATAATCTTTATATGGTATTAAAAGGATACTTTGGAAAACTATATTTTTTAATCATTGTAAGCTGTGGTGCATGAGCAGAATTTGCGTGTGTTTGTGCAGATGGTTCTAGGTATTCCCAAAAGGTGGAGCAAGAGAGAGAGCACTGGGAGCAGGAACAGCATGGTGGGGATCATAATCACGATCCAAATCGGGAATGGAGTCAAGAATGGGAACGACCTCGGAGGATCTCCCCTCGCTCCATCAGCAAGGAGCGCTGGGTGGAGACCATGGTGGTGGGCGACTCCAAACTTGTGGACTACCATGGAAGTGGAAACGTTGAGTCCTACATCTTTACCATCATGAACATGGCAAGTGATACGGTTGGAACTAAGACTTTCATTGTATAGAAAAGAGCAGCTTGGCGAACTGTTACTTCGATTGCAGCTCTGACTTTCTTATGTAAATATTTTGTTTTACTTTCTTGTAGGTGGCAGGAATTTTTCACGATGCCAGCATCGGTAATGCAATCCATATCGTATTGGTCCGGCTCATTCTGCTACAGAGAGAGGAAGTACATATGAATTTATTTTGATATTTATAGATTTATTTTGCCAATCTGATTTATGCTGGTTAGTGCTGGTTAAACACAGACATCAGTGCTTAAGAAGTCTGAAAATAAGCACAAAATAACATTTGCTGTTTTTTAGCAGGGTTACTGGGCACCATATAAATAAAATTAGTTTGGACTTTTGTGTGCTTTCAGAAAGGGCTGAAGATCATTCACCATGCTGATACGACTCTCACCAGCTTCTGTACCTGGCAGAAAAACCTCAATCCTCAAAGTGACACTCATCCTGCACACCACGATGTTGCTATACTCATCACACGGTAAAAAGACTGCGGCCTGTATATGCGCACATGCACAATACACACATATATTTTAATATCTTTTATATTTAAATATTTTGTATTTATTATCTTTTATATTTTTTATATCTTGTATATTTAATTTTTTTATTTAGGTTTTTATTGCAGTAATTTCAACATTTCTTTACAGTTGGATGGTACCTGAAATCTCAGACAGCAAAGACAATCAACAACTGAATACATTAGTAAAAAAACAATTACATAAATAATAATAGTAATAAATAAATGATACTTTTACAATAGTATAATAAAGACAATAAAGACATCAACAATGCTATAAAAATAAAAGCTAATTCAAAATATTAATAAAAACTATAATGGTATATAAATAATACCAATTTTATTTAATTTAAGAAAAATTTCACATTTTCATTTAGTTTTTGATTTAATATTTATATTTTATTTTATTTCAGCTTTATTTCATTTAATGAAATAATTTCTGAAGGATCATGTGACTGAAGACTGGAGTAATGATGCTAAAAATTTAGCTTAGATCAAAAAATAAATTACATTTTTAAATATTAAAATGGAAAAGTTATTTAAAATAATTTTAAATTAAATCATAATTTAATAATAATTTTTACTGTATGCTATTTTATTTTTGTTCAGATAAATGCGGCCTTGGTTTCAAAAACAAAACATATATATGTTTGTTTTTTTTTCTTTTTTTTTTCTCTCAATATATACCGTATATTCACACACGTGTGTGTATATATATAGGTGCATCTCAATAAATTAGAATGTTGTGGAAAAGTTAATTTATTTCAGTAATTCAACTCAAATTTTGGAACTTGTGTATTAAATCATTTTAATGCACGCAGACTGAAGTACTTTAAGTCTTTGGTTCTTTTAATTGTGATGATTTTGGCTCACATTTAACAAAAACCCACCAATTCACTATCTCAATAAATGAGAATACTTCATAAGATCAATAAAAAAAAAAAAAGGATATTTTAAACAGAAATGTCAGGCTTCTGAAAAGTATGTTCATTTCTATGCACTCAATACTTGGTTGGGCCTCCTTTTGCATGAATTACTGCATCAATGCGGCATGGCATGGAGGAAATCAGCCTGTGGCACTGCTCAGGTGTAATGGAAGCCCCAGGTTGCTTTGATAGCAGCCTTCAGGTCATCTGAATTATTGAGTCTGGTGTCTCTCATCTTCCTCTTGACAATACCCCATACATTCTCTATGGGGTTCAGGTCTGGTGAGTTTGATGGCCAGTCAAGCACAGTAACACCATGGTCATTGAACCAGCTTTTGGTACCTTTGGCAGTGTGGGCAGGTGCCAAATTCTGCTGGAAAATGAAATCAGCATCTCCATGTCCTGGTAGCATCTCCATGTCCTGGTAGATGGCTGCGTTGACTGTGGACTTCAGAAAACACAGTGGACCAACACCAGCAGATGACATGGCAGCCCAAATCATCACTGACTGTGGAAACTTCACAAGCAACATTGTTTCTGTGCTTCTCCACTCTTCCTCCAGACTCTGGGACCTTGATTTCCAAATGCAAAATTTACTTTCATCTGAAAAGAGGATTTTGGACCACTGAGCAACAGTCCAGTTCTTCTTCTCCTTAGCCCAGGTAAGACGCTTCTGACGTTGTCTTTGGTTCAGAAGTGGCTTGGTACATGGAATGTGACAGTTGTAGCCCATTTCCTGAAGACATCCGTGTGCAGTGGCTCTTGATGCACTGACTCCAGCTTCAGTCCACTCCTTTTGAAGCTCTCCTAAGTTCTTAAATCGGCTTCGCCTGACAATCTTCTCAAGCCTGCGGTTATTCCTTTCACTTGTACACCTTTTCCTACCACACTTTTTCCTTCCATGAATATGCTTTGGCACAGCACTCTGCGAACAGCCAGCTTTTTCAGCAATGACCCTCTGTGGCTTACCCTCATTGTAGAGGGTCTTAATGATCGTCTTCTGGACAACTGTCAAGTCAGCAGACTTCTCCATGACTGCTGTTGGGATTACTGACCTAAACCCAGTATTTATACCCTGAGAATGGTCATTTAATAGAACTTGAAATTAAATATTCTAATAATTTGAGATACTGATTTTTTGCTTTTGATGAGCAGCAAGCTGTAATCATCAAAATAAAAACAAAAAAGTCTGGAAATATTTTACTTTATGTCTAATAAATCTAGAATATATTTAAGTTTTACTTTTTGAATTAAATTACAGAAGAAAAAAAAACTTTTCATGATATTCTAATTTATTGAGATGCACCTGTATATGAAATTAAAAATACATAAGATGCATATATAAATATATACATAAGAACAGTATATATTCATAGATTAATTCTTATACCTGTAAAATGTACTGCCAGTTGTCAGTATCTAAATGATCCAAATAATATCTAAATATCTTTATCTAAATTAACTGGATTTATTCAAGTCCATGAAATTATTTAATATTGCTGAATAGACCTAAATACAGTGGAATGCACCACTGAAACAACTGCACATATATAGCTACCTAGTAAAGAACTTAATAATACCATTACGAGGGGATAAAGTGTTGTCAAACACACACATGAACTCGCTCACTCTCATTCATTATCATAAATGTTTAAATGTTTCTTGGTTACAGTAATGGGGCTGTCTGTCTCTGAGCTTTTAACAGCCCCTAAACGCTCTCTTTTCAACCCAGAGCTCCACAGATTGAATGACCTCATCATGTTCTGATCCAAAGCTTTGAGATTCTCCAGAGCTGAACACAGTTTTGCATAAATGGCAAAGAATTCAACCCATGGCCATAACTCTTCTTCAGCAGTTTTACCCCTGCAGCACAACTTTAGTAGCCTATAAAATGAATCAAAGCAGCTGTTGTGCTCTTTTGTGTCTGACCTGATGTGATCTCTCCTCTCAGGAAGGATATCTGCGCAGGCATGAATCAGCCGTGTGAGACGCTAGGCTTGTCTCACCTTTCAGGCATGTGCCAGCCGCATCGCTCATGCAATATCAATGAGGACTCAGGGCTACCGGTCGCTTTCACTATCGCTCATGAGCTTGGACACAGGTACGTTTGTATGAAATTGTGTCATTCGTGCCTGAATATGGCATTCATATTTCACCCCTCCACCCCCCAAAAACACATATATGAACTGGTGTGACTAACACAAAGCAAAGTTTTTGCAAATGCATATATTTAGCCACAATGCAGTAAAAACAGACACCAAGGAAGGGGTTACACTCTAAAACATTGAGATTATAAAACAGACACACCCACTTAAACACACACTCACAGACTCACACACAACACACTATTATATACTATTATACACACACAAATGAACAATATGGCTGTTTATAACCTCAATAAGGTTGATTAACCTCTGATTAAGCATTTGTTTTTATTTTTGTTACATTTTTGTTGCATTTTGATGTTATGCATAACAAAATGTCTTTCTCTGTGTTCAGGTTTGACTGTAGTAAAATTAGTGCAAAAACTGACATTTCAAACCAATATTTCAACAACAACAACAACATAAAAAAAAAATACAAAAAGTTGGCCTGACATTTCAGCTGTGGCGGGTAAGACAGCCACTCCCACTAGCCACTTTAGCGGGTTGAATATCATTTCAGCCTATAGCCTAATCAAAGGTAGCCAAGCTTGTCATAGCACAAAATTACAATCCAATCACAATTCGTTATCAATAAACTTGCAGTTAGTGAAGGCGGGATAGGCTGAATCACGCAACACACAACAGATCTCCTTGCACCTGAATAGTCAACTACACGCACACACAGATGTCAAAATGTCCATCGTGTGGAATATCTCACGTGAATACAGTCGGTTATAGCTTAAGTGGACATAACAGGTGGGTAAAAACTGGATATGTGTCAGTATATTACATCCATGCATTCAGCAGCCCAATTAAATACCTGTCTGTCATTAATGTTAATCAAACAACAAAAGATGTTAAATAAATATTAAATAAACCTACTGTATCTGAAAAAAGAGTTTAGGCTATTTAATTTACTATTGTATTTGTAATTTGCTAATTTGCTTCTTAGTGCTTTTTATATAGCCTAACAAAAATAACTCATAAAATTATAACATTTATCATATTATGGTCATATCACCCACCCCTCGCTCACACATACATACCATGTAGGCCTAGTGTTGATTTAGGTGGTCAATCTGCATTTGAAAGTTTGAAAGGGTTTTAAATCTAGCTAATCAAGTAAAATGAGTCAAAATCAAGTAATTTTAGCATGCCAAAGTCAACTTTAATCATATAAGATGTAATTTCCCAACAGCAAAATTGTGGCCAGTGAAAATGCTGAGTGGCTAGTAAAAATCACTAGCCACAGTGGCTGGTGAGCAAAAAAGTGAATGTCAAGCCCTGTTTATATCTAAAAATAAGTATTTATGTCTAAAAACAACTAGTTCAATTGTTTTTAATTGAAAAGTAATAGAAATATTAGGTTTTTTTTTTTTTGTATTATTTTTAATTAGAAAAAAATCATAAATATTAACTAATTGTACTATAATAAATGCATGCAAATTTAGTGCATCTTTATAAAATAAAAGTGTTTTACATTGCACATCAAAAGTGTTATATAAAATAATGTGACTAAATTAAAATACATTTCTGCATGGTGTTATATTATATATTTTCTACAAAAATATTGAGCAGCACAACTGTTTTCAACATTAATATAAATAATAAAAAAAATATTTCTTGAGCAGCAAATCATCATATTAGAATGATTTCTGAAGGGTTATGTGACCTGAAAAGCAGAGTAATGATGCTGAAATACAGCTTATCATCACAGGAATACATTACATTTTAAAACATATTCAAATAGAAATTGGTTAACAGTTAATTTGCAATAATATTTCACAGTAATACTGTCTTTACTGTGTTTTTGATCAAATATATGCAGCCTTGGTGAGCAGAAGAGACTTCTTTAAAAAACATAAAAAAATCTTACCAACCCCAAAACTTTAAACGGCAGTTTGAAATGAAATTTTGGAAGATAATTCGAAAGGAAAAAAAGGTGTTGAGTGACTTAAGGAGTGATTCACCTTGTTTTGTGTTGTAGTTTCGGAATCCATCATGACGGTCAAGGGAATGACTGTGAGTTAGTGGGGAGACATCCCTTCATCATGTCCCGCCAGCTCCACTACGACTCCTCTCCTCTCACCTGGTCCTCCTGCAGCAAGGAGTACATAACACGCTTTCTCGAGTGAGAACACACACTCATTTACAGGAACATGTAATTGCATGCTTTATATCTTACGTCTTACCACAAATTTTGTAATATTCCAGACTATGATCTTCATTCATAAAGCTCTGTTATCTTCCTTTCACCTACCAGTCGAGGTTGGGGTTTCTGTCTGGATGACCGTCCATCTAAGAGGGACCTCAGCACCCCGGTGGCGGCACCTGGAGTGCGATACACACCCCAGCACCAGTGCCAGCTGCAGTACGGACCCAACGCCACCTTCTGCTCAGAAGTGGATGTAAGGAGTGCATTGTTCAAAAAACACAATAAATAGAAAGGGCAAGATCCAGGTTCAAATCAAGTTAAATATCTAAATAAATAAATAATCATTCATTCATTCACTGCAAACTATATTATCACCCAGCTCTTTATATAAAGTTGGATATATAAGTATGTCCAACTTTATCCGCATACAGACTGTATACTCGCATAGAGAAATATATGCTATGTAGCAAATCTTAACTGCTTGATTGCCTGTATCGTCGCAAAATTATTGCTGCGTCTGAATATGCCTATTTCCATACTATATACCAGGCAAAAAATTAGTAGTGTGTCTGAATTCATAGTATTCATAAAACAGTATGCAAAAAGTACCTGGTTGACCTACTACTTCCGGTGAGATTCTGAAGTATGCATTCGATGCACATTACTATTCCATGAGGCCACGGGAGAGGATTTGTGAATGGAAGTTAAGCAACACAACTGATGGTGTCACAAGACAATGACAACATGGCGGATGTAGTACGTCCGAATTTCATTCATACTACACACATTGATACTATATAGTATGTACTTTTTAACGGTTGTGAAGTAAGTTTTTAAACCAAATCCAACTTTTTTTCAGATGCAGCAACTATTGTCGCCCAGCTTTAATCTGTTAAAATGCAACTATAAGGCATGAAAATCTTAAGATGTTATAAACATTAACATTGTGATTTTCTGTAAAGCTGCTTTGAAACTATGTGTATTGTGAAAAGTGCTACGTACATTTAAAAAATTATTTTTAAAAAAAGAGGGTGCAAGTCCCCATGCAAAGTCACCCCCATGATAATAACATGTTCTGGGTGGATGCCAGGGTGTTGCAATGCGGATGCTTGGTGGATTTTAGTGGATTGCTATGCAGTTTCAGAGCAAGTGTTCCTGGTGGTTGTTTATTGCCTCTATTTAAAGGAGTCTACTCTATGCCCAAGTTTCTGTGGTATTTAGATTCCTAGATTTGGATTGGGACACTTTGTGTAATTTCTTTGGCCATTTTATTTTCCCAGGCAAAAATTGTCTAATCAAAACAGATTTTCAGAAAAAAATACATTAAATCATTTGAATATAATAAAATAATTATATTATAATTATATCTCTTCACTAGCCACTTTGGTGGGTTGAATTTTATATATAATATATACATTTTTCAATTGTAGTCAAAAGGCATCTGAAATAATAATCTAAGTGCAATGTAGTCAATATTCAGTTATTTCAATACGATAACTGAAATATCTGAAACGCTTCCAATACTTATTTTCTGTAGAATAGATAAATGATACTAGCTGCGCTTTATCTCTCTCTTCTCTCTGACAGCGAATTGAAACACAAACCCACCTTCCTTCACTCATTCTTTTCATTCGCTCCGGATAAACATTGTTGGTGTCACAGAGCTTGAATTTCAGCGTGGGATCTGCACGTATTGCACATAATTTTATACATTCCTGCAGATTTTGTTCTCGCACCCAAAGTGCGCACACATAAAGCCGCCTCTCAGTACTAAATTGAGTTCTTTTTCAAACAGTCAAATACAACCAAAATAATGTCAAAATGCCGGTCTTGGTGAATATTCATGTAAACACAGTCAGTTATGTTTTAAGTGAATGTAAACAGTTGAGAAAGAAAACGCATGTGTAACAGTATAGTGGATCTGCACGTCAGGTCTTAAAGTAACAGCAGCCTAATATACCTGCTGCCAAATTCTGAGATATTAAAAATATCTATATGGCAGTTTTTCCCCATGGTATCAGTGTCAGAGTTCTGGCCTGTGAAAATGCTGAGTGGCTAGTAAACTTTTTGGAGCAAAAAAAGATCATGTCAAGCCCTGGACACAGGTACAGTTTAGAGTTTAAGTTGTATTCATCTAAGAAGATTACTTTGATTTTTTTCTAAAATATAATGTATTTTCTTGTCTCAAATAACAAAGGGGATCTTCAGGATGTCATTAATGCATTAATTAATGCTGGCCCTTTTGTTTCCAGAATGTGTGTCAAATTCTGTGGTGCTCTGTAAATGGATCATGCCGCTCCAAACTGGACTCGCCAATCGACGGAACCAGATGTGGACCTGAGAAGGTAGGAGAGATTTACATGTAGAGAGAAGAACACAAAGTAGTTTTTTGTATTACTACATATTTAATTGTGTATCTGTGTGTGTCAGTGGTGTATCTCTGGTGAGTGTGTCATCATAGGAAAGTTGCCGGAAACAGTGCATGGAGGCTGGGGTCCCTGGAGCACCTGGTCTCACTGCTCCCGGACCTGTGGAGCCGGCGTCCAGTCAGCTGACAGGGAATGCAACCAGCCCAAGTACCACAGCAACTCTCTTCTCTTCATTATTCCTCAGTGCTTTTCTTTTTTTTCAATCAAGTTTTGTTCAGTTTGGGGTCAGTAAGATTTTTTAAAAAGAAATTAATACTCTTATTCAGCAAGGATGCATTACCCTGATCAAAAGTGACGGTTTCAGAAGTTTATCAAAAGTGACCAAATCAGCATATTAGAATGATTTCTGAAGGATCATGTGACACTGAAGACTGGAGTTATGATGCTGAAAATTCAGCTTTGATCACAGGAATAAATTATATTTTAAAATATATTCAAATAGAAAACAGTTATTTTAAATTGCAATATTTCACATTATTACTGTTTTTAGTGTATGTTTGATCAAATAAATGCATCATCTGTGAGCTTAAGAGATTTTCAAAAACATTACAAAACCTTACAGATCCCAATCTTATGTCTTTCGATTATACATATATATATATATATATATATATATATATATATATATATATATATACAGTGCTCAGCGTAAATGAGTACACCCCCTTTGAACAGTAACATTTTAAACGATATCTCAATGAACACAAAAACTATTTCCAAAATGTTGACAAGACTAAGTTTAATATAACATCTGTTTAACTTATAACATGAAAGTAAGGTTAATAATATAACTTAGGTTACAGTGTTACATTTTTTACTACATTTTTCAGTGTTACTCAAATTAGGGTGATGCAAAAAGGAGTACACCCCACAAGAAAAACTACTACATCTAGTACTTTGTATGGCCTCCATGATTTTTAATGAGAGCGCCAAGTCTTCTAGGCATGGAATGAACAAGTTGGCGACATTTTGCAACATCTATCTTTTTCCATTCTTCAAGAAAGACCTCTTTTAGAGACTGGATGCTGGATAGAGAGTGATGCTCAACTTGTCTCTTCAGAATTCCCCATAGGTGTTCGATTGGGTTCAGATCAGGAGTCACTGAATCACTTTCACCTTGTCTTTCTTCAGAAATCCAACAGTGGCCTTAGATGTGTTTTTAGGATCATTGTCATGTTTGAAAAGTGCATGACGACCAAGAGCACGGAGTGATAGTAGCATCTTCTCTTTCAGTATAGATCAGTACATCTGTGAATTCATGATGCCATCAATGTTGCCATCAAACTCTAGGCGGGCTTTTTTGTGCCTGGGCTTTAGGAAAGGTTTCTTTCGTGGACGGCACCCATGCATGCCATTCCTCTGCAGTGTACGCCGTATTGTGTCACGGGAAATAGTCACCCCAGTTTGGCTTTCTACTTCTTAAGATAACTGCAGTGAACTTGCATGCCGATTTTCTTCAACCCTTCCCAACAGAGGACGCTCCTGTCGAGGTGTTAACTTCCGTGGACGACCTGGATGTCTCTGTGAGATGGTTGCAGTTCCATCTTTTTTTTTTGTACCATATTTGCTACAGTATTCTGATTGTTTTTGTGTTCATTGAGATATTGTTTAAAATGTTACTTTTCAAAGGGGGTGTACTCATTTACGCTAAACACTGTGTATATATATATATATATATATATATATATATATATATGTAAATATATATATATATATATATAATATTAAACTTAGAAATAAATTTAAAAATAAATTCTGGGATATAGTGTTCTGTGTGCAGTGTGCTTGTTATATCCTGCACATTTTTACAAATGTATTGAGCCATTATTATGTGGATATTCTGTGCATACAGATAATTTACATACTGACTACAGATTAGTAGTATTACCATAGCAAAAATGCTATTCTGACAGCCTATTCATGTATTTCTGCATATTATCATCTGTACTACCAGCAGAATACACTAGAGGGCACACTTATATCTATTTTGCAAAGGGCTGCCTTTAGTGCTGTCATAAATTGACTAGCGTCTTAAACCACAACATTTTAAGTCTTTAATTAACCATTGTCTCTCTTTTTTTCTTCTCCCCATTACCATTCTTCCCCCTTCTCAGTCTTTCCTTGTACATTTTGCTGAACATAATGATCTGTAGCATGATTTTTGTTTCTATGTACAGACCTGAGTTTGGAGGGAAATATTGTACAGGTGAGCGAAGGCGCTACAGGATTTGCAACACAAAGCCGTGTGCCAGAAAAAAGCCCACCTTTAGAGAGATGCAGTGCAGTGAATTTAACACTGTGCCTTACCACAATGAACTCTACAACTGGATACCTGTTGCCAGCATCTGTAAGATCACTTTGCATCACATACATCAAAATATTCAACTCAAATTTATATATGCATGGTACAAGTGAAGATCAATATTTGTGGTCTATTTTTACTGTTCAAAAGTTGGTGGAATTTTTAAATGTTTTTGAAGGAAGTCTCTTCTGCTCACCGAGGCTGCATTTATTTACTCAAAAATACAGTAAAAATTGTAATATTGTGAAATATTATTACAATTTAAATGAACTGTTTTCCATTTGAATATATTTTGATTTAATCCTGTGATCAAAGCTGAATTTTTAGCATCATTATTACGGTCTTCAGTGTCACATGATCCTTCAAAAATCATTCTAAGATGCTGATTTGCTTCTCAAGAAACATTTATGATATTTGTTATTGTAGATCTTGTAGACTTTGACATCAAAGCTAATATACAAAGATTAAAAGAATTTCATGGGTTATGAGGATCTGTTTGAGAAATAATTTTTGCATATTTTTTCCTTTAGTCGTTTATGTACATTGTTAAATCTGTAAGCCATAGCATGTAAGCCACACATAGTTGACTCTTTTGGGCCTGTGGGCACCCTAGCATTATGGTTTTCTCTTTTGATTATATTTCTTCATAAGAACTGGCTACAGAACTAGCGCTTTTAATGTTTGTTACACTGAAGACTTTAAAAATGAAAACATGTGCTTTCTACAACTGAACAGCTGAGCCAAGATACTGAGTTAATGCACGCTGTGGCGGGTCGAGGCCTGTTGACATTAACATAAAACTTCTTACACGTGGCTGCTTACAGTTTTATAGACTTTGTTGGTTCACTTTCAAGAATGAAAGAACTTTTATTAGCCAGTTTTAGAGGCGTGTGGATTCCTGACACAAATGTTTAGTCATTGTTGTTTGCTCTGTTTAAACAGTTGGAGCACAGCAGGAATTTTAGAGTGTACATTACAGCCTAAAGATCATTTGATGTTTGCATGGTAACAGTATCTATTAATAATAAACTTTTTCTGGGTCTTTTGATAATTTTTGATTTACAAAAAAGTTCTGTGCTAGTACCATGGTATAGTATCTATGCCTACTGTTCAAAAGTTTAGGGTCAGTAAGATTTCTTTTTTTCTTTTTTCTTTTTTTTTTAAAGAAACTAATATTCAGCAAGGACACATTCAATTGATCCAAAGTGACAGTAAAGACATTTATAATATTACAAAAGATTTATAGTTCAAATAAATTAGGTTATTTTGAACTTTCTATTCATCAAAGAATCCTGAAAAAAATTTTCTCACAAAAATATGAAGCAGCACAACTGTTTTCAACATTGATAATAATAATAAATGTTTCTTGATCAGCAAATCAGCACATTAGAATGATTTCTGAAGGATCATGTGACACTAAAGACTGGAGTAATAATGCTGAAAATTCAGCTTTGATCACAGGAATAAATTACGTTTTAAAGTATATTCACATATAAAGCACTTATTTTAAATTGTAAAAATATTTCACAATATTAACATTTTTACTGTATTTTTGATCAAATAAATTCAGCCTAAATGAATAGAACAGAGACAACTTTCAAATTCACTGACTTTTGAACAGTACATAGTTCACATTTATTTGTATAGCGCTTTTCACAATACATATCGTTTCAAAGCAGCAGCTTTACAGAGAATGCATGTCAACATTACAATTTAGAGAATCTGGTATCGGAGGTGACTGTCCAATGTATGTGGTTTCAGAAATGTACATATAATCATGCAGTTAGCTAACAATGTATTAATTTAGGCAATTTAATTTACAATCACTGTTAGCAGTTTAATTGAAGGTAGAAGCAATGAGCTCCTGGAAATAATGAATTACATATTAACAATAATTAGGATATATAGAAATCCAGATGTTGATCCAGATGTTGCGTCATCTGAAGTCCTCGCAGGAGTTGGCGCCGTCTCTTCAAAGGTGATGGTCATCTGAGGTCTTCTTAAGAGGCTGGATCCAAACTGAAGCTGATGTACTCTCTAGTCAACGGAAAAACGGAAAAGCAAATGGCAAAGCAAATGAAGAATAATTAGCGTAGCTGCTGTTCATAACATTAAACAAAGATAGTCATGTGCAATTGATCTGATATGAGATGCATTATGTGCATGCTTGGCTAAAGAGATGCGTCTTTAATATAGATTTAAACTGGGTGAGCGAGTCTGAGCCCCGAACATCATCAGGAAGGCTAATCCAGAGTTTTGTGAATGTGAAGGATTGTAGGGCAATAGAAGATCGGTTAAGTACACAGGAGCTAAACCATTTAGAGCCATATAGGTGTTACGGTTGGGTTGCTGAAGGGATGAGGCATGCACGGACTTCCACAAAAAAATAGGGTATTTTAATAGATGAAGAAGAATGAAACAACCAAAAACACGTCTTAACAATACAACTATACAACAAGTCAACAAGTAGAACAGACAAGGAGTGAGAGGAGTGAGTCCATTATAAAGGGTGTGCAGATGATGAGGTCCAGGTGCAGGTGATGAGTGCTGATGGGGAGATGACGAGGAAGTGAGTGCAGGTGTGGAAACAGGAGGATCATGGGAAATGGAGTCCGGGAACGCAGGGAACTGTGACAATAGGTCAGTAGCAATACTTTATAAGTGTAGAGATGATAAAATTGGCGTTATATGATCATTTTGTACTAATTGTAGCTTGTTTATTGAGGAAGCAGGACAACCAGCTAGTAATGCATTACAGTAATCTAGTCTAGACGTCATGTAAGCATGAACTAACTTTTCTGCATCAGAAATAGATAACATATTCTGTATCTTAGCAATGTTTCTGAGGTGGAGGAAGGCTGTTTTTGTAACATGAAATATGATTTTCGAAGGACAAGTTGCTGTCTAATATAACACCCAGGTCTTTAACTGTGGAGGATGGAGTAACAGTACATCCTTCTAAATGCAGGTTGTAGTCTTGAGAGATTCTGTGTACAGGTTTTTGGCCCAATAAGTAATACTTCAGTCATATCTGAATTTAATAGAAGAAAATTACTAGTCATCCAATGTTTTACTTCTTTAACACACTCTGTCAGATTGGATAATTTGGAGATTTCATCTGGTTGTGTTGAAATATATAACTGAGTATCATCGGCATAGCAGTGGAAACTAATTCCATGTCTTCTTATAATATTACCAAGTGGCAGCATGTGTATTGAAAATAGCAGAGGGCCTAACACAGATCCTTGTGGCACTCCATAGTTTACTGATGTTATCTTAGATTTTTCCCCATTTAAATAAACAAAATTGTGACTGTCTGATGACAAAGGTATGACCTAAACTACCTTAATGCCTGTCCCTGAATACCAATGTAATTTTATAGTTGATCTAGGAGTATTTTATGATCTATAGTGTCAAACGCAGCACTGAGATCAAGTAACACTAGTATTGAGATACAGCCTTGGTCAGAAGCTAGAAGTAAGTCATTTGTAATTTTAACGAGCGCAGTTTCTATGCTATGATGAGACCTGAATCCTGACTGAAATTTTTCATCGATTTTTTGCAAGAAGGAGCACAATTGGACCAACACAACTTTTTCTAGTATTTTAGACATAAATGGAAGATTTGAAATGGGTCTGTAATTTGCCAATACATTTTGATCTAATTGTGGTTTCTTAATGAGAGGCTTAATAACTGCTAGCTTTAATGGTCTTGGGACATGACCTAGAGATAAAGACGAGTTAATAATATTGAGAAGAGGCTCTTCTGCTACAGGTAACAATTCTTTCAGTAGTTTAGTGGGTATTGGATCTAGTAAACATGTTGTTGGTTTAGACGCAATGATAAGTTTATTTAGCTCTTCCTGTTCTATAGTTGTAAAGCACTGAAACTGTTCTTGATGGGCAGCAATTGAAGCTGAATCATAAAACTCAGTAAAGAAATTCATAAAGTCATCGCTACTAAACTGTAATGAAATGTTTTGTTCTGGTGATGTCTGTTTATTTGTTAATCTAGCCACTGTATTAAACAAGAACCTTGGATTGTTTTGGTTATTTTCTATGAGTTTGAGGAGATGCTCGGCCCTGGCTGCTTTTAGAGTCTTTCTATAAGTATAAAGGATTTTACAAACTCTATAGTAAAATGCTTCACTGTATCATACAGTAAATAACAGGCTTGTCTCTCTTTCATTCTGTTTCTCTCTTACAGGGCGTCCATGCGAGTTACAATGCAAGCCTGTGGATGAGGACTTTTCTGAGAAGATGTTGGATGCGGTCACAGATGGAACGCCCTGCTTTATGAACAACAACAGCAGGAACATCTGTGTCAATGGTGTGTGCAAGGTAGTATGGCTGGGTATGTCTTACTCAACCCATTTGTGCTTGTGTGGTACGTCCGTTTATTAGTGTGTTTAGCTGTGTTTAGCCTTACACTAAGGGCGTTATCACACCTGTAGATCATTTGCTTTGTTCTGAAACAAGGATTCAAATTGTTACAATGTTTCTTCTTGGTTTGGTTCGCTTTCACAAGGCAACAGTTCTAAATGGACCTCTCATTGTTCAGCATGCAACTGTTTATGTTCCAGGATTCGGCTATAAAATTGAGTTTATACATCTATTTTTTAATATAAATATTTGAAAATTTGGTATCTGAGGGTGCAAAAAAATCTAAATATTGAGTAAATCACCTTTAAAGTTGTCCAGATGAAGTCCTTAGCTATGCATAGCCACTCACAAAATTAAATTGTTGATATATTTATGGTAGGAAATTTACAAAATATCTTCATGGAACATGACCTTTACTTAATATCCTAATGATTTTTGACATAAAGGAAAAATCGATAATTTTGACCCATGCAATGTATTGTTGGCTATTGCTACAAATATACCCATGCTACTTATGACTGGTTTTGTGGTCTAGGGTCAGATATGCCTAATCGAACCAAACTAAGAGAGAAAATGTACCAGGTTCTGAAACAAATGCTCCAAATGAGCCAGGTGTGAAAACGCCCTAAGTGTAACAAAGTATTTGTGCACTTGAGTGACACTTTCACATGTCTGAACTTCATTATTCTTGTTCAGTGCCTTTGAATCAGCTGGAGCTGGTGTTTAGGTGATTTTTAGTGGATGTATGAAGTCAGTTCTCTTCAAGTAACCAAGTCTAGTTAATCACACTAACTAGAAACATGTTCCACTGACGTTTCACAAACGCAAAGTGGCGCAATGCTTTTCAGCTTCATTTTGAACTGTATGCACTTCCATTCAAAGGTTTGTGGTCAGTAAGATTTTTATATATATATATATATATATATATATATATATATATATTTTTTTTTTTTTTTTAAAGAAGTCTCTTATGCTCACCAAGGCTGCAATTATTTGATCAAAAATACAGTAAAAACAGTAATATTGTGAAATACATATATTTACTATATTAGTATTTAATATAAAATTAGAACAAAATATAATTTGTTCCTTTAATGGCAACCGTGATATTTTTTTCAAGATTCATTGATGAACAGAAAGTTCAAAAGAACAGAATTTATTTGAAATAGAAATCTTTTATAACAATATAAAAGTCTTTGTCACTTTTGATCAATTTAATGCCTCCTTGCTGAATATAAGTATTTAATTTCTTTCAAAAAAAGAAAAAAATCTTACTGAACCCAAACAGTAGTGTATATTATCCAGATATGTCACCTACAGGTCCATTTCAAGATAAATCAACCTTAAAGGAATATTTCATCCAAAAATTTAAATTCTGTCATCATACTCACTGTTCTGCCTTAACAAAAAACAAGTCATACAGGTTTGGAGCGGCATAAAATTATGACATTATTTTCCTTTTTTTTGAGGACTTTTATGTCTTTACAATGTTTTTACAAATACATATATTGGTTGGTCAACAACATGTAGGTGCATTTTTGTCTCCTTATATTGACCTTTCATGTTATGAGAAAAGTCAATTCTGAGTTATGTTTTTGTGCCATAAAGAACAATTATATTTTGTGTGTATGTATGTGTGGTGGTGGTTTTGTATGTGTTAAATATGTGTAATCTTTTTCCAGGAGGTGGGTTGTGATTTTGGCATTAATTCTAATGCTAAAGAGGACAGCTGTGGCGTTTGTCTCGGTGATGGATCCACTTGTGAGACGGTGAAGGAGAACTTTGTGAAGCAAGATGGATTTGGTGTGTAGCTCACATGACTTACAGTATATATTTATATGTATATTTACATATATTATTGATTGAATTAGATTTAACAAATGATAAATAAAATTATATATGTCCAGATGTGTGTTGAAACTGCAGTGTTTGAATGATGCCTTATAGGGTTTATAAGTGAGATCATGTAATTTAGGTTACATGGACCTGGTTTTGATCCCTAAGGGAGCACGGGATATCTTCATACAGGAAGTAGAAGAGGCTGGGAATTTCCTTGCGATCCGAGCAGCTGATTCAGAGGAATATTACCTCAATGGAAATTACATCATTCAGTGGAACGGAGAGTATGAGGCAGGTGGCACAAAGTTTTACTATGAGCGGAGCGGTAATATGGAGAATCTCACCTCTGCAGGTCCAACAACTGAACCTGTCATGATCCAGGTACTGACCCTCACGCACGTGTAAATGCACAAATATTAAAGGAATATTCTGGGTTCAATATCTTTTAAACTCTATAGACACCATCAGGTTTATAAAAACAAAGGAAAATTGTGCACTTACATTAAAGTCTATACGGCAAGAAATGTTGAGATTTGTAGTAAGGTAAAGTAAGGCTAAAAAACAATCATTAAAAAATAATGATGATAATTAAAATAGTGTTTATGGTTAGCATCTCTTTCTGCCAAAGATATCATTTCTGTTGAGAACAGAAAAGGTTGGCAAATGAGTTTATAACGCCATTGTCATACTGATACATAAAAATGAAGCCATTTACAATTTAATTTTGCTTTGCCCCATACACTTTCATTTAAAATCATAACTGTAAATATAATTTTTGTTTGTATTAACACATTGAGTAAATAGTCAGTGTTATTTACTGTGATAATTTACATGTCACAAAAAGAGCCCATTGTATTGAACCTGAAACATTCCTTTAATGAACCACTGGACAGAGCTGGGTAGATTACTTATGAATTGTAATCTCTTAGATTACACGTTTTTGGTAACGTAATCTGACTACTTTTGGATTACATTTAGATTACTTTTGTGCTAACCCTTATTTGATGTCACATATATTGTAGGATAATCTTGTACTACTTTAACAGATACAAAGAAAAAATATATATATTCTAAGTGCAATGTATGGACCGTTAATACTTCAAAATATTAACACTAATGCACCTGTTAGTGTTTGCTGATAGTAACACTGAATGAAACAAAATCACATCTTATGATTTTAAAACATATTTATTTAAAATTAAGTAAGTTTAGAAAACAACAACATTACAAAAACAAATACTGAAAAACATGCAATATTACTGCTACATCAAATATTTCATATATATTATTATTATTATATTATTATTACCTGGTTAGTACCTTGATGGGAGACCTCCTGGGAAAACTAGGTTGCTGCTGGAAGAAGTGTTAGTGAGGCCAGCAGGGGGTGCTCACCCTGTGGTCTGTGTGGGTCCTAACACCCCAGTATAGTGATAGGGACACTATACTGTCAAAAAGCACCGTCCTTCAGATGAGACGTTAAGCCGAGGTCCTGACTCTCTGTGGTTGTTAAAAATCCCAGGATGTCCTTCGAAAAGAGTAGCCATCCTGGCCAAATTTGCCCATTGGCCTCTGTCTATCATGGCCTCCTAATCATCCCCATATATACTGATTGGCTTCATCACTCTGTCTCCTCTCCACCAATAAGCTGGTGTGTGGTGGGCATTCTGGCACAATATGGCTGTCATCGCATCATCCAGGTGGATGCTGCACATTGGTGGTGGTTGAGGAGATTCCCCCTTCCATATGTAAAGCGCTTTGAGTACCCAGAAAAGCACTATATAAATGTTATGGAATTATAAAGGAATTATTATTATTTCATTTATATTTAATCTATATTTTATATATATTCAGGGTTTTTCCTGGCTCAAAATGAGGCGGAGGTGGTAAAATCCTGATCATGGCAAAAAAAAAAAAAAAAAAAAAACACTTTTACAAGCATGTATTGTAGAATTTTAATATTAAGAGAATAAGATTTATATTTTGAGAATACTATCAGAGATGTATGGATAAGCTCTAACATCACCCAAATCCGCTGTTAAAAATCATTCACCTGCCAACTTATGATATTAAGATATCTGCACCTGATCATCACAAAATAATTATTCAAATTCTCAGTGTTAAGCATGATGATATAATAACATATTGCATTTAAGTAGGCTGCTTTTAAATATATATCTAAAATAAAAGTTATTGTTTGGCAAAATGAAATTTCCTTCATAGCCTAAACACAGGCTTTAGGTTTCTCCCTTCAAACTAAAATTGTCACTGTTTTATTACATCAATGTTGAAAAAACAGTCTTATCAGAATAATTTCTGTTAAGCTTGTGTATATATTTGTTAAAGCTGTTAAGTTTTTAAGCAATATCTCGGGGGGGGGGGTTCCTTTGTGTTTTATAGCCATATGCTTTCATATGCTTTCCTTGATTGGTGAATAGAAATGCGCTGTCGTAAAAGTAAAAGAGTGATGCACATTCCTTGCGTTTTACCAAATTAGAATTCTGTGTCTTTATTCAAATCAACACATTAATGATTTATCTCTCATCCACCCGCGACCCACCCGCAATTACTTTGAATGTACTTGGCCGGCCCAACCCGACGGATTATCTGATACGGATATAACCGCGATCTGCACATCACTTTCGTGTGCTCTCGCAAAACGTCTTGAGTGGCTCCGTTCGAGGCAAGCAAGGGCCGGACTGAAAGCGATCAAAAGCGACAAAACCCTATATTTCATCTATATTTCCCCCTCACCACTGGAAAAACTCTGAGAATCACAAACGTATATAAGCGGCAGGTTTATTATGAAAAAAATATAAACGTTAAAAAAATGAAAAATCAATGAATTGTGAACAACTGCCATTATGTAAATAACATGTATTCATGTAATCAATAAAAAAGTAACTGTAGTCTGATTATGAGTATTTTAAAAAGTAGTTTACTCTAATTACAGGTACTTGATTTCTGGAATCTGATTACGTAATCCAGATTACATGTAATCTGTTACTACCCAGATCTGCCAATGGACAATTTTCCCAGAAAGCATTTTTGTTAGAATACCAAATTTTGATTTAATTTAGTACTCACTCTGGTGAAAAATAATTTCATTATCATAGCAGACGCAAAGAGTGGTTTTGATTTATCAGTCTTCTTCTGACATTATTTATGTGAGAAAGCATGAAAAGTATCTTGACAAATAAAGCTGTTGCGTTTAAGACTGGCGACACTTGCAGAAGATGATTTCTTGAATACTGTCAGTAATGATGGATGTTTTTGAAATGTTCAGTTGTTGTTCCAAGAGCTGAATCCTGGTGTCAAGTATGAGTACACCATTAAGAGGAGCCGCCCATTGGGGAACGAAATTCTGGAACCAGAATACATCTGGAAATATGGAGCCTGGACTGACTGCAGCACTACCTGTGGGCTTGGTATGGAGATTTTCTTCACTTTTCGTTACAGTCCGTAGTTAAAGTGACTCATCATAATCTTTTATGGTAACAATCAATTGAAACGCAGTAGTTACTGGGTTTGTTGTTGTTTGAAATGTTCTCCCATCATTTAGATATCTTTGATAACTGGTAGGTCTGACCTTTTTTCTCTCTGTATAGGTGAGCAGCATCAGCCTGTGCGCTGTTTTGAGCCAGAAGTTGGCGTGGTTGAAGAAACACTGTGTGACCCCAGTACACGTCCTGATGACAGGCATCGCAAGTGCAAGAACATGGACTGCCCTGCAAGGTACGGTACTGTATAAATAATTGCTATGTTCAGAATGGCACACCACCATACTAATCTTATTTATTATTTCCTCAGTGTGTGGTATGTGTACCGTGCATAGTATGCAACTTTTCTGTACGCACCGAATACCCAGAGGACCTATGATATTTGCAAAAATGGGCATTACACAGCAGAGTATACTGTGCTGATTGCTGTATCCCATAACACCGAATGTAATTTCCAGTGTGACGAAAGAATTATTGGAGTTGTCGTCTTCACCTCCACAGCCGATGGAAAGCAATCCGATGGACTCGGGCAGAAATCATGCTTATGGATGAGCTAATGTATTAAAGTTTTATTAACATTACTATGGTATGAAGCAGGGCGAGCCAAGAGCCGCTGGAGTCCAGTGGAGCTTTTATTATGCTTATGCTGCAGTTGGCTGCTTCCACTCTTTTCGTTGCGTATGTGGGGTAAAGCAGCGCTGTTTTAAAACAATCATACTAAATACATTTGAGTGTGTTGAAAGTTATGTTATAACATTACTCTGTGCATTTGCTCGATGGCTGGTAGAAAATGGAAAAAGCTCTCTCTGATTATGCTATGTTAGCCAACACAAAATAGTGTTGCCTCTGAGGCATGGTAAAAACATGGTACTCGTGGTAAATTAAGAACACAAGCAATTCAAACAATAAGACTTCTGTTGATAAATGTATCCAAACAGTTGCTCACCTGTCTAATAAAATAATATAAACACATAATATAATAAAGCATCTTCAGTGTTTCCATGGTTTCTACGAAAGTAAAACTGGAAATCGAGGGTCATTGACATGCGATGAAATGACATAGTCCGTGTCCTGGTTAAAATTGCTGATTTCTATGGATTGACATTGTTCTAGTGGTTTTTAGATGTTTTAATCCAAAAACCGTACATATTGTGCCTTTAAATAGGAAACTTTTACCTTTGCGTATTGCATACCGTTTCACTTAAAATATAAGCCTTAAAATAAGCTAAAACAACTAAAAATCA
The DNA here is from genome assembly GCA_037101425.1 of Elopichthys bambusa. Lineage (NCBI taxonomy): Eukaryota > Metazoa > Chordata > Actinopteri > Cypriniformes > Xenocyprididae > Elopichthys > Elopichthys bambusa. Next base: position 36,578,626 of record CM074434.1, on the reverse strand, counting down.
AGATATTTATTAGTATTTAGTTATTTTTATAATGAATAAACATCTTTCTAGTTATGCCAAGATCTAAAATATTTTATTGGGTAGAAATTGTGAGTGGATATTAATGTGGACAGTATGATGTTGTGGACAATAGACCTTAATCAGGGTAGCGCTATATTTCATTTTTGACAGGAATGATAACAAGGCTGTGAGGGATAGAATGCAGTGCATTCAATGGATTGTACTGTTGTTTAACAACATACCAATTGTTCAGCTGACGAAAAGATCTTTATTCAATTGTAAAGACTATAACTCCATCCCTCACAGCCTCATTTTCATCCGTGTTAAATTCAATATGGCATCTAACCTGACTAAGGTCTGTGGGGGGGCTTGAAGTCAAAAAGGTTGAAATACACTGGGCTAAACTCTTTGCTGGCTTCAGGTGGTGGGTGGGAGGATGGCAGACATGCTCGGCTACATGCGGTCCAAATGGAGTGAGAAAGCGCACCATTCTGTGTGTGCGTACGGTGGCCGGAGAGGAGCGGGTTCTGCACCCTGGGGACTGTAAGCAGCTGCTCAAACCCAAACCTGTAGTACCTTGCAACAGAGATGTACCATGTGGATCAGAATGGACTGTGGGGAACTGGAGCGAGGTGGGCTGTTTTATTGTAAATTAACCTGATTAATGTTCTTTGTGTTAGAGCTCTTATAAGTTTACAGAGCCCCTAAAGGGACATGGGAATTGTAAAAAGATGGAGATGGTGGAGGAAATTATATATCAATGCTTTTGTGTTCGCTTGCAAAATTTTCACCTTCCCCTAAGAAGCTTAGCTTTTGCTTGCAAGACTTTTGCTTTTGCTTGCATGACTTTTGCGTTCCCCCAAGAAACTTTGCGTTCACTCGCAAAACCTTTGAGATGGAAATAACTCATAATCACTCATTTATTCATCCCGCAGTGCTCTCTTTCTTGTGATGGTGGAATAAAGTCCAGAACTGTCAAGTGCACGGCAAAACAACCCAGCCTGTGCAACCCTTCCAGTCGACCTCGTTCCACAATCCTCTGTAACCTCCAGAGCTGCTCGTCCACTAACAGATGGACGGGTTCTCCGTTCCGACCACGATTCCGACCTAGAGTCCCTCCTAAAATCCCAACGCAGGCCCCCAGGACCCAAACACCAGGATATAGTACCACTATCATGCCTCCTAACACTACTTCCATTACGACACACACCAATACTTCCCCAACATCCACAACATCTGACATCATCCATGAAGATGACCGAGATTTTATCTTGGTAAGGGATGGTCATAAAGACAATGGTGGTCAGGGAGCAGTTCCCACAAATACAAAAGACCAGGGAGCTCCTGAGGATGAGGAGGGAAGCACAGACCTGCAGCCTCCGAATAAAAGCTACTCAACGGGTTATGATTACATAGTCGAAGATTCAACTGGAGAAGAAAGGGCACATGATGATATGTTTATCAGCACACCCACATTCACTGTCCGACCAACCACAACTCAAGCACCAATGCATACTAACATTGGCACAATAAAACCAACCACTAGAACCCAATACATTGATCTGACAACACATCAATACACTAAAACAAGCCCATACAAACTAAATACCACCCCAAACCCAAAAGTGCCACATTTGAATACTCAAAGTCTACAAGTAACTTTGCCTACAGTGAAGATTCTGAGAAAGGCCTCACAAACACCGAAAGGTCCCAACAAAGGCAAGGCACCTAAAGCTCTCAGGCAGACGGAGACGGCGACCACCACCGATGACTATGGGAACCTGAATGCACGAGATTCCGTCAGTAGGAGTGCATTTTGGGAAGTGGGCAACTGGAGTGATGTAAGAATGCTTAATTAGTCAGTGTCTAATGTAATCTGCCTCTCGTTGCATTACCTGCAAAGAATTATGACTAGATGTGTGTTTCCAGAAGGAAATGGCAATGCTTGTGTGGCAGCAAAAGAATAGTGTTAAAGGTTTAGGTGACTTTAGGTTTTAGACTTTGGATGACATGTTGCTGTTGACGTTGTCATGAATTTTTTCCTCAGTATTTTTGTCTTGTTTTTCAGTAAAAATTTCTAAATATTCTTGAATCAAGATATATTTACATGAGAAGCAAAAAGAAAGTCTTGTTTACTGATAAACTCACTTTTTTTATATATATATAATATATATATATATTTATGCTTAAAATTAGAAAAAAATATCTGCCATTGGGTTAAATAAAAACATTTTTTATTTTGAGTTTAGTTTTTGAATAAAGTAAAGTTTTTCTTACCCCATTGGCAATTATTTTTTCTTGTTTTAAGAACAAACACAATTTTGATACATTTCTCAGAAATTTTTTTCAGGATTTTTTGATAAATAGAAAAGTCTTCACTGTCACATTTGATCAATTTATTAATAAAATATTAATTTTTTTTACAAAAAACTAAAAGAAAAATTGTTTTGACCCCAAACTTTTGATCATTGACCCCCAAACTAGTGTAACTGTTTATTTACACTTGAATCACTTAGGCCCTGTTTCCACCTGGTATTAATACACGTTTTGGTCGATCGGATCACAAGTGGACGACGCTAAATACAGGTGTAAACGTTTTAGCTTGTCCACTTTTGACCACTTCCAGAGGTAGTGGGAGACATATTCGACCAGATTGCTTTCGTAGTTTAGACGCTCATGTGGTCGAATGCATTCAAACAACCACAAAAGACCACCAACTCTCCGCCTACTGACCTAACGCATAAACATTATGGGAGGCGCACTAGCCAGACGGGATTTAAACTTTGTTGGCTGGAGACCCAAGTTTGGTTTGAAGACAAAAAACATACCAAGCTCAATGTTCTCTCACCATTCCTGATTTCTAACACTCACTCACAGCTTTCGGCCAGTCTTGAGGCTGTCAGAGCAGAAACGAAAGCTGCTGTTCTCCATTCATATGTAAATTGCGCAAGCTTATTTTGTCCATTAGATAAAAAAAACATACATTTACCCGCCCATAGACTCTCCCCTCGAAGAAATCAGGACAGAAGTGGTTGAAAGTGGACAAAAGAGACAGATTAAAACACCAGGTGTAAACAGGAATGTGTCTCCCTTGACCAAAACGCGTCTTAATACCAGGTGTAAACAGGGCCTTAGAGTAACCCATGTACTTCTGAGGTAATAAAATGCAGTTATGCAGTACTAATAATTCATTCAATGCATTTACTCTAGTCTCTAATGTGTATTCTTTGTCCCAGTGCTCTACTACATGTGGTCTTGGAGCGGTGTGGCGGTCTGTAACCTGCAGCTCAGAGCGTGAGAAAGATTGCGCCAGTGTGAAGAAGCCAGAACCTGCCCAACGATGCAACCTGCGACCCTGTGCCATCTGGAAGAGTGGTAACTGGACCAAGGTAAAGCCACATTTTCAAAAGAAACCTTAATTTCTGTGTGCTGTTCTGAACTGTGAGATCTCCCTCTTCTTAGTGTCCTGAAGGCTGTGTGGCTGACATGAAGCATCGAGAAGTGCAGTGCATTGACACACAGAACAGACGTCCATTGAGGCCGTTTCACTGTCAGGCTCTTTCATACAAACCACCCAGCAGTCTGCCCTGCAACAGCCGGCCCTGCCTAGAGTGGACATACTCACCCTGGGGAGAGGTACTGAACTGAGGATGCACATACTAATGTTGCATTATGGAAAATTGTCTAGTCTAGATTAGGCATGTGACGATATGAAATTTTCATATCATGATAATTGCTGAAGCTTTTATTGAATTAAGTTACAAAACTTTAGTGTTGTCCTCATAACAGGTTTAATAACTTTTTTTTTTCTTATTAAAAAAAGAATCAGAACATTTTCAGTCCCTATCTAGGGAATGTTTTAGTCCAGATTAAAATGTAAATATGTTTAAGTTTAAAAATAAATAGCCTATTAAGTTTTTAAAGAATTAAGTATTTGGTGCTGCAATGAAAACCATTGCAAATACAAAAATCTGAATGGCTGTTAAAAACATTTAAAGGGTTAGTTCACCCAAAAATGAAAATTCTGTCATTAATTACTAATCCTGATGTCATTCCACACCCGTAAGACCTTTGTTCATCTTCAGAACACAAATTATCTTAATTTCATTTTTGATGAAATCTGTGAGGTCCAAAAGGTCCAAAAAGGTACTAAAGACATTGTTAAAACAGTCGATCTGACTGCAGTGGTTCAACATTAATGTTATGAGGCGACAAGAATACTTTTTGTGTGCAAAAATAAAACAGAAATAATGACTTTATTCAACAATCTCTTCTCTTATCATTATTATTCTCTTATTGTCATTCTCATACACTGTTATATATATTAAGCGCTTCCAAGTTCTACGTCAGAATGCAGACTCATTGGCCGGTTCCTGCTTCAGCATCACTCGCATGTGTCGAGCTGCTTACGTGTGCAGCTTTGGCCAATACTGAGCCGGCATTCGGACGTAAACATGGAAGCCTTTACTGTGCTTACCCCGTCACCTGCGTAAGGATAATGACAGGGAGGAGAAGATATTGTTGAATAAAGTCTTTATTTTTGTTTTGTTTTTACACACAAAAAGTATTCTCGTCACTTTCTGGACTATGAAAGTGTTGATTCATATATCTCTCGGATTCATCAAAACTATCTTAAGTTGTGTTCTGAAGATGAACGAAGGTCTTACGGGTGCGGAAAGACATGAGGGCGAGTAATTAATGACAGAATTTTCATTTTTGGGTGAACTAACCCTTTAAAGGTACATTTTCATTATTGGGTGAACTAACCCTTTAAAGGTGCAGTAAGCGATTTCTGGAAAATGCTGTTCAAAGTGGATTGGACCAAGCAGCACAACACACTTGTAGCCAATCAGCAGTAGGGGGCGTGTCCACTCATGATTGAGAGAGAGAGACTTGAAGAAAGACTGTAGAAAGAGAGATGGCTGAGAGACATTACAAAAGAGAAAAGGTCAGAGGAATATCACTGGAAAAAGAAGAGTTATGATCAGACAAGAACTTTAGGACCTGCGTTAATATTAGAAAAGCTTTCCAGCACTGGAAAACCTGAAAACAGACACCGATGTTGCATTGTTTCTGCTCCATACTTAAGTAACATTGATTTTTCTGTTTCACAGAACCAAGATGCTTTTGTTGTAATGTTAGCTATAGTAACAGGTAGTGTTGTCAAAAGTACTGGTACTTCGGTACCAAGTCGGTACTGAAATTTTGAAAATGTGACGATACTAGCATTTCTGTAGTACCAGGAGTACCAAGTATCCGGGTATATTCGGTACCCACTGATAGGACTGTGGCAGTATTTACGTGAATATGACATGAGTGAAGCACAATGCTTTGTTTATAAGAGAAATAATAGGTTAGCAATTAAATGTGACATCGCAGCCATGGAAACTTTTTGATTCATGCCGAATGAGAGAGGTACGGGAGTCCATAAATTTAAGCTTTGTCAGGTTTGTATTCTGTTTTAAGAATTGCGATCTGGTCACCGATTATCAGAGAATTTAACAATATTCCATTAGTTATTCCACTGAACATGGAATCTCTGTTTATTTTTCCAAATCTCACTTGCACAGGGGATCATAAGCGTTTCTTCCTTTCGTTTGCTATTAGGCCCATTATATTCGCATTCTTTACTGTGGTAAAGTAGAAAAAACCTAGTAGGACAGAAACCTTTTTGCTTGCACGTCAATTTCTATTTAACACAGTTTGCGCTTGTTATTAGACTTCAAGTTGATTTGTATATAGCGCGTTTCACACACGCTGGTGATTTTTAGTTTCGCTTTCTCTGGCAGCGCAAAATCAAACATAGCCTAAATGTCTTGCCCCTGCAGAGGATAAAACTCGCTCTTCAGACCTTTTACAACAAGTGTCAGTTGCTTTTAACATCAGGAGATAACAAAGATATTATAAAAGAGATTTCTCTTTCCTGCTCATGTCCCTCATCCCTCTCAAAGCGCAGAGCGGCTATATGACGTATCTTTGTGTGGAAATAAAAAAAACATGTTTTTTAAAAAAAAATAATATTTAACTTATTATTTAGGTTACCATTATTTACTGATATTTATTTAATAGTTTTACAGGCTGTAGTGTGTCGTTTCACTGACGAAATAGCTAAAATAAGCGCACGTCTATTACAAAATCGATGTTTGAGCATTTGTTTATTTTTTTTAATATTTCATAATTTTTTTCATCATATATATATATATATATATATATATATACACACACACACACACGCTCCAAATATTTATATGTATGATTACAATCATATTTAATATTTAATAATATTTCTTTATTTTCATAATATTTCAAGAAGCTTTATTTCGCTTCACTTCTGCTATGATAGAGACATAGACACTCTGTGCATTTTGGGGATGGAGCAATGAAGGGAGGGGTGTGTTTGTTTGGTTGATTTCAAATATCAACAGTGTTCAACAATGATTCTCAGAAATCACTTACTGCACCTTTAAATACTGTTCAGAAACAGAAAGTAGCAGCCTTCAGTGTTTACTTGGGTTAGTGGGATAAACTGCATTTCTGCAGTTCCATAAGCGCCATCTACTGTCAGAGAGTGAAAGTGCATTTTCATTCAGCACGTCTCCTTTACTTGATCCGCCATGCTTCTCATCCTTGTTGGGGTTATTTACATCAGAGTTCGCACATATCTCTTTAAACCAGCACAGATGCTGAGTTGTACATTTTAACCAGATGATGGAAAAGTATTTTAATGCATTCTAAAAATCAAAATAATTTGTATTATACCATGATCTGTCTGAATACTCAATTCTGATTGGCTAGAAGGTGTGCATTAAAACTGTTTAATGCACAGGTAGTTCTAGTCAGTTTAATTACCATTCTATATTCATGCACTGCTTTCATTGAAGTTTTCATTGTATTTTGAAGTGCCCACAATAACAATACCGTGTATGTTCATAAATGTTGTTATTATGATATATCATATTACCGTATATGAACATGTCTAGTCTACATCAGTGTTTTTCATCTGTGATTGACAGTGTTCTAAAAGCTGTGGGCAGGGAGTGAAGGAGAGGCTTGTGTACTGCCCAGAGTATCAGCGCTGCAACGTCACGCTCAAACCCAGCAGCACTGAGTCCTGCCATCTGCAGCCCTGCGCCAGCTGGGCGACTGAAGCCTGGGGTCAGGTAAAACACTGCACAAACCTCACTGTTCATTTATAGAAAGGAGTCAGTGTAGTATTTGGCTTGAGATCATGATGAATGCAATGTGTTGACACAATATTAGTAAGATTTTTTTTTTAATCCGCAAGGATGCATTAAACTGATCAAAAGAGACATGATGTTACATAAATTTCTATAAATAAATGCTATTCTTTTGAACTTTCTATTAATCAAAGAATCATGAAAAATATATATTACTGTTTCAACATGAGCAGCAAATCAGCATATTAGAATGATTTCTGAAGGATCATGTGACACTGGAGACTGGAGTAATGATGCTGAAAATTCAGCTTTGATCATAAAATTAATTTCAGCATTTACTAATACATTATTAAAAACAGAAGTTGTATTAGTTCATATTTAATGGAGCTAACATGAGCTAACAATGAATAGTTGTGTTTTTATTAACTAACGTTGAAAAAGATTAATAAAAACTGTAACAAATATATTGCTGTATTGTCACCTATAAATGGGACCTTATTATAAAGTGTTACAGAGACTTCTTTCATTTAAAAAAAACAAAATTTAACTGACCCTAAACTTTTGAACAGTAGTTTATTTCCTATTTAAACAGGAAGTTGGGGCATGACGTATGAAAAGAGCTTGTCCTTTTGTTAAGCCAAATCAGGTTTAATTTACAATCCATGATTTGCGACTTGCTAGTCTGAAGTATGTGGTATTTATAATCATGTGGACAGGACGTTCCAATTCCAGAGAGCATTTTATTGGACAAAAATACGTCCCTCCCTGAGCATCCATGATGTCTTCAAGGTTTTTATTGATTGACAGTGCTCCAGAAGTTGTGGTGGAGGGGTTCAGAAGAGAGCGGTGAGGTGCGTAAACCAGGAATCCGGCAAGGAAGAGAGGACGTCACTGTGTGGAAATAACAAAAAACCTGACAGTGTGCAGAACTGCAACCCAGAGGAGTGTAAAATTGATTTAGGTAAACTCAGTTATATAATATCCTGTCCTGTTTGTTTCATAATATATGATAAACATACAGTGGCCCCTAAATGTATTTGGACACTTAATAGTCCCTGAATGTCACTGCATTAGATAACAAAATATTAGACAAATACTGCAAGATCTTTTCTCTTCACTCTTAAACTTTCTTCATTATTTTTGCTCAGTATCTTTTAATCTTGATTCAAACACCTACATGATCTCATTCCTAAATGACATCGGCCATGTCTATTGAACCTTTGACAAAATGTCAAAGTACTGCCGTACTGCCATGTTCATAGTTCAGATATAAACACTGATGTCTACAAAAGTGATTAAAATTGAGCGAATCACCTTTTGAAAGTAACTTGCCAGGGTTGCCAAGTTTTTACAACAAAACCTGCCCAGTTGCTACTCAAAACTAGCCCAATTGTGTTTTGGGGGGTCCCCCGGTTAAATTCATGTTCCGGGGGCTAAATCTGTGTTTGTTCCCCTGGTAAAATTAGCATTCTAGAGGCTAAATATCATATTATTTGGGGTCGCTTCAACCCTCGGACATGAAAAACAGCAACAGTGTTAAAGTAGCCCAATTCCGCAGAAAACCACGGACTTGGCAGCACTGCTTGATGCTTCAAATAACCGTTGTATCAAGTACATCCTTACGGCACCAGGTGGCGACAAGCGACTACTAGAAATGTATTTGTCATGGAATCGTTCATTCAAGAGATTCGTTCAGAAACGCTGATTCATCCAGTAATAAAACAAGTGAAGTATTTATGAGTGAGTCATTGAATCATTCATTCAAACCGACTCTTTTTTGTTGTTGTTGTCAGAATTGCTGTCTGTTCAGAATCATGAGAGAATCATTATCTCTATTTGAAATTAACAAACAAACAAAAAAAATTGTGATTCTCAATTTATCCAGATTCGTGCAGCTCTACTTTTAGTGCTTAAAGGATTAGTTGAAGTCCATTATAAGGAGAATGTTTTCATCAAAAACCTTAATTTCTTTTCGACTGAAGAAAGAAAGACATGAACATCTTAGATGACATGGGGGTGAGTAAATTATCAGGAAAATTTTATTTGAAAGTGAACTAATCCTTTAATCCTGTTCTGTACACAAAACGTTCTGTAATTTACAGGAGTGACAACCGAATTAACTCCCGAAAAATGCAGGCAGTGATAACAGCATTTACAAAAAAGTGAACAACAAGATGTTAATTAATGTATTTAAACGCACATCAGGGATGTGTCTCTCTTCTGTATGCGCTGTGCAAGAAAACCACAGGGAACGAGGTATGAGCCTTGCCTCATTCGTTATGCCAGATCTTGCTAGAAAAAAAGATAATTGCTATTTTTAGATAAATCCAAATGCTTTAAATCAAAAACAAAACCTAAATATTTCAACCTGCATCTGCCTACTTTAATAACTCCATAAACTGGATCGCTTTATGAGCCAAGCACTAACAAGTTGTAAAATGTGTATAATAAGTGGACATGGCAACACTTCAAGTGCGCTCTCTGCGTAGCAGCCCTACAATCATGAACAAAACACGATGCCTCTGTAGGTGGTTTAGTTAAAATTGCAGAACATAACGAGTCTTCTTCTTTCAGCCGAACACAATCAGAATTATATATTTTTTTTAAATCTTGGCTCTGCCACGCTTAATAATGGGAGTGAATTGTGCCTTTATTTATTTGAAGCCCAAAATAGCGCATCCATCTTTCTATAAAAGTAATCCATATGATTCCGGGGGTTAATAATGGCCTTCTGAAGCAAAGCGATGTGTTTTTGTAAGAAAAATATCCGTATTTATAACTTTATAAACTATAATCACTAGCTTTCAGCAACGGCCGAGTCTAGTTCCGGCAGAAGAGTGACCTCTGACCTGATGCATGACATATTGACAAACGCGGAAGCGCAAAGGATAGAGCAAAACAAAAGACCGGTCACGAATTAGAAGTCTAATACAAGAAGTTTTAGAGGGAAATGTCGGAGGAGTTCAAAATAAGAGAAGAGGAGCTTGAGTGTTGCCCAGCCCTATATGTTTGCCAGAAGCCGGTGGTTATAGTTTATAAAGATATAATTACAGATCTTTATAGTTTATTTTTAATGTTTAATGTTAATGTAATTATTTTAATGTAAATATTTTTTGTTGTTTTGTTTCTCTTCTTTGCAGGTCTGGTTTGCAAGAAAAACAGCATGTCGACACTTTTCTGTGAAAAACTCAAGCTGCTGGGTCGCTGCTCCCTGCGCTCAATCCGCAAGCAGTGTTGTGTCACTTGTATGATGTAACACTTGCAGAGGTCAGGCTTGGGTCATCAACCAAAAGCGCAAACTACTGGACATGCTGCAGGCAGGGTTCATGGTGCTCTAGAAACGCAGACATCCCTCTCAAATATATGAAAACATGAGGTTTTTACTTGAACAAAGAATCCTGGAAATGTTTTCCTTCCATTTGTTTCAAAGTGCATCATGAAATGCATCCGGACACATCAAGCTTTAGTTACAGGATTCATTATCAGTTATATACAGTTAATCTATATATTATTTTTTGCACTCATTTTGGAAAATTTTGTCTTTTTATTTTTTTAATTTTTTTTTTACCCAAAAAGGTGTGTTTTGACAGGTTTACCTGTCAAGAACTGGTTGAAAACATACCAAGACACCTGTTTTTACAGAACCATTATTTTAAAATCATGGATCAGTTGGAAACTGCCATTAAGGGAGCAAAACTTTTGCACATACAGATTCAGGTTATTCATTAAAAACAGTAGTTATTATCTGATGTGATGAACATTAACGTTTTTACAGTCTAAAGGGAACATGTTTTCCCCATTCTACTGTGCTGATTTTCCATTGTCTTTCTATGTAAACGCGTGCTAGAAGGACATGTTTAACCTTTGCGCTCGTATCTTGTCTCTAGACTATTTTTTCCCCCCACTGACCTGCATCTCATGTTTTTAACCACACAAATGTGTTCTGTATGAATGGCTCCTAAATGTGCAGTTCTTAAATGAGTGTAGTTTTATGAACATATTTTGCACAAACCTAAAGTTAATACAGGGTTTCTGAAGGTTTTATGAAGGTCATTTTAGGACTTTTTAAAAGACCTTTTTGAGACCAAGTAAAGAAAATGTAAGGAATAAATTGAAAGGAACACAATACATCAATATTTTGTATTAGTTCTATTAGCAAGACTTCAGAGTTTGAAAATACAGCTTCCAACAGATGTCCGTTACTTTTTAATTAATTTTACAACAAGTAGCTTGAAAACCTCTATTCCCAACCACTAGAGTATGGAAATATCTTTTACTGATCACACTTCAAAAAAAAGTGATGTTTTTCCTCAGTATTTTTGTCTTATTTTCCAGTGCAAATATTAAAATAAATTCTAGTTTTAGGCATAAACTCACTTAAAGGTGCAGTGTGTAAATTTTAACAGCATCTAGCGGTGAGATTGCGAATTGCAATATAGAGAAGCTACGGTGGCCAACACAGGACAAAGATGTCGTCGTCTGAGACAGCAGAGAGTAGACAGTCAAGCAAACGCGCTCTGTAGAGCAGTTTGTCCGCTTAGGGCTACTGTAGAAACATGTCAGCTCAAAATAGCGACTGAACATGTAAGGGGACCCATGGTGTATGTAGATAGAAATGGCTCAGTCTGAGGTAATAAAAACATAACGGTTCATTATGTAAGGTCTTTATTCACCACTGAAAACATAGTTATGCATATTATATTGCATTTCTGTCAATAGGACTTCCTAAAATGTACACATTGCACCTTTAATTTTGCTCAGTTTTTCAAGACTTCATTTTTCATTTGCATCTCAAGTAAATGTATCTTGATTTAAAGATGTTTAGATATTTGTATTAGCAAACAGGAAAACTAAATTGAGGAAGATATAAATTATTTACAATGCATGTAACATTTAATGCCATAACTTTATGAATTTAAGACTTTCTGCTCTGATTTAAGGCCTTAATTTGTGCAAGCGTGAATTAAGTCTTTTAAAGACCTTTTTAAGACCCACAGAAACCTTGTAATGCAATAATTTTCAAATATGTGAATCAGTTTGTGTAGAATTATTAACAGATTAACCCAAGATATTATTAGACAGCATATTAATAAGATGCATGAAAAATTGAGGACATACATTTGGTTTCAGAGAGTTATGGTCTGAGGTTGGATTTTTTTATATTTTTTGTTGCAAAAATTGCTTTGAATATTTGTATTAAAGCAAATAACATCACTAACATCTCAACATAACTTGAGAATTTTAACCCTTTTTTTTCCTCTGCTACATCTGTTGATTATCGTCTTTATTCAGTGAATATACTGTCATAAAAGCGTTTCACCCAAGCAGTTTATATTTCCTAAACATATGATGGCCTAAGATTCATTATTATAAATGCACCAAAAAATACAAAATGTAAATGACTGTAAAGTAACAAAAATGCGAAAAAAAAGCAAATGACTGTGAAGTAACATGCTGCTTTAAATTATTAAAATAAGAGAAATGGTACTTTAAGCAGTATGTATTTATAACTTCATTCTCCAACCCTTAATACTGGATGTTTTTAAAATGAACAGTAAGATTTCTTGTCATCCAGTGAATCATTTTAAGTGTTGTGATGAAATGTAGGTCAAATATTTCAGGTACATAAAAAAATTGGGTTTGTTTCCATTCAACTATTATTGTTATTTTAATAATAATAAAAATTTCTTCTTAACAAAACACAACCGTAACTAGATTTTTTATAAGTTGTTACACAGGATATAAGATTTGTGGTTATCTGCACTGTATTTGTGGTAGGTTTTCTAGTTAATGTATTTTAGTTACAGTCATTTGAAAATATGGATCAAACTGTGTGAATATTGTATTCGTGTGGCTCACAGGAGCTTCATGGTGCTGTTGACTGTTGGTGCTCTATGCTTGTGAAGCTTCATCAGGGTGCTCAAGCATTTAAGACATTGTTAACAAGTTAAGTGCACATTGTCACTGAGGATGGAGTCGTTGCAGGTCAATCCTCTTTGGCCTTTAAAACAGGCCTGAACATTTTATATTGCTCATCTGTACTGCTGTTATGATTATAAATAAATGTGGCCATGATGTGCGCAAGATCTTTTGTGGTTGATGATTTGCCTGATTTCTTTCAGATCATTCTGACCACGTATGAGATCCAAGCTCTGTTCCAAAACCTAGCAAGCTGTACTTAAAGAGGTGATTGATTATGATTTTTAACTTTAGTTAGTGTGTAATGTTGCTGTTTGAGCATAAACAACATCTGCAAAGTTACGACACTCAAAGTTCAATGCAAAGGGAAATATTTTCTTTTACAGAAATTGCTGTTTAAGGACTACAACAAATGGCTGGTAGGGACTACAACAAGCTTCTTCCTGGGTTGGTGACATCACATATCCCAAAATTTACATAAACCCTGCCCCTGAGAACATGCAACAAAGGGGGTGAGGCCATGTTGGGCTGCTTTAGAGAAGAGGAAGAGTTGTTGTAGTAGAGTGTTGTTACCATGCTGTCATTTTACGCCGGACTGCTTCACAAACAAGGGTCAATTCAATGCTGGATTTGCACAAAAGATTAACATGACGGCACATGCTAGTCGATGAGTTGAATCAACTCCACAGCAACTACATAAATTTAATCACTAACCATTCAGAAACGTCCAGTTTCATTCAAAAACTTCTTCCTGAGTCTCTCCATCAGTGTCCGACTCCGGTTTGAACACTGTAAGGCAGAACAGCAGGGAGCAGCAGCTCATTTGCATTTAAAGGGACACACACAAAAACAGCATGTTTTTGCTCACACCAAAATAGGGGTAAATTTGACAAGTTATAATGAATGATCTGTCGAGTATTTTGATCTGACACTTCACAGACACATTCTGGGGACATCAGAGACTTAAACTACATCTTGTAAAAGGGGCATTATAGGTCCGCTTTAAAGTCAAGTCAAGTCATCTTCATTTATATAGGGCTTTTCACAATACATATTGTTTCAAAGCAGCTTCACAGTGACTATAAATAATAAATATAGAGCTGAGTATCATCAGCGTAACAGTGAAAATTAACGCCCTGCTTCCTAATGATATCTCCCAAGGGTAGCACGTACAGAGTGAAAAGCAACGGTCCTAGTACTGAGCCTTGCGGTACTCCATATTGAACTTGTGATCGATATGACATCTCTTCGTTTACTACTACAAACTGATAATGGTCAGATAAGTAAGATTTGAACCATGCCAATGCAATTCCACTAATGCCAACATAATTTTCAAGTCTATTCAAAAGAATATTGTGGTCGATAGTGTCAAATGCTAATAGAGAGATACAAAAACAATCTGATGATAAGAGCAAATCATTTGTAACTCTATAATGAGAGCAGTCTCAGTACTATGGTACAGTCTAAATCCTGATTGGAAATCCTCACAGATACTATTTCTTGCTAAAAAGGAACATGGTTGTGATGAAACTGCCTTTTCTAGTAATTTTGACAGAAAAGGTAGATTCGAGATCGGCCTGTAATTGACTAATTCTCTAGGATCAAGTTGTGTTTTTTTTAATAAGAGGTTTAATAATAGCCAGCTTCGGTACGTGATAAATATGAATTAACGATATTAAGAAGAGGATCTATGACCTCTGGAAGCATCTCTTTCAATAGCTTAGGCGGCATAGGATCTAACATACATGTTGTTGATTTTGATGATTTAATAAGTTTAGAGAATTCTTCCTCTCCTATAGCAGCGAATTAATTGAATTTTTCCTCAGGGACACTACAGTGCACTGTCTGACGCGATACTGTAGTAGACGGTTGCATGGTTATAATTTTCTAATATTGTCAATCTTGCAAGTAAAGAAGTTCATGGAGTCATTACTGCTGTGCTGTTTGGAAACATCAGAAGTTGAAGCTTTATTTCTTGTTAATTTAGCCACTGTATCAAATAAATACTTAGGGTTGTGTTTGTTTTCTTTTGAAATTATTTGAAAAATAAGTAGATCTAGCATTTTTTAAGGCCTTTCTGTACTCAATCATTCTCTCTTTCCACAAAATGCAAAAGACTACTAGTTTTTTCTTCCAGCTGCGCTCCATTTTCCTGGCAGCTCTCTTAAGGGCCCGAGTGTGCTCGTTGTACCATGGCGTTAGATTAGTTTCCTAAATCTTCTTTAAGCGCAGAAGAGCAACTGCATCTAATGTGCTGGAAAAGACAGAGTCAATAGTTTCTGTTGCAACATCAAGGTCTTTAAAGCTGTTTGGTATGCTAAGGCGATGAAACTGATCAGGAAGATTATATATAAAGAAATCTTCAGTGGTAGAAGTGATGGTTCTACCATATTTATGGCAGGGAGGCGGTTTTGCAGCCTTGGCTAAATGTAGTATACATGAGACTAGATAATGATCTGAGATGTCGTCACTCTGCTGCAGAATTTCAACAGCATCAGTATCGATTCCATGTGACAATATTAGATCTAAAGTATGATTACGACAATGAGTTGGTCCTGACACGTGTTGTCCAACTCCAATAGAGTTTAGAATGTCTGTAAATGCCAATCCCAATGCGTCTTTTTCATTATCTACATGAATATTAAAGTCACCAACAACAAGTACTTTATCTGCTGCTAGTACTAACTCTGATAGAAAATCAGAAAATTCTTTGATCAAGTCTGTATGGTGTCCTGGTGGCCTGTATACAGTACCCAGCACAAATGTCAATTTACATAATGTTAAGCACCATCACTTCTAAGTAATTATATTTGAACGACTTTTGAGTAATACTGAAGATATTACTATAAGATGAGAATTGTGTCGAAAATCGTAACCTTGAGGGCTAGACTCATTTAAAGTAATGTAATCGTCTGGTTTTAGCCAGGTTTCTGTCAAACACAGCAAATCTAGATTATTGTCTGTAATAATTTCATTTACAATAAGTGCTTTTGAAGAAAGGGATCTAATATTCAGCAAGCCAAGCTTTATTATTTGTTTATCATTATTATCTCTGTTTTTTATTTGTTGAACATCAATTCAATTTTTACCCTTAAATGGGTTTGGAAGTGTTTTGTATTTACTAATTTGGGGTACAGACACAGTCTCTGTGATAATATCTAGGTGTAAGAGTTTCTATGTGTCGGGATTTATCTGACTACTGTGACATGAGACGGCTAGCAGACGGTCGGTTTAGCCAGTATGTCTGCTTCCTGACATGGGCCCCAGTTTGTCATGTTTCAGCTCTAAGACTATGTGCCATATTAATATTAAAGACCTGTATAATACCATTAGTATTTCCATTCATTTCAATGGCAGTTGCTTGACCCCTGTGGCCGTTCTGTAAATGGTACTGTAGGCAACAACATTGTGATGACTTTTAAGACCTTTTTAAAGTCTACATCTTAGGAGGTATTGTGACCAGCTCCATTAAAAACATCATACAAGATGGCAAATGGAATGATAAATGTTGATTCCTCTAGTGGTTAAAAAATAAAACTGCATGTATTTTGCGGAAGATCATTGTGATGAATATGGATATCCCGAGACTTTGAAGCACAAAAAAGCGCATCTATCCATCATAAAAGTATATGGCTCCAGGGGGTTAATAAAGACCTTCTGAAGTGAAGCGATGGGTTTTTGTAAGAAAAATATCCATTTAAAACTTTATAAACTATAATAACTGGCTTTCGGTAACGGCCATTCACAAGTTGCGTTCTCGCAGTTCAAACACATAGGGCTGGGCAGCAAACTCCTCCAACATTTCTCTTTAAAAGTTCTCGTCTTAGACATAGAATTTGTGACCAGTGTTTTGTTTTGCTCTATCCTCTGTGCTTCCGCGTTCGTCAATACGTCATGTGTCGGGTCAGAGGTCACTTCCGTACGGAATTCACTTGCATACGGCCGTTGCCAAAAGCCAGTTATTATAGTTAAAAAAAAATTTAAATATGGATATTTTTCTTACAAAAACCCATCGCTTCACTCCAGAAGGCCTTTATTAACCCCCTGGAGTTGTGTGAATTATTTTTATGATGGATGTGCTTTTTGGAGCTTCAAAAACTTGGGCGCCATTCAATCCCATTACAACGTTGGGAAGAGCCAGGATATTTTTTAATATAACTCCAATTGTGTTAATACACACCAGTCATATACCCCTAATGCTGCATTCACACGGGGCATTGGTGTTAACGCTTCTCATTTACTTTGAATGGGTGACGTCATGCATCGCCGAACTGAATTGTGGGTTCCATCGCGTCACTTCACTCGTGTTGCTCACAGCAGAAGTTGAAAATTTCTCAACTTTTCAAGTGCCAGCGCAGGCATCAGCCAATCAGATCGCCTTATGCAAATACCCTAGAGCTAGCGACTAATGTGATTGGCTGAAAGTAATGTGATTGGCTGAAAGTAATGTGATTGGCTGTTGTCACTATGACTGTCGCGTCAGCACCAAGCTTCAGACACGGCCTCCATCAAGCGTTGACACCCCGTGTGAAAGTAGCGCAACTGTCCGTTCACACCGCCAAAGTGGTGACCGGAAGTCATTCATTTTCAATGTGAGCTGGCGTCGAGTTCCGGCGAGCAACGGCGTGTCTTTGACAGTGTGAGCGCCAAGGATAGTTGAAGTCAGGTCAACTTTATGGTAATGAGCTATGACGCGGTTCGGCGGCAACCAATCGGAATGTAGAGGCCCTTCGCTTGAGAGGATTCCAATTGGATGCTGATTACTTTGACGCTCCCGCCAGCGGCGGTCTAAACGCACAGTAAGATGGCTTGAGGGAGAGTAAATTATGGGATAATTTTCATTT
The DNA here is from genome assembly GCA_037101425.1 of Elopichthys bambusa. NCBI lineage: Eukaryota > Metazoa > Chordata > Actinopteri > Cypriniformes > Xenocyprididae > Elopichthys > Elopichthys bambusa. Next base: position 36,560,685 of record CM074434.1, on the reverse strand, counting down.
GTGGCTGAACTATCTCTTTAACCAGGTTTAGTATTTAGTTTTTTAGAACGTTGCTTCTCGACAAGACATGATTTAAGGGGTCATCCATGTTTGTAGCATAAACAGTCAAGTTATACACAAAAGTTTAAAAATTAGATTTAGGGCCTTGTTCAAATCTCTAATATTATATTCAGTAGATTTGAACCTGGCTCTGAAATCTCTGTCTCTGAACGCTCAGTTCATTTTCGTCCATTCTGGCCATGAGCAGTTTTGCCAGTCACTAAATGTAAATATTTTATGAGGCGAGTGTCCACTGAAGGTGTCGGGGTGTCCGTTTGCAGCAATGGTTTCTTGTTGTCCTGCTTCTGGATATACTTGTCATGAAATCATTGATGAGTTGACCTGAACTTACATCATCTGTACAACAACAGATATAAAATAAACTCATCCTAACCCATGTCATAGCCTGTAAACTATCTCATTTAACACTGAATTGAACTTGTTGACTCTACAAGGCACTGTGTGGTCATGATATTGCAGTGCGTGCGCCTCCACTGACGTGCCACCATTCAGTCCAAGGTGTAAAGCTAGACAAGTTGTTCTAGTTAACTAATATTATGGAGTGATCTGCTTTTAGTTTAATCAGGACCATTGAATCAGGTCTCTTACTCTGGCTGGATGTCTGAATTATTTAGTGGTACACAGGAAAGGGAAGTCGCCTCGCTGCCATTCAAGAGTCACAGTGTGTGTTCGGATCTCTTTTGCTGGAAGTGCATTACGGTAATGTGTGATTAGATAAGCTGAGCTAAAATCAAGGCTAAGTAATGCGCTTTGTCATGAAACGCATGAAATCTAGGGCACTGACATGGTGTGACAGTGCTGACAAATGTGATCGTTCTGTGACCTAGCTGACAGCGCTGCGGTGCCAAGTGGGTTTCAAGTTATAAGGGATAGAAGAACCTGCCAAATCTGGCCTAATTTAACCCGACCTCTGTAATGGAGCCTGATTCGGCGCGGTTTGGATTGCAGAGTCACCTCTTCCCATTTTACGGTGACCTGAAAAAGTGTTACTAGTAAAGAACAAACAGTGGGTGAGTGGCAGACTACATTTATGGTGTAAAGTTTCTTAAAACCACAATATTTCTATATGTCCTGTCCAAACCCCTAGATTTTAAGAGTTACCAATACTTATATTGGGGCCAAAGGTCTGAAGCCACATTGAAAATCTGGGAATTTTTATATTAAGACCATTTGTTCAAAAGTAATATAATCAGATTTCTGCTATCGGATTGGATCAAATCTTGATAATGGGTCGTTCAAAATTTAATGCATCCTTGCAGAATAAAAGTATTAATTACTTACCCCAAACTTTTGAATGGTAGTCTATTACTACACACAAGAATTAGCTCAGATTATCCATTTTTTTATTATCCATTATCATAACATTTTTAGAAAATAATTTCTATACTGAATTAAAGATACACTATGTAACTTTTTTTTGTTCAAAATTAACAAAATTTAAAGTCAATACATCAACAATCCTTCCAAAACGCGTTTTTTTCTTACCTTGAAGACTAATCAGGATGATTTTTCACTCTCATTATAAAGCTTGGACGAGCCAGGATAATTTTTAATATAACTCCCATTGTGTTTTGCTGAAAGAAGATATTCATATACAACTAGGATGGCTTGAGGGTGAGTAAATTATGGAATAATTTTCATTTTTGGGTGAACTATCCCTTTAAGATATTTATCTGACAAAATTATTTGGCAAAAAAAAGGCAAAATGGTTTTATTTTACTATACAAAAAAATGCATAGAAAAACAAAAAGCTCACAGTAAAAAGCAGACATTGATTACAGCATAATCAGTTATTAATATTTCATTGGTTCTCTTGTTCTTGTTCTTAAATTCTTTGTATTACAAAAATTATGTCCGCACAATTTGAAGTTTCATTGCGTTATCACAAATAAAACTTTATGTAATATGATTACAAAATCTTTAACACATTTTTAATAATATTTAAATAAAGGTTGAAGATGTTAATTTTTCAAGGCTGGACATCACTTTTGGCCACTACTGTATATATATTATATAAGAAATTATGTATTTATTTTTTAGTTTGACAAAAAACAAACATGTACTGTCATTCAATATTCTTTGTGATGCTCTTATTTGATGTAAGTCTCTCACTGGAACTTGAGTGTTTCTAACTCAGCGCTTGGATTCGAGGGGCATTACCGTAAGATAGATCTGTCGAGATAAAACTAACCGTTAAAAATCAGATCACAGAGAAAGATAAAACTCTAGCTTCCACACAAGTCCTCTAAATCTTTCTTATATTACATGTGGCCCGAAAAAGGAGATGGGAAAGGCCACATTTCAATTGCATTGACTATTGCACGTTTTTCAAATAAAATCCATGACCGTGAGATCGCATACGGAGCAGTTGTTGGCTACTGCAGCATTTGACTTTATTTGAGTTTTATCCATGGGTTACGAAAACAAAGCCTCACAGAAAGTGAAGCATGTTGCACACTCACTGCATGTTAAAATGCAGGAATGTGTGACTAGGACTGGATAAGGTTTACAGCACTATAACTTTTTATGATTGCATATTTCAAGAAAAAATAAACACATTAGGCTATTGGTATGATCGTAAGAGGGGCAACAAGTCAACCTCATTTCCAGTGATGAATCCAGTAAAGGGGTGCAGGAAGTGCAGATAAGATAGTGATGTTTGAGCAGATAAACTAAACCACACAAACCATTGGTCACTGGCAACACATTTCAGTTCATCAATACTCCATAAAACTCTGGTGAGTGAGATTTCCACTCAGCTGAGGGCTGGAATGGAGGCATGTTTAGTTCTTGTTTTGAAGAGATTTTACAGAGCAACCAGTATTTCTAAATAGAAAAGAGCAGTCTGAGCTAGAACTAGCTGATAAACGAGCGTAGAAGAATAGTTTACCTGAAAACGACTGTCAATTTGTACTTTTTGTTATTTTTTGTCAATCTGTATGTTTAAAAAACGGACCAAGACACGCTATAAAAGCAGCATAAACGTTGTTCATATGACTTACGTTGTGTTTTAAAGTTACTTTTAAAAATGTGTTCTAATATTGCATTATTCCCTTAAAAGTAACTAATTGTGTTACTTAGTTATTTTTTATGGAAAGTAATGTGTCACGTTACTTTTTCTTTCTTTTTTTTTTTTTAATAACAAAAAATTTCTGTTTATGGCAAATGTAAAGGAACTTTAACAGAAAAATGCAAATGCAAAAGTCATTTTTAAAGAAATTTAAACAATAAATACCATTTTGTGGCTCTTTAATGTGTCGTGACAGATCACTGTAGCGCCTCATGTTAAGCGGCTCGTGAACCGATCATCTCTTCCTAGTTCATTTATAGCATCAAATAAACATGAATGAACATCATAAGGAATGTTGTTTCAATCGCGGAAAGACGTCAGTACACACCATTTTTCAACTTCAAGTCCACCTACATTAATCTGCTAACACCCCTGACTGCTTTGTCAGACAAAATGGTGGATTTGGCGTTATGATTGGTTAGATCGCCTGCCAATCAAACTCCTGGCGAAGTGTCAATTGGATCATCAAAGGTCAGCAGCAATAAAGTGAGATTAAATACATGATTCATTCGTACTATTTAACATATTTATGGGGGTTATGGGTAGGTCATTCATATATGAATTTGGCAACTCGTAAAATACGTACGATTTAGAAAGTGAGATCATACGAATTCATATGAATTAGCCACCTCGTAAAATATGTATGAACTGCCATGACATCGGGTTGATTCCTCACACAAATCTATATTGTATGGCTTCAGAGGAAGAAAAAAAATTTTTTTTTTTTTTTTTTCCTTTTCTTTTCAGGAAAGTGAGATCAAGTGAGCTAAATTGTCCTGTCTGGTCCAGAACTAATTCCAGACTAATTTTTCTAGACTCAAATTAATATAGGCAATGTAAATGATTAATTTTGAGTTATATAATAGAGTTGTGGTGTTTATCAATTAAAAAACAGTAGATCAATCCTTTTATATATTTTATTGTTTTGCATGACTCAAGGCTCACTGTAAATCTTTATAAAATATAAATGTCACATAAGTGTCACTTATGCCACTTACTAATATAATTGTTACAGAAGGCGTCGCTGATTAATTTCTTATTTATTTAACAAATTCGAGATTGAATAATAATGTAATATAATTTAATGACATTTTAAATTGTTTATGTAGTGTTCTGCGTGACTTTGACGTGCTTAACGGGCTTGTGCGCTGAGTTGCCATGGAAACGGGCCAGCACCACCAACTGACAAGCTAAAGAACTCCGTCTCTCACTGTTGTTTTAACTGCTTTCAGGTGAGTTTAACCATTAAAATAATAATTAAAAAAAAAAAATACAACTGTTGTTGACACTTTCTTACATGTAACTGACGCGCTTCTGTTGAATATTTACTTCCTAGAAATGGTTTCGGAGTCTTCGAAAAAGTCCGTTAGCATCTCAACCGTTTTCCGAAGAGCTAACGTAAACTAAACTCAGATTTATATTTACTAAATTCTGAAATAAATTTTATAAATGCTCTTCATTTAACTTTCCTCAAAGGATCCTGAAAAAGGTATCACAATTTCCACCAAAATGTTAAGAAGAAAAAAAAAGTCAAATATGTGCAAGTGGATGTGTTTTGCTGTTTAAACACCTTTATAACGATCACGTTAGTTGGGCTGTATGGGCGATGAGCGCCGCCATGTTAGTTTGTGCTGCACAGAGAATCGGATCTTTTGGATTTACAACACGTGAATTCATCCGCTTCTCCCGAAATACATGAAAGTAAGCGAGCCAATGAACTGGGGAAGAATAGAGTAAACTTTAAATTTACTTACACAATGTGTATCAGATATGAATAAAACGTGTCGTCTAATTATAATGGAAAGGGTTGTTATTGCATGTATATAGGATTCTATAGACATCAGTGTGTATTTTACAAACTCTAAATGTTTTGTTAGTACTCGTGTATTTAAATGTCTGAAACCTAAAATAAACATTATGTGGTTGAAAACACTGCATATTTGTGATATGAAAAGCGCTGAGGTGCCAGTCAAAGCGCGCAAGCATATTTGAATTTGGCAGTTGATCACGTGATGCGCTGAACGTTCTGATCACACCGGTGTGATTGTACGCTCCAGGGACCAGCCAAGACCGATCACACCGGTGTGATCGTACGCGTCAAAGGGTTAAATACCATTAATTAGATGGATGCCCCATGACCCTACAGACGATAAGTGTCACACAACTGGAGGCAGCAGATAGGTAAGTTGAAACAACACAGTTTATTTATAACAGTGGCACGGAACTGGACGGGAATGCAGACTAGTGAGTATAACAGTTCAGAGATGGATAGATGATAGAGATTTCTCTTTGCAGGAGTGATGGTGATGACCAGGAACTGGGATGAAGCAGACGACAGATGACGGAAGACAGATGACGAGAATCCGGACAGATGATGGAAGACAGATGACGAGACCAGACAAAGAAGTGCAGGTTGTGAGTGTCTTTATGGTGTGCATTGATGAGGAGGTGCAGGAGCGGTAAGTCAGAATTTCCGGGGAGAGTGAAGGAGTGGGCAGAGCGTGCTGATCTGATGATGATGGGTTGATTGTGGTCTGAGACGGCTGCGACTCCACCCCCTCCTCCACGGGCGGCTCCTGACAGCCGGATGGTGCAACGACAGGGCGACCCAGGAACGATCCTCAGGGCCGTAGTCCTCCCAGTCAATGAGGTATTCAAGTCTCTGGCCCACCGCCGCGAGTCGATGGCGGCCCTGACCCTGTAGATAACTTTCTCGTCTGCGAGCTCTGGAAAAAGAGGTACCTCATCGCCACCAGATTGTGTGAGGGGAGACAACAACATTTCAGAGTGAGGTTTGAGGAGTGACACATGAAATGATGGTGAAATGCAGTAGTGTGGTGAAAGATTGAGCCTGTAGGTGACCTCGTTGATCTGCCTCTGCACAGTGACCTATGTAACGGGGACGGAGACGGATGTCCCATATCAGGAGTCACACCTTCTGACCTATGCTAATATTAGTCTTTCTGTTTATCCTGAGGTTTATCGTAGTCAACCGGATCCAGGCCGTATCCAGGTGAAACCAAGGACCTACGCCTTGACACGACCACAACGCAGCCCTGAAGTATCAGCAGCGATTGAATCAACTAGATCATCCACTGTGAAGGCCTCATCAACATGACAACCAGTGGCGCAGCTCCTCAACAACTGTCCATCCCGGCGTGATGAATACGATCCTCAACTGGATGGAACTGAATTAAAAACTTTGAATGTTGCGATCCTGTCGGACTTATGATAGCAACCTGAGTCGTAACAAAGCACTGTTCGCCAGAGGAGAACTGGCCCCCCGACTAAGCCTGGTTTCTCCCAAGGTTTTTTTCTCCATTTCAACACCTGTTTGCCACCTGATGTCACCTGTTGGAGTTTGGGTTCCTTGCCGCTGTCGCCTTTGGCTTGCTTAGTTGGGGACACTTGACATTTGACTTGACATTTGATATTCATCAGTGCTTTGATCTGCCTGCATTAACACTATTCTTTAAGAGCTGCTGTGCAGCCAAAATAATGTACCAGTTGGTGGTATGCAGAGTAGCCCCTCAAGACCTCCCAGTGGAGCAGGATCGGAGCATGTACCTTGGGCGATTTGTTCATCGATGGACCATTGAATTGGACTGACGATCATGGCTGGAGGGAGGATGGGTTTTGGAGAACTAAGCTCAGGGGTCGGGTAGATAGAGACGTGAAAGGGCATCTGCCCTACAGTTCTTATGACTAGGATGATATGAGACCATGAAATCGAATCTGGTGAAGAACAAAGCCTACCGGGCTTGACGTGGATTCAGTCGATTAGCCTCACGCAGGTATTCGAGGTTCCGATGATCCGTGACTACCTCAAAGCGATGTTTCGTTCCCTCCAGCCAGTGTCTCCACTCTTCCAAAGCTAGCTTGATGGCCAGGAGTTCTGCTCCGCTGGGGACAGCTTCTTGGAATAGAAGGCACATGGATGGAGGCGTGAAGGATCACCCTGCCACTGTGAGAAAAAAGCTCCAACCCCAGTGGTAGAGGCATTCACCTCAACGAGGAAGGGAAGATCTGGATCAGGATGCACCAGGATCAGAGCGGCTTGGAAGGCTTCTTTGAGGTGGTGAAAAGCTTCCAGGGAAGATGGGTTCCAGGACAGAGACTTGGGCCGGCCTTTTAGAAGTGAGGTCAGAGGAGAACTAAGCAGGCTGTAATTGTTGATGAACCTTCTGTAGAAGTTGGCAAATCCCAAAAAGTGTTGTAGTTCCTTGACGTTGACTGGCTGGAGCCAGTTACTGATAGTTTCCACTTTCCTCTGGTCCATCTGGATGCCGTGTTGGTTGATGACATAACCCAGGAAGTGTACGGAGGTGGTATTGAAATCACACTTCTCCAGCTTGACATACAGATGGTGTTGTCTTCGCTTCTCAAGGACCTGCTTCACGTGTTGGTGATGTTTGGCCAGGTTCCGGGAGTATATGAGGATATCATTGATGTAAACAATGATTAACCGCTGGAGGAACTCCCGGAACACCTCATTCATGTAGCATTGGAAGACAGAGGGAGAGTTAGACTGCAAGTCGATGAGGGCTTGCGCGCGGGCATGGTGGTCAGACTGGGCAGGCAGTGATAATGTGACCTTCTCCCCCACAATATAGGTATAGCTGGCTGCATGTCTCAGGTGGTAAGAGTCCACCTGCATCGTTTCAGGTGCTGAAAGGGCAACTGATAGCATGGAGGTCGGAGGATGCAGAGCAGGTTTATGGAGAGAGCAAGTTGTTAGATGTTGAGAAATTCTTATGGTCTTCTGAATGAAGTTCACTAGCCCAATAGCGTTGTCATATATCACCATGAGTTGACGTACATCGGCGTTGAGCCCTTGTCGGAATGCGGTGAGTAATGCAGTCTCATTCCAGCCACTAGAAGCCGCTTGTGCGAAATTGATGAGCGTAGCAACTGACCGAATTATCCCCTTGACGCAGGTTAAACAGCTGATCATGAACAGAGAGTTCAGAGATGGTTTGGCTGAAGACCTCCTTAATGTGGTTGAGGAGTAAAGAGAGTGATGTAGTGACTTGAGCATTGGATTGCCACAGAGATTGAGCCCATTGGAGAGTGTGACTAGACAGGAGGGAAATTACAAACGCCACTCTGGCTCGATTGGTGGTTAACTGGTGAGACTGCATCTTAAATTAGAGAGAACATTAGAGAATAAACCCGTTGCAATCCTCCACCTCACCAGTGAATGTCGATGGCCACGGGACTGGCAGAGGCAGCAGGCAAAGCAGCAGGTGCAGATGGCAGAAGAGACTGGCGTACCGCTTGCACGAGGTCAACGAAAGGATCGGTGGGGTGATCCCCGCCAGTTTCAGTGGTGCTCTGTATACAGCCTGGTCTTCTGTCATACAACAGAAGGAGGCAGACAGGCAAGTTAAAACAACACAGTTTATTTATAACAGTGGCACGGAACTGGACGGGAATGCAGACTAGTGAGTATAACAGTTCAGAGATGTATAGATGACTTAGCTGACTGGTAATGGTAATGTCTCTTTGCAGGAGTGACTGTGAAGACCGGGAACTGGGATGAAGCAGACGACAGATGACGGGAATCCACAGGTAGGTACACAGGTGAGTATTGTGAAGGAGTCTGTTAGTGTACGTAGAGATGAGACCAGACAAAGGAGTCAGGTTGTGGGGTTATTTATGGTGTGCACTGATGAGGAGGTGCAGGTACGATGAATCAGAATTCGGGGTAGAGTGAATGAGTGGGCGGAGCGTGCTGATCTGGTGACGATGGGTTGATTGTGGTCTGAGATGGCTGCGAAAGTGGTTTGGAGAGTGAATAGAAGGATGTATGAACCTGCAAGATAGCACTTTGACTTGCATTGATTTTGTTTCTCTTCTTACTGCTGTTCAGTTTTTTTTTGTCATGTCATGTTGCATCATTATACCTGTGCTAAAACTATGAAAATTGAGAAACTAATGAAATTATTTTTTTCTTTTTCTTTTTGTTACAGGATCCTACCCAGCCCCAACCATTCATCAGAAGGACTGTGAAAACGGGAACTGTTTAAACGGTTTCCACAGGATGAAAAATTGGCATAGTAGTGGATGAGGGGGGGTACTAACATTAACATGTTGTATTCACTGTATTACACACTATAGTCTATATCCTTATAAGGATAGGCATTTTTGTCAATTATTCATTTCAAGTACTGATAGGTCTGTTTTTGACGGTCTGGGCGGCATGCTGTCCCAACACTAACCAGTCAGAGCTCAGGTACCACCCAAAATGCTGCAATTACTAATCAGAAAATGAGAAGTATAAATATTTTTTAACTTCACTGCGACCATTGAGGACTCAGACTTGACATTGATGATCAACCATGAAAACGATGATTGCAGTGATCAAGTCTCAGACAGTGTCAAGTCTGAATACTCCAGTACTTGTGCACATCCCTATTAGACGCACATGCACCATATCAAGGTATGATGTATACTGCAATGATGTATATTGTCAATGCAATAAATATTTTAATCATATACTGTATCTTGTCAAGTCTTTTTACTTTTGGATTTTCTTCTAATGTTTGAAATTATTTTATGAACTATTAAAGAAAATGTATAGTATGATAAATGTGAGGATAGAAGAAATGGGGCCATAAATAACTTTTTCATCAGTGGTTCTTTGTAGTACCAGAAAAGGTCCTTATGGCACCAAGAAAAAAATGGTTCTTTAAAGAACCTTTCACAAAATAGTTCTTTAGGGAACCAAAAAAGGTTCTTCTATGGCATCACTATGAAACCCCCTTTTTGGTTCTTCCTGGTTCTACTTTTTTCTTTTTCTTTTTTTTTTTTTTAAAGAGTGAGAATCTTCTTAAGAAGCTTTTAGAATCTTTCTGTAATTTGAATTTCTTGTTTAGACGACAATTTAGAAATTTTGTGACTTTTTTAACTAGATCGCTTGCTTTTGATTCCTAATTAAATGCCTGTGGCTTTGATAAAGTAATAAATTCATAAACCCGTTCCACAGAATAATAATGACATGTAATGTGTAACAGACAAAACCATGTATTTAAACCACAGGATATTATATGAGGTGAAAGGGACATGATCCACGACGAAAAGACAAAACATGATGATTCCGAAACATTATCAAACTAAAAGCTTCTTATCATCAGATGGGACCAATCAAGAGTAGCCTCTGGTTAGGTTTGTTCATCTTTTTAAGCGTCTGTGCTCTTTTCCTAGTCCACTATCAAAGAGCTCCAGATAACAGCCATTCACAAAAGCCCTATCAGACCTAGGGAATTCACAGCGAGGAGGGGCAAACGCTGCCCCTCACGAATGTGAGAATGGAGGCAGGGACGTAGAATGACAGACAGGAGTAGGGAGGGGTGAGGAACCGAGAGAGAGACAGCAGCATTTCTATGACCATCCTGGAGGTAGGAGATCACATTAGGAGACAGGATGCCAGGAACAGGGTCGTTTTGACGCGCATTCCCTGGAAACGCAGGAGGAATAAGTGTTGTCATGATAATGGTTCCCAAATGGGATTAATAAAGCGCTCTATCTCACCATCAGAATCTTCACAGACTTGCTCCTCAGCCTAATTCCACAACTTCATGGTTTCTTCACTGGTCTTATGTGGAGTTCTCTGGAGCGAGAGGCATCCATGCACATTCACTGAGCAGCATGTTCCATGAGGAGTACCATGAGGAGATGGACAGTGAGTAACAGTGTGTCTGTATGCTGGTCGGTGTGTATAGTCTATCTTCTCGTCGTCTCCGTCACCTGTGGCAGCGCATGTCCCGTGCAGCGGGCGTTCAGGGTCGACAATTCCTCATCCGCCTCGACCTCCACCTCCGGCCGGCATGTGCGCAGCTACGTGCACCTCCAGGGAGACGTGCGCCAGCGGAAACTCTTCTCCTTCCAGAAGTTCTTCCTTAGGATCGGGAAAGACGGGAGAGTCAACGGCACCAAGAGAAAAGACGATCCCTACAGTGAGTTACCTCATAAAACGTTTAGTTTATTCAGAATCACGTCGGTAATAATGGCCAAACAAAAACATCGTGATGTGAAGTGTAATTTGGCGCATCTCCGTGAACATTATTACGTGTACATCAACTAATCTGTCTGAAAATTTAGCTATTAATCATGTTTAAAGGCATAGTTTATAGTTTTATTAACTTTGATTAAAATGTACATTTAAAATGTTCGAATGTAGGCTACACTTACCGGTACTAATCAGTTATACAGTCATATTATGGAAGTTACATGTCCAAAAACAATTCTGTTGTGAATAATAATAATAACGAGAATTATATTAATTTGATATAATTAAATTTAAACCCATTTACAATAACTCAATTAATTGCCTAACAAAGGCTACATGTAGTCTTTAGATCAGTAGTGGATGTACTTAAAAAAAAAACAAAGAATATATATGAAAATATCTAAAGTTTAACAAGGTTTCTAATGGTTTGAAAGTACTTTAGTGGTATTTTAATTGTGTGTGTGTGTGTGTGTGTGTGTGTGTGTGTATATATATATATATGTATATATATATATATATATATATATATATGAGTGGGACATTTTTTACTATTGGAATGACTTGGAAAAAGTGTCCCAATCACCCTGAATTCACCCTATATATATATAGGTATAGGTAGTGCTGTCAAATCGATTAATCATGATTAATGCATCTAACATAAAAGTTTGTAAATTTATGTGTGTTTATATATATATATATATATACACACACACACACACACACACACGATTAATTGATTTGACAGCACTTATATGCACATGAGATAAAAATGACCTAATTTAATGATAAAAGTATTTATAATGTGTTATTATATTCCTAAATTGATTGAGTCATTGAGTCATTGGGTAAAAATATTGAATAATGTGACATGAAATTAGTTGTTTTATAATCAATTTAGGAATATTATAACACATTATAAATACGTTTATCATTAAATTAGATCATTTTTAGATTGCCTCAAGTGCATTCACATATGAATCAAAAGTTATGACATTTCTATTTGAATGCTGAATCATTATAGGCTGCAGTATTTGTTAATGATTCGCTGAAATTGTTAGCAAATTATGTCAGTAGACTTTAAATGATTTCTAAGCAAAACACCTGATGTGAATTCAGGGTGCAGGCTGTTCTGTCTTAATGAACCACGCAAGAATAATAATACTAGTATTTAAACCCCATAAATGAAATTAGCTGTTCTAATAAAACAAACAAAATTAATGGGCCGTTAAGGAATGGTGCTATTGGCTGTAATATCCTTTTAAATGCATAATTGTGTCCTGCTGACACCCAGAAATCTGAGAGCAATTAACACACATATTGCTGTAAATGTTTCCCCTGACGCAGCAAAGGAAACACATCCTTTATAATGTGATCAAGGGTTACGCTTGTGCTTTCAGTGGCTATATATCTCTAACGGAGTCAAGTATCTGTTATTAGATAGTGTTTGGTTTGCGTATTATGTGTATTATGAGCCCATCAGTGAAATGCACAATGTGTTTTCGGTGTTTTACACAGAACAAGATAATTAGCCATTGCTCATATGGAGCCCATGTGCAGATAAGGGTCTTCCTGTTTCCTCTGCGTGTGTGTGTTTGTGTTTGTCTGGTGTCTCACACTGATATCCCTTCCTTTTCAAGGCCACGGGGCATCTTGATTCAGAAGCTTTTCAGAAGTTTGTGTCTGTTGCTTTTATAATCATACTTTTTTTTAATGCCTCAGTTGTTTCTCCTATATAAAGCAGTGAGATGTCTGCTGCTTCTCAGATTGTTCTCCTGACAGTAATCTCACACGTGTCTCCTCTTGAGTTTCAGAAGAGATCTCACCAACGTCTCAAAGTGTCCGAGATACCAAAGACTGCAATCAAAAGTCAGCGATCTTTAAGATTTCTCATTAAATTCCTTCATGAGCTGCTCCACATTCATTTTACAGCTCTATGCTTTTACTGTATGACGACTATTCCTCTTTTAGGAGAAAAATCTTTTTAAAAAAAGTCTTAAAGAGGACCTATTATTTCACAAGATGTAATACTGTGTTGTAAGTCTCTGATCTGTGAAGTTTCAGTTCAAAATACCCCACAGATTATAGCTTGTCAAATTTGCCCCTATTTGGGTGTGAGCAAAAACACGCCATTTTTGTGTGTGTCCCTTTAAATGCAAATGAGCTGCTGCTCCCGACCGCTTTCCAGAAGAGGGCGGAGCTTTAACAGCTCGCGCTTCGGTCCCTCAACAACAACAAAGCTGGAAAATTTTGGGGTTTGTGATGTCACCAACCCGGGAAGAAGCTTGTTGTAGTCCCTACCAGCCGTTTGTTGTAGTCCTTAAAAAGCGATTTCTGTAAAAGAAAATATCTCCCTTTACACTGAACTTTGAGCATCGTAACTTTGCAGATGTTGTTTATGCTCAAACAGCAACATTACACACTAACTAAAGTTAAAAAAGTGAAATCATTAATCAAAGACCCCTTTAAATGAAACATATTGGAAAGTCTCTTGAGCTATGAAGGAGCAACCTCTGAGAAATAAAAGTTTGAAATCTGAAATCTGAACCTTCTTAGCTTCTTCAGTAAAAAAATACGTTGAAAACTTTTTTAAACATTTAAGAAAGTGCACACTTTGATTGTCATATAATGTTAGGTTATTAGAGATCAGCATGGAAATGTACCGGGTGCTTGAGTTGTCCCTGTTAGGGGGCAATGTGTGTTTGTGTAGCATCAGACATCACTGTGACATCTGACTGTGTAAACATGTAATCAAGCCCTCAGAGGTGATCAGGCATTGAGAGGAAATGTCTGTCAGATCTCTGTGTGTGTGTGTGTGTGTGTGTGCACGTGTCAGTTTCCTTCTGATAGCCTCATCTGTGATAAAACAACAGACACAAAACACCCTAGCAACCACAAAATTGCAACCACCTATAAACCACTTGTAACATCCTACCAACCCAGCAATCAGAAATGCACTGTTAAGCATATTTTGCACGAGTAAGCTCTAGTATTAGCAAATATGCCTTAGGAAAAAAAAGCATTTTAGTGTTAAACTAAAACATGTACGTACCGATACAGATAAATGAGACAAAAGTTTCACCATTAAAATCCATGTACCAAGCACCACAATTATAATGTTCTCATTATAATTTTATGTAGGTTATATGACAGACTTGCGCTGCACATGTTGCACTTAACTGTATTTTCCTTATTAAAGTGATTTTAATCATATTTCAAGCAATTCAAAACCATAATGGTGAACAGTGCATATCTGAAGTGTCTCAGCTGAAAGATATAATCCATTATTTATCAGCTTTAATATATTGGCCAAATTTTTTTTATTGGGCCAATAACGATAACATTAAAAATGAACATATATCAGCCGATACTGATACCGATATGGTGGCCGATATATCGTGCATCCCTATTATAATTAGGTTATGGGTAGGTTTAGGGTAAGGGTTTGGCACTTCATTTCACCAAGTACAATATGTTCCTGGATCACCATCTTTGCTGATCCTGGAACGTTTCAAACAACCAATCAGATTTGAGGGAGAAGTTTACAGTTTATGTCAAGTTTAGGCTTACAAGGTGCTTCTACATCAGTGTTATTCACCTATCATTTCCCTCTGATTTTATGGGTAGGGTTAGAGTAAGGAGCTTGCGTTGTGTCAATGAATGTCCTCGCAAAAATAGATGTACAAGTATATGTGTGTGTGTCTCTCTCTCTCTCTCTGTATGTGTGTGTGTGTGTGTGTACATGTCGGGAACAGCAGCAGTAATACACATGTTCTCACTTAACTGCTCACAATTTTAACTAGCTCTAAAGAGCCTCATGAGAGGCTGAAACGTCACATTTGGTTAAAATTTCTTGATGGTGAGAACGAGCAAAACAAATGTGACAGTGATCAACATGTAATCCCAGAGGAAAGTGTTACTGCTGGAAGATATCGACTTCATCTCAGATGTTTATCCTAGAAGTAAAAATAGACACAAATGAAACAATTGTTGACATATAGTAAGAGTACAGAGTTGTACAATGAATGTGGAGCAGCTCAGATCATTTGCTCTCAGCTGAATTTGAATTCATTTTGATCTCTGACTTTTGATTGCAGGTTCAGTATCTTGAGAAAAACAGTTTGAGTCACTGTTGAAACACAAGGGTGAACTATTTGAGAAGCAGGAAACTTCATTGTACACTATAGTTTTCAAACGTTTGGGTTCGCTTATATTTTTAATGTTTTTAAAGAAGACTCATGCTCAAGGCTGCATTTATTTGCTCAAAAATACGGTAATATTGTGCAATATTTAGTGCTGTTAAATCAATTAATCGCAATTAATCGCTTCTAGCATAAAAGTTTGTATTTATATAATAGGTGTGTGTGTGTGTGTGTGTGTGTGTGTATATATATATATATATATATATATATATATACACTCACAAACTTTTATGTTAGATGTGATTAATCACGATTAATTGATTTGACCGCACTAGAAATATTATTACAATTTAAAACAACAGTTTTCTATTTTAATATATTTTAAAAAGTAGTTTATTCCTGTAATACAAAAGCTAAATTTTCAGCATCATTACTCCAGTCTTCAGTGTCACATGATCCTTCAGAACTCATTAATTTAATTTCAAAACATTTCTTATTACTCTCAATGTTGAAAACAGTTGTGCTGCTTAATATTTCTGCAGAAACCATAATGAATAGAAAGTTCTTCGATGAATAGAAAGTTCAAAGTAACAGCATTTAATTGAAATATAAATCTTTTGTAACATTGTCTTTAGTGTCACTTTTGATCAATTTAATGCATCTTTGGTAAATGAAACTATTAATTTCTTTCAAAACAAAAAATCTTATTGACCCCAACATCAATTTAACCTCTAAATTCTGTCAATATGAAAATCAATTGAGATATTGAAGAGATTTCATTGGTGATTTTTTTCTTGCCTATGGAATGTCTCTATAAAGTGCAACAATTTTGACCACCACGGCATTTTCAATCAACATAGCTACTTGAACGGACAAAAACACACAAAATGATGTCAAAACGCCCCTTTGTTTAGTATGCTCGTAAGTAGTCATAAATGAGTTAAAAAGTGTTAAATGAAAGAAAAGAGTTGTGAGAAAATAGTTGTCAGATCCGCGTCATGTGCGGCAGGTCTTAAAGTGACAGCAGCCTAATAAACCTGCTGCTGTGATGTCTGTCATTAATGTTAATCAAAGAACAAACAGAAAGTCACTCACTGCTCTTGACTGAATGACTTTTGACGCTTTAAGAAGGATTCATCTATATTAAAGCCTATTAAATGTGAAAAATTGATAGACTAAATGAAATGAATGACTAAAGTCTAATTAATGGCTAAAATTGAGAAAAAAAATAATTTAATAGAGACACTGGCCTTCATTCATTCGTAGTGCTTAAAAAGATGCCATTAAAAAAATATTTAAAATATACTGTGTTTATGTTGTTTATTAATTTGGAGATCCAATGTGAAAGTATTTACAATATAAAAATATATTAAAAACTTTAATGTTATGTGCGATTAATCGCGATTAATTACAGAAAAATCGAATGACAGAATTTTACATTGTGACATATTTTGAACACACATGTAGTACATCACATCCTGAGCGTGATTTGCAACATTACGGATACATCCGATTGAGAAACAGAGTGGCTACTGTTAGTCTGCAGGCAGAGTTTCATGAATGGCGTCATGTGAATATCACCAGCGACACATCAAAGGTGAGCGTCTTTCACATTCAGCAATGGGCTCTGACAAAAGAATAATCCTCAGCGGGTGAAATTACACTAGTCTTTATAGCACAGATCCAGTGTTCGTGGAAATGGATACTGCAGTAGTGATGCTGTCCTTAGGCAAGACATGATTTGGGAAACACTGCCCTTTGAGGTGCTTCTGAATGATGTCACGCGTTTGAAAAGACATCCGTTAGATGGGAAAAACAGAAACAATGGGTCTGTGAGGGGTGTGACATCATTCTGATGACTATGATGCAGAACTTCAACAGCTCATGTCAAAAATGTACAATTTGGATAATGTTAGATGCAGGTCATTAGTTTAATGTAATGCTAAAAAAAATATCACTACAAAAGTATAATATCATTACAGTAGTATAAAAAAAAAACATGCTTTATGTACACCACCGTTCAAAAGTTTGGGGTCAGTATGATTTTTCAAAAGAAATGAATACTTTTATTCAGCAAGGACTCATGAAATTGTTCAAAAGTGACAGTAATTTGTTACAAAATATTTCTACTTCAAATAGATGCTGTTCTTTTCAGCTTTCTATTCATCAAAGAATCCTGAAAAAAAAAAAGTGTCACAGTTTCCACAAAAATATTAAGCAGTTTTCAACATTGATAATAATAAGAAATGTTTCTGTGAGCACTGAAGACTGGAGGAATGATGCTGAAAATTCAGCTTTGCATCACATGAATAAATTATTTATTAATATATTTGAAAATATATTCAAATAGAAAACAGTTCTTTTAAATTGTAATAATATTTCAGAATATTACTGATTTTACTGTTTTTTTTTATCAAATTAATGCAACCTGGGTGAGCAGAAGAGACTTCTTTCATTAAAATAACGTTAATAACCGACCCCAAAATTTTCAACAGTATGTGTACATTGAAATGAAAAGGTCAGAAATGTTATTTAATATGAAAACGACAACTTTGCTGGTGTTCTACATTGAGTATGGCAAATTGAATTGTATGTAAAAGTCTTGGGGAATTGAATCCGACTAATGATTATAGCGCAGTGGGGGTGTTTAACTCAGCATCTGGTCTGTCCTTGTGAGAGACTCCAACAGATTTATGAGCTTTTATGGGGATTCCAGTGTAAAGCTGTCCCACGTGTATCCTGATCCTGTTTGATAAAGCAGAAGTCTGCTCTCTGACTGGAACAGTGTTTGATGCTAATAAGGGCTCATGTTAACTAAACCACTCTAAAAAGACCAATTAGCAAAACAAACAGACAGTGATGTTTACTGAATAATTGTGCATCAGATTATGTCAAATTTGGCTTGAACAAAAATTTGTTCCAAGAACATTTCACTAACATTCCCATTAAGAAATTATGAAAGCACTATTTCTAAATGTTCAAAACTTACATTTTTTATTTTTTTAAATGTTTTAAAAACATGGTTACACTTTATTTTGATGGTCCACTTTAGACATTTTGTTGACTATAATTGCACATTGCACCTACATGTCAACTAACTCTCATTAGAGTATTAGTTAAGTATTAGTAGTAAGGGTATGGTTAGGTTTAGTAGAATAAGGGGTGAGAGTTGGTAGAATAAGTTGACATGTACTTGCAAAGTTACTTCCCAGCAAGCAATAGCCGTCATTTCACTGTCTCGGTCAACTCTAGACCTGATATAGTCCGGCTATGAGTAGCCCACTTCTAGCCAAAATAACCTTGAACTTGCGAGATGTATGATATTCCATCATGTAAGCAAATTCAACATTGATTACAAGGTGTTTGTTTCATTTCTGAATGAAAAAATACAAAGATGTTTACATGGGTTGTAACTCGTGGCGAGAGATTGCTCAAAACTGCGCATTCGTCAAACGCCTGTGTATGCGTTCGAGTCAAATTAAGTATACTTTCAAGGCTGTGCGTTTGACTGTTCAAGTTTGTACGTTTTTTAATAAGTTACTAGATAAGACAGTTTGGGGTGTGAGTGTGTGCAGTGTAAAGCCCTTAAAAAACAAACTGTCTTATCTAACTTATTAAAAACGTATGTTTTCAAAAACGAACATAACTGCTTCAAAATTAGCATTTTCGCTATATGGAAGAACAAAACTTTGTAGAACAAAACATAGTCAGTGTTTACCACAGGTTTTATTTTACACATAATTTAAATAACTATGGAAGCTTGTTTCTGCCACTGTTATGTTAATTGCGACTTTTTATCTCACAATTCTGATTTTTTTTTGTCAGAATTTCTTGATATAAACGTGCAGTTTTGAGTTATAAATTGCATGATATAAAGTCAGAATTGCTAGATATAAACTCGCAATTCTGAGAAAAAAGTCAGTCTTTTTCCCCCTCAGAATTAGGCTCGCAATTGCGAGTTTATATCTCACAATTCTGAGAAAAGAAGTCAAAATTGCGATATATAAACTTTTGCAATTGCAATTGCAATTGCAAGAAAAAAGGCAGAATTGCGAGAAAAAAGAATTGTGAGATTTAAAAATGCAATTCTGACTTTTTTCTCGCAATTGGCCTTTTGCAAGGACCCGCCCCGTTTAGTTACTGTTGCTACGTCCGACAAACCATGCCGATCTCACGCCACACATCATGTTCTCATGAGTGAAAAATACATCGCCGAGCAAAGAGGACACTGACAACACGTCGACAGACAAGACAGAGCAGATTACTTTTGATATGAAACAGTCTCAAATTTCGAATCATTTTCAAATCAAATGTCATTTTTAAAGAAATTTAAACAACAAATACTGTTTTGTGGCTCTTTAATGTGTCGTGACAGATCACTGTAGTGCCTCAGTTCAAGCGGCTCGTGAACCGATCATCTCTTCCTAGTTCATTTATAGCATCAAATAAACATGAATGAACATCATAAGGAATGTTGTTTCAATCGCGGAAAGACGTCAGTACACACCATTTTTCAACTTCAAGTCCACCTACATTAATCTGCCAACACCCCTGACTGCTTTGTCGGACAAAATGGCAGATTCTGCATTATGATTGGTTAGATCGCCTGTCAATCAAATTCCTGGCGAAGGGTCAATTGCGAGTTTACATCTTGCAATTCTGACCTTTTCTCAGAATTGCATGATATAATCGCACAATTGCGAGTTATAAATTGCATGATATAAAGTCAGAATTGCGAGATATAAATTTGCATTCTGACTTTTGACTTTCTGACTTTTTTTCTCGCAATTGCGAGTTTATATCTCACAATTCTGACTGTAAATTCAGTAAACTCCCAATTGTGGGGAAAAAAAGTCAGAATTGTGAGATAAAAAGTCGAAATTATCTTTTATTTAAAAAAAATATTATAAACATTATAAAACCCCATAAGAAAATCGAAAGGAACCAGTGGTGAATTAGTCTTCCGGGTTTTGACTACATTACTATTATTAAGTAACAAATTAAATTAAATATGAAATTTTGTAGTAGAAAGCCTGAAATAGAACATAATCAAGACTGAAATAAAACATACTCAATCTTATTTACAACTTTGAAAAATCATTTTTTACAGTGTTCTAGCATGGTATTTTTTTTAAATGCATTGGAGTTGCATAGAAATACCATGTTTTTTTTTTTTTTTTTTTTTCATCATATACTATGTTAAATCATATATTTTTTAACATGTACATGTTTTTTGGATACTGTCTTTCTTTGAAGTACTTATTTAGCCCATTTGTGTATTCATTTATATGCAAGGAAAGACTAATATCAGCGACGACAGAATGGTTTATTTGTTGCATCTAAACCATAGTCCACTATCATATTCAAACATCCTCTTTGTAGTTGTCGCAGGAAGCAGTCAGGACGCTTCAGGCATGAGTCGGATGTACAGGAGACCACCAGTACAGTGTGAGATCGCTACCATGTGTGCCACAGATGCTTCACAACTCCACCAACACAATAAAATCAACACAAGCGCCTCGATATCACTGACAAATAGGCATGATGCAATGACTGGTGCAATGCTGTTTTGTAATCTCAGAAAATACGACTGTTTATTCAGCTTTTTTTTAGGCACCAGACATCATCATGCCGGCGCAAAAAGCACGGCCAGTTTTGGCAGAGCGCTGTGGAAAATGCAGGTCTGCGCAAACAACTGCAAGCCAAAGACACAACGTTTAGTAACGTGCAGCAGAGCATGACACGCTCAGAAAACAACAGCACAAAAAGAAAAACCGGGCAAATAAGGCTCAGTTTAAACTTGACCTCCTGGTGCGCTGCTCGACATCTGCTGAGGTTTTTCTCCGTTTCGGTCGCTCTCGCAGGTGTTTGGCTTGTATGCTTTAAATGGAGGTGGGATTACAAACACATTTACTGTAATGGCTTGGCTTGTTCTCCGAGCTCTCTTTTGTGGTTAGTTAAGTGTGGCCTCACTGACATGGAACTTAAAAGCGAGGCTCTGTGTAGAAATTAGTGCTGTTTTTGTCATTTCAGTAAAACTCATCAAAACTATGAAATAGTAAATTCGTCAAAACTGTGAAATAACACAAATGGAGGTATGGGAAATATATAGTGACCAAAACATGCAAAAACTGTTATATTTGAGCTTCTTCTTTGTCTAGAGACCAGCTCTGGACATTCATCAGACAACTTTATGAGGTGCATCTTGGGATGCTTCTTAAACATATACACTCTAAAAATGCTGGGTCAAAAACACCCCAAGTTAAAAATGGACAAACCCAGTTGTTGGGTTAAATGTTTGCCCAACCTGCTGGGTAGTTTTATTTAACTCAACTATTCTTTAAAAATGACTATATGGCTGGCTTAAAATGAACCCAAAATATGTTGGAAATCAAATTTTAGAAATCAGACATAATTACTAGAGGCAACAATAATAATCAAAGGGTGAACATTTATTAATAAGCAATTTAATAAATGTTCATTTTCATCATACTTTGTTAATTTTAAACAAGCAATACAGGATTTTTTAAACAATAGTTGAGTTAAATAAAACTATCCAGCAGGTTGGGCAAACATTTAACCCATTTGCTGGGTTAAAATAACCCAATTGCTGGGTTAAAACAATCAATTCGCTGGGTTAAAACAACCCATTCGCTGTGTTAAAACAACCTATTCGCTGGGTTAAACTACCCAATTGCTGGGTTAAACAACCCATTGGCTGGGTTAAAACAACCCATTTGCTGGGTTAAAACAATTACCAAATAGCATTTTACTATTTTTGCTATTTTATTAACTTTTAGATACTATTATAGTGTTTATTAATTCGTTGGGTTAAACAATCCATTCGCTGGGTTAAACAATCCATTCGTTGGGTTAAAACAACCCATTCGTTGGGTTAAACAATCCATTCGCTGGGTTAAAACAATCCATTCGTTGGGTTCAACAATCCATTCGCTGGGTTAAAACAATCCATTCGTTGGGTTCAACAATCCATTCGTAGGGTTAAAACAATTACCAAATACCAAATAGCATTTATTTCTATTTATTTCTATTTTATTAATTTTTTGATACTATTATAGTTTTTATTAATTGTTTGAACTCGATTTTATTTTTGTTTCATGTTTTCACTTTAAATTTGGTTAAGTTTTAGCAATTTTGTTGTTTGTTTTTGCCATTTTGTTTGTTTGTTAGTTCCACTTGTTAGATCCCATTAACTAATGTAGTTAACTAATGTTAATAAATGAAACCTTATTGTATAGTGTTACCATTTTTACACATTTTTATTTCAGTTTTAGTTATTTATGTACATCAATTTAAACTAAATGAAAATGAGAAATGTTTCAATGCCAACTAGCTGAAATAAGGTAAATAAGTTCAATTTTTTTCTATATATTTTATTTCAGATGGTTTTAGTAACTGTAATAACCCTGTTATGATGGACATTGGCTGCTTTTCTTTTGTTATCTGCTCAAAATGTGTGTGTGTGCGTGTGTGTGTGTGTGTGTGTGTGTGTGTGTGTGGTACAAACATATGGCAGGCTGACATGCATGTTTAATTTCACATGAACGTGTTGGTGGCTTGAGTCTGAATGTGTGTGTGTGTGTGTGTGTGTGTGTGAGAGAGCGCTTCATTCAGCTTTTTGCAGTAGGCTTCAGCCTGGTGTCGCTCTCATCTTTGATCACTGATCATTGAAGCTTCTCTAATCCGTCTCACTGTCATCCTGTCTGTGTCGTTCCTTCCTTTCATGCTTTCATCCCAGCGCTGAGAGGACATAGAGCACTCAGATAGTTTTACCGTCTCACTTGATACCTGCAACCCGAGACCCCAATGGAGCTACTTCACACACGCTCACACACACACACACACTTGCACGCGCACACACACGCACACAAACACACGTACACGGATAGATGAGTGCACACACTAACACTACCCGCGGACACATTTGCACATGCAAAATGAATTTTTCGAAAGCCATTTGATTGCCCTTTTTTTTTTTTAAATTGTCTTAAACACACAAAAGTTTTAGAATTTTATGTGTGAAACAACAAGTGAAATACACAAGTGAAATTAGGCAAGTACAGTTAAAAACGGATAACTGCTTAGTACTTTTGAAACTTAAAATTAAAAAAAGAGATTTGAATTGGGGGAAAATCACAAATGAGTTCTCTTTAATATCTAAATTGTTTCTTATAAACATGAGGAAGGGACAACGAATAGAGAAATTCTGACATATAATTAGAGAACATTTCGCCAACCAATTATCATTAAGTTATGACAATGACATTATATTATATAAAAGAAAAATTATATTATTAAAGTGTATAATTTTCATTTAAACACTGTCATGCATCTATATATATGTGTTTGTGTGTGTGTGTGCGTGTACTGATTAATCACATCTAACAATCGATTAATCGCATCTAACAAATGTTTTTTAAATATATAATATGTGTATACACACACACACACACACACATATAGACATATTACATATTTACAAAATTTTGTTAGATGCTATGTATGTGTGTGTATATACATATATACACACATGTACACATTTACAAACTTTTGTACATATATATATATATATATACGTAGTGCTGTCAAATCGGTCAATCGTGATTAGTCGCATCTAACAAAGGTTTGTTAATAGATGTGTATATGCGTGTATATACTCTGTATATATACACATTTATAATGTTCAATATTCATTTTATCTGTCATTTATATTTTAAAAAGATAAAATAAATACTGAATATACATTATTTTATCTTCATAATCATTAATCATTAATTCAATATTATTTAATAATAATTATTCAATATTCATTTCATAATATCATTTTATGAATATACTTTTATATATTTATATGTAAACCTCCTCTCATCAAATGTCTTTCTCATTTAAAAAATGCAGGAGAAACATTTGAGACATAGTTGATTTTCCTCTGGGCTGAAGATCTGCCTTCGTTGTCAAACTGATACCGATAATTAAGAAAAACACAAATATTGACTGAGAGTGATGATGCACTCACTGATATACAGTGTCACATATAAAATAACACCAACACATTTAACATAACCCAATGCCACACAGACTATAAAGTACCCACAGTGAACAGGAGTGTTTTAGTAATCACAGATCCGTCGGTAGCTGTACTGAGGAAGTATTTATCCTGTGCACATCCAGTCTTCCTCTTCATAGGGGAGCAGCAGAACTGTTTTGAGCAGCAACCTTAGCTGTCATGATAGAAGCATCTTTCGACACTTTGACGCTGATCAAAGGCCTGCCGCAGCAAACCCCCCGCAACTCCAGCCCCAGGGTTCACACCCGCAGCCACTGGGGTTATCAGAGTCTGATAACCAGGCGTCACATGCTCCCATGTGAGAGAGAGAGAGTGTGTGTGTTGCGTTGAGAACTGAATTAAAAACCTGCAAGTGAGCAAAGGTCAAACAAAACTGCAATTTCACCTCTGACCTCTTCACAGAAATGCACACATTGTTCGTTTTGTTCCCCAAAAATGTTATTCCTTATTGAGGAACGGGAAAAGTATAAATGTTTTTACAATTGGTTTCAAGCTAACACTGAACACTGAACAAGCTAACACTGAACACTGTTTTTAAACCTAAATAGTAATATATAAAAACTAATTTAAGCAGGCCTTGCTCTGTTTCAAATGAAAGCCTTTGTATTTTTCCATTAATAGTTCATGTGTTGTGTATTTCAGGTATTTTGGAGATCACGTCAGTGGATGTTGGGATCGTTGCCGTCAGAGGTCTCAGCAGTAACCTTTACCTGGCTATCAGTAAGAGGGGAGAACTGTATGGAGCGGTGAGTGTCCTGCACCAAACGTCCACCTACACGTGTATTTTAGTCCAGGGGTATTTAAAAACTGGGGTTATGGGGATCTTTAGGGAGCCACAAGGGGGTGCTGTTGTAAAATAAAAAATAAATAAAATGATAAAATAAAATCAATTTTTTAATAGTTAAATTATTATAATGTATTAATTATTATTAAATTATTTTATTATATTTTCAGACATTGTTTATTTAAATAGTTGATGTTTCTGTTACTTCATAGAAATATAACATTTAGACATATTTATATTATTGTTAATTTTCACAGTATGAATAGGGCTTTATACATGAAAATATATAGCTTATATTTTAGGAGTTCTACAAAGGAATCTTCATATCTGGAGGTCCAAGTTTGAAAACCCCTGTTTTAGGCTATACTTCCTGAAAAAAGGTGATGTGTGTAATTCCTGCAGCACTGACTGTCATTGGTCAAACAAACACTTAGCCCCACCCCAAACTCACACCATTGGTTGAGTCAGTGTTGCTGTGTCAGACTGGTTGTGATTCTTAGTGCACAGTCAAAAAATGTATAAATAGCTCAATTATTTTAGTATTCAATACAATATACACATCACCTTTAAAGGATTAGTTCACTTCAGAATTCAAATATCCTGATAATTTACTCACCCCCATGTCATCCAAGATGTTTAGTCAAAAAGAAATTAAGGTTTTTGAGGAAAACATTCCAGGATTTTTCTACATAAAGTGGACTTCACTGGGGTTCAACAGGTTGAAGGACCAAATTACAGTTTCAGTGCAGCTTCAAAGGGCTCTACATGATCCCAGACAATGAATAAGGGTCTTATACAAATGATATACTTTTTAACCACAAATGCTGGTCTTGCACTAGCTCTGGGATATGGCACACATTATGTAATCACATTGGAAAGGTCATGCATGACGGAAGTACCGCGGTAGGGCGAAAAACATCTCATTTTCTCCTCCAACTTCAAAATCATCCTACATTGTTGTTTTACCTTTTTTTGTAAAGGGCGTTTGACTTAGTCTTTGCAACGTTCGCTTTGTAAACACTTGCTCGATACTTCCGCCTACGTCATGCATGACCTTTCCAACGTGATCACGTAATGTGTGGCACATCGCAGAGCAGTGCAAGACGAGCATTTGTGGTCAAAAAATATATAATTTTTTATTTTTTTTAGAACATGACAGATCGTTTCGCTAGATAAGACCCTTATTTCTTGTCTGAGCCCTTTAAAGCTGCACTGAAACTGCAATTTGGACCTTCAACCCATTGAACCCTGTTGAAGTCCACTATATGGAGAAAAATCCTGGAATGTTTCCCTCAAAAACCATAATTTCTTTTCGACTGAAGAAAGAAAGACATGAACATCTTGGATGACATGAGGGTGAGTATATTATCAGGAATTTTTAATTCTGAAGGGAAGTTAGTGAACTAATCCTTTAACATTGTGCCCTAACCAGATGTGATAAAGCGATTAGTGATTCTAGATTGTAAATCTGAGATTTATATGGTTATTCTGGTCAAAGCGGGTCTAGATGATTCATCAGAGTGTTTTAGGTCTATTTAGAGCTGGTAGACCAGATCATGTTGGACCAACATGTTTCAAAACCAGCATGTCAGGTATGACCTGGTTTTCCTGGCAGGAAATGTAATAAACTCTTTGTTTCGTGCATTTCAGAGAGTCTATGGTATAAACTGCCGTCTGAAGGAGCGCATCGAGGAGAACGGGTATAACACATACGCATCCGCAGAGTGGAAGAACAAGAAACGTCAGATGTTTGTAGGTCTGAGCACTCACGGAAAGCCTCTGCGTGGGAGAAAAACCCGCAGGAAGAACACAGCTACACACTTCTTACCCATAATGGTGTGACTTTTGTTGTATAATGCTGATGGGATGGAGAGAGAGACCGAAGATAAAGACTTTGTCCACACACGACTCTTTGTAGCGGCTGCGGTTCAGTGTTTGCTTGCTCCTTCATTGCTCTTTGGTTCAAGGCACTCATTAAAACTTTATGCTCATGCCAGCTGATATTCAGTGGTAAACATTCTCAAAAGAGCAAAATTCATGAATGAAGGCTTTCATTTCCATTGTGCATTATTCAAGTGATCTATAATTGTGGATTATGTGTGCAAGAGTTTCCTTCAAGCTCTTCTCAATATAAGAACGTCTTACATTTATTTCTAATGGACATGAACATCTTATAGGAGTGGCTCTAAGGCTGCATGCGTCACACAGAGAAAGATAGTGGGGATGTATTTGTATCTTCTAAAAACTTTTGGACTGCTTTGAAATAAATAAATTATTTATTTGTATTGTATTTAAATAAAATACTCTAAAAAACATATTAAAAGCATATAAAATGGATAACCTCTAACTCCTGTGAAATAAAATCTATTTTGTTATCCTCCTGCAGAGCAGCTTGTGCCGTGTTTCATGTTCACCAGACTGGAGGAATAAGAAGCAGAAATTTGGGTGAATCTCATAAAATGTTCAGGTCAGCCCAAAATCAAAAGAAAAAAAGAATTAGACATTTTTGCAAGAGTAAATCAAGTAAATAATATTTTAAGATCCAGCAATTTTTCAAGTTGAGGCACTAAAATGAATAGCACAAAAAAGTGGAAATAAATAAAAACTAAAATTTTAAAGTATTATAATTGTTAAAATTAAACCTAAAAATGACAAATAAAAATCACATGAAGTAATAAATGACATAAATTAATAAAAACCTGAAAATATAAAAGCCAAAAAACTAAAATAGTATATAAATAATACTAAAATAACAATGCAATCTATAAATATTTTACATTTAAATCAATCATTTATAAAGCACTTTAAAAAAAACTTAAAAGCATACCAAAGTGCTGTACAGGAAATTCATTTCAAATACAAAAAAATGTTTAAAAAATCGCAATTAATTAAAATACATAAATGAATACCTATAAAACTACACATCAAACACATATAAGTACAAATAGGTCTTAAGATGTGATTTGAACATCTGCAGAGAGGTCGAAGAACACACAGAAAAAGGAAGATCAGGGGCCACAACTGAAAATGCTTGATCACCTCTACACTTGAGACGTGTACGTGGAACCTTAAAGGATTAGTTCACTTTCAAATGAAAATTAGCCCAAGCTTTACTCACCCTCAAGCCATCCTAGATGTATATGACTTTCTTCTTTCTGAAGAACACAATCTGAGAAATATTAATAAATATCCTGACACATCCGATTTTTATAATGGCAGTGAGCGGAATCAATGAGAATGAGCTGAAGAAAGTGTCTCCATCCATTATAAACATATTCCACATGGCTCTGAGGGGTTAATAAAGGCCTTCTGAAGTGAAGCAATACATTTGTGTAAAAAAAAAAAAAAAAAAAAAAAAAAAAAACATATTTGACAAGTTATGAAGTAAAATATCTAGCTTCTGCCAGACTGGCTTCTTCTCTCAAACCAAGCCACATACACCATTTGTCACCATGATGGTAACTCTCCAAAAACCCACATTAACAGAAAGTCTTCTAAATTAGTATAATGAAACATTATATGAAATATTAACATTAATCTTGCACAAATATATATATATATATATAATACTTAATTTTAACATTTACTCTCCCTTTTCGAGTGCCATGGGCAAAGCATTCTCTGAAATAGAAATCCCAGCCCAGTTTCAGTTAAACTTAAGTTTGTCTAAATTAAAAGAAATTAGTTCATAAAACTCAAAACAATGAAACAGTTCAGTTTATTTAAAATGTATCAGTTCTGTGAACTTGAAAGAAAAAGAAAGTGCTAAATACTCATAAAAGAAAATTTGACTGAAATAATTAATTTAATTTAAGTTTGTCCTTACTCAAAACAATAATTTTTTTTATTTTTTTCCCCCCCAAAAAGCACAATTTTAGTCTTTTTTATCTTTTAACATTAGGAAAAAATCCAAAATTTCTCCTCCTCAAGGCAATTCAGCAAATAATTTTCAGCTGCATTATTTCCTAATTTGAAAGACAGGTACCACTGCATGTCATCAGCATAACTTCGATATGAAATGCCAAATTTACTATAGAGCCCACTGGAATCATATATAGAGAAAAAAGCAACGGCCCTAAAATAGAGCCCTGAGGTACCCCATAACTTACAGGAGCAGCAGAAGAACAATTATTCCCATTCTTTACAGTGAAAGTTCTACACTTCAGGTAAGAATGGAACCAACATAAAGCCACCCCACTTACCACAACACACCACTCAAGGCACTCTAACAAAATGGTATGATCCAGTGTAAAGGCCACGCTCAGGTCTAACAAGACAAGACCAACACAATTTCCATTGTCAACTTCCAATAAAATATCGTTTAATACCCTAATAAGGGCAGATTCAGTACTAAGACCAGTTGTGAACCCTGACTGAAACTTATCCATTATGTTCATCTCTGCTAAAAAAGAAGAAAACTGACCAAATACAACTTTTTCTAGGATTTTTGAAATAAAAGGAAGTTTAGAAATTGGACAAAAATTATAGATGGATCTAGGCCGGGTTTCTTTAACAAGGGCTCCACTACTGCATGTTTCAAACTCGGTGGCACACAACCCTCAGTCAGACTTTTGTTTATAATTGATAAAATGTATGGACCATTAGTATCAAAAACTTCCATAAAGAGACTTGTTGAGATCGCATCATTTGTAGATGAAGTGACCTTTAACATACCCATGATCTCAGTGATTTCCAAAAGTGACATCATCTTAAAGGCTTTAAAAGAGCCAAAGAGAGCAGCAACAACTCCAAAATCTAATTTCATTGGTGCAATTGCAGAGCGAATACCATCTATTTTATCCATAATTTTTTTTTTTTTTTTTTTAAATCTCTCTTCAATTTGCAACTGAAGACAAACCATGACTAAAGGCTAATAGTTAATAGTATTAAAAAGCACACAAGGCTGGTGAGAATATTTTACAATAATTTCAGAAAAATAATTTGCTCTAGCCATTTTTGCTGCTTCCTCAAATTTAGTCAAGAATCCCTCAGCATAATATAAGAAATCTGCAACTTATGAATGAGAGTGAAGGATTTTGTTTTATTTTTGCATTATAATAATGTATCCCAGTGGGATGATATATGAACTTCCCACAACCTGTTACACTTGGAAATCATTACCGTTGTGGATTCTGTTTGGTTACAACAACAATTACAATAGATTGTGAGCTGAAAGAGTAGTTTGGCTGAACTGACACCCTCACAAACTTACTCATACAAAACAACGATTTCAACGTCCTCATTAAATTTTCCACTCGCTCTTTGACTCCA
Organism: Elopichthys bambusa; assembly: GCA_037101425.1. Taxonomy (NCBI): domain Eukaryota; kingdom Metazoa; phylum Chordata; class Actinopteri; order Cypriniformes; family Xenocyprididae; genus Elopichthys; species Elopichthys bambusa. The sequence continues at coordinate 36,530,262 of CM074434.1, read as the reverse complement.
TCAAATCATTTGTTTAGTTTCACACCTATTGCATCCACTTGCAAAAGTAGTTGTTCCATTTCCTTTACACTCGGTCATTTCGAGACAAAAAACATTCAGTAACGGGAACTAAATCCTGCTATCTTTTATCTAAATAGTCCTAGAAAATTGGGGGAGCAAAATGCGCTCACTCAAATAATGTGATCCAGCTTGAAGAAACAAGTGGAAAAAGACTTCGGGCAAGTCTTCTAATGAATGCTTATTTCGAGGGGCCGACTCTGACACACAGGTTGTTAATGGCTTCTTCTCGGTGACTGGGGTGGGGAGGCTGCCGTGGCCCATTGAAGCCTTATGGGGGGTCAGGTCTGGTTTATAGGGGCCATTCCTTATTAGTGACTGTCATGCTGGTTCAGTCTGAGCATTTCTAGTTAGAGTTTTAGAGTGGGCATGATGTTCTCTGAATCACTGCTGCTGTCATCAGACATCAGACCCAAATGTGTCTTGACATTCCAGTTAAAAAAGGTCATCATCTGTTAGCAGCCATTAATGGAAATTTAAAGAAGGAATAAATTAAGCCTAATAGGCTATAATGCTTTTTAAGTGGATTAACAGTGAGTGACATGTTTTTATAGATATTTTAAAATATATAGATATATTTTATATATTAAAATGTATTATTATTATTATTAAATGCATACATATAATATATTGTTAATCTACATATGACGTATGTTTATTTTAAAATAATGATGATAAACATTATTTTGTAATTGTATAATTATTTACAAAATTATATCAAATTAAGCAGAATTTATGTAAGATTTAACTTAATTTATTAGTTTAAGGCTTCACAGACAGGGCTTAGACAAAGCCAGAATTAGGCCTTAGTTCAATTAGGGCATTTAAGTAGCTTTTATATAAGTGCCTTAGAAAAAAACATTACTGGTGTGCATCTTGAGACAAAACAATGGCGCTAACATATTTTAAGACATGTCAGTGCAGGTTTCTTTCTGTTCAAACAGCTCAGCATGCATTTTAATCTGGGACTAGCTTAAGCCTTGTCTGTGAAGCCGGGGGTAAATGCTTTTAATGTATTTTTTTAATTATATAAAGATATTTCAAATGGTTAATTTTTTTTTTTTAGAATATAATTGCATCCAAACTTTTGTGAAAAATAAAATAAAATAAATAAATAAAGCCAGTTGTCCATGAAGAATTTCATTACAGACTGACAACGTGTTAAATAACAACAGAAACAAAAATAAAATACTAAGTTATATTGGTTATATTACATAAAACAGAAAAAAACATACAATCTATACTATAACAGCTCTGTAAAGACATGCGTTTGTGGTAATATTAAAGCAAACTATTTTTAAATTAGAAATAAAATCATTATAAAGAATAACGTTATAAATAATTAAATTATTTATAACAAAATGTTTTAAATTCCCCACCTTTATTATTTAGGTGAATAAAGCTTTTACAGTTTAGTTCAGACTTTTATTTTGAATTCGCTGGGCGGAAGTAGCCCTGGAAGAAAACGTCTTCGAGAGTCGCGACCACCCTCAACGTGTGCGCCACACTCATGGTTGTAGTAATGCAGACAAACATGGGAGAGATGGAGAATACCACCGTGGGACCCAAAGTTACCGATGCTAAAGGCATTCTCAAACAGAACCGACAGTTCCTGGATTATTTCTGGGACATCGCGAATCCCGAGCGAGACATCCGCCTTAAAGCGATAGAGGATTTGATCGAACACCTAAAGCAGAGCGAGAAGGTATGAAGTTCACTTCTGATATTGGCTCATCTCTGTCGATCAATATTGTTCTCAGCTAGAGTTTGTTGTTATTGCTGTTTAAACTTTTATCACCTGATATAATAAGTTGTCATTACCTGAATGTGATCGGATTTGGTTGTTGATGCAAACACGTGGGTTTCATGCGGCTGTTGTACATGGGTGATTCTTCATATGAAAACTTTAATGTTCACACACTCCACACAAGATGATTTAAAGAGAGGAAAACATTCGAGTTTAACAGTTTTAATTTATTAAAATTTTATTACATTTTTTTCTATTGTTATCTATCTATCCATTATTCTGTCCATCCATCCATTCATCCATTATTCTGTCCATCCATCCATTCATCCATTATTCTATCCATCCATTATTCTGTCCATCCATCCATCCATTATTCTGTCCATCCATCCATTCATCCATTATTCTGTCCATCCATCCATTCATCCATTATTCTGTCCATCCATCCATTCATCCATTATTCTATCCATCCATTATTCTGTCCATCCATCCATCCATTATTCTGTCCATCCATCCATCCATTATTCTGTCCATCCATCCATCCATTATTCTGTCCATCCATCCATCCATTATTCTGTCCATCCATCCATCCATCCATCCATCCATTATTCTGTCCATCCATCCATCCATCCATTATTCTGTCCATCCATCCATCCATCCATTATTCTGTCCATCCATCCATCCATCCATTATTCTGTCCATCCATCCATCCATCCATTATTCTGTCTATCCATCCATCCATTCATCCATCCATTATTCTGTCCATCCATTCATCCATTATTCTGTCCATCCATCCATCCATTATTCTGTCTATCCATCCATCCATTATTCTGTCTATCCATCCATCCATCCATTATTCTGTCCATCCATCCATCCATCCATCCATTATTCTGTCCATCCATCCATCCATCCATCCATTATTCTGTCCATCCATCCATCCATCCATCCATCCATTATTCTGTCCATCCATCCATCCATCCATTATTCTGTCCATCCATCCATCCATCCATCCATCCATTATTCTGTCCATCCATCCATCCATCCATTATTCTGTCCATCCATCCATTATTCTGTCCATCCATCCATCCATCCATTATTCTGTCCATCCATCCATCCATCCATTATTCTGTCCATCCATCCATCCATTATTCTGTCCATCCATCCATCCATCCATTATTCTGTCCATCCATCCATCCATCCATTATTCTGTCCATCCATCCATCCATCCATTATTCTGTCCATCCATCCATCCATCCATCCATCCATCCATTATTCTGTCCATCCATCCATCCATCCATTATTCTGTCCATCCATCCATCCATCCATTATTCTGTCCATCCATCCATCCATCCATTATTCTGTCCATCCATCCATCCATCCATTATTCTGTCCATCCATCCATCCATTATTCTGTCCATCCATCCATCCATTATTCTGTCCATCCATCCATCCATCCATCATTCTGTCCATCCATCCATCCATCCGTCCATCCATCCATCCATCATTCTGTCCATCCATCCATCCGTCCATCCATCCATCCATCATTCTGTCCATCCATCCATCCATCCATCCATCCATCCATCCATCATTCTGTCCATCCATCCATCCATCATTCTGTCCATCCAACATTCTGTCCATCCATCCATCCATCCATCCATCCATCATTCTGTCCATCCATCCGTCCATCATTCTGTCTGTCCGTCCATCCATTCATCTTTCTGTTTATATACCTATATATGTTTTCAAAAATGCCAAGAATATGGCAAAGCCGATCAAATGACCTTGTATGATAGAGTCTGTGTATTCTAGATGATGGTATATGTATGTTTCCTTAGTGTTTATGTTCTGTTCTTTCATCCAGGCAGATGAGTTGAAGTATTCATTGAGGAGACTAGTAGATGGTCTTTCTCATACAAGAGAAGACTCTCGATCAGGATTCAGTGTGGCTCTCGCTCAGGTATTTTTAGCCATTCAAGTTTTATCTTCACGTTTTTCCTTATAGCGGTAATTGACGTAATTGACCGTTATTGTTTCTATATGAAGCTGCTGAGTGTATTTGAGGAGATCTCACTGAAATCCACACTAGACAGCATCAAGGAAAAGCACAACCTTCAGACAGCCAAAAAGGTGAGGTTTTTTTAATGTCCATATTTTATCATCTTTATCATCAATCTGTCATAATCATGATCATTGTTCTTGTATCTTATCGTGCTTCGATTCTTTTAACAGAAATTAATCAGAAATGCAGCTTTTGGGAGTTTCTTCGGAGTACTCTCCCTGTCTCAGTCCACACGTCTGCATAAGGTAAGACATGTACATCACATACATCACTAATTCTTATTTTGCATATTATTTGGGATGCATATAAACACTCATTTGTGTTCATGATCTTTTTCTATCTCTCTCATTTGTCACCACATCACCTCTCAGGAGCCGCAGGTCTTGCTGGAGTGTATCCAGGTCCTACAGAGTCTGTCCCAGTACAGAGAACACCTGAAAGACCTGCCCAGGAAAACCATGGTTGACATCCTGTCAGAGGTGATTATTACATTTAGTGATAGTCATAGAATGTGATTATCAGCCGATACAGATCTGCGGCCGATGGATTGGAGCGTCCCTAATAATAGTAGTAATAACTATTAATACTATTAATAACAATAATAATAGCATAATAATGTTATATATTAATATAATATATATTATGTATTACTGTTATTAATAATACTATAAATTAATATATACATATAGTATTAATAATGGTAATAAATAATATTATATCAATTAAGTATTAATACTAATATTAATTAGTATTACATGCAATAAACACAATCATATTTTAATGTATTAATAAGAATGACATTAGTATGTATATATTTGTTATATTTAACAACAACAATAATAATCATAATTATCATATAAATTAATATATGATAATTATAGTAAATGTTTAATAGTAATAGTACATTAATAGTAAATGTTGATTACTATTAATGCATACAGTAAATACAATAATAATAATATTACTTGTATATTAATGTATATATTACACCCTGTAATGTTTTATTTGCATTGTGTTTTGTTGTATAGACATCGACGGATGTGTTTGAAGAGGTGCTTTTCAGCGCCCTGAAGTCAGACCTGACCTCCGCCCTCAACACCCCTGAGCAGCTGGAGCTCCTCCTAGTGGCCCTACAGAAGTTTCCATCTGTGCTCAAACCCAAAAAACTGAAGAAATTATTGGGAACCACAACAGTCATTACTAAAGAGAACATGCCGAAGTGAGTGTTGACCTCTCCTTTTTGCTTTCTTTCTCCATATGCGCTGTTTTATAATATTATTGATTGATTAATAATTATTTATTTGTGTTGATTGTATTTGAAAGAGCTAAAATGTTGTTTTATACACGGTAGGTTAAAAACATGCTTGTATTTTGTGTGCTTTATTGTTTTACTAATATATTTTTTCCCAGGATAGTGGATGTTTTAAAGATGGCTGCTCGCTCTGTAAAGAAGGAGAACATTCTGCCCCCAGTCGCGTTGGACTTGCTGCAGGCATCTCTACGAGAGGAGAACTTCGAGATGTTCTGGACTGAAGCCATCATCAAAGGCATGATGTCAGAGATGCCTGGACCCACTCAGTGAGTTTTACATGTGTAGTCAAACCTTAACCTGCTAGTTTAAATGTCTAATATGCACCCAGATATGGAAACGCCTGGATATTACTTCGTGATGTAAGGTTATTTTGCATAAAATTGACACATATTGCACATACATCCTTTTTTAATGTAACTATGTAGAATGTTTTCAAGATCTGGGTTGGTGTTGATTGTGTTTATCAAATTAACCAACTGCACAATAATGAACATTTTCGTATTGTTTGGGTTTTTTTTTTTTTATGTGATGACAAATACATGTAGAAACACACACACTCTCTCTCTCTCTCTCTTTCTTTCTTTCTCTCTTTTTTTTCTTTCTTTCTTTTAGTTATTTGAGTTTCAGGTTGCTGGGAGCTTCTTTGCCGCTGCTGTCAGTCCCTCAGCTTGAGTTTGTGCTGTCCAGTGATGTGATGAGACATTACGGTGAACATATGCTGTCTGCACAGGTCTGTCTTTATTTTTGGTTATGTATGTGATGAATGACAATGTTAGCATCCATTATGTTTACTTTAAAGAGGAAAATCATTCATTTAAAACAAACCCAAGCAGTGTTTGTAGCAATTGTTTGCAAACAGCATTTATTTACGAACAGTAGTATGCTACAAAAATCTAGCATGCTTTTTGAAACATTCATACATTTATAACATTGATAAGTACATTCTTATGCACTAAGCTAGACCTGCACAATTCTAGATAAATTGAGAATCAAATTTGCTTTGTTTAAAGTAGAGATCACAATTCTCCTACGATTCTGAATAGACAACTAAACAAAATAACATGTAATTTACTAGAGGTTCAGACAAAATGTTACTTGCTGCAGTCTATTTAAAAAATATAAAATGAAGTTATTTTTCAAAAAATCAGTTGAATGAATGATTCAATGATTCAATCACTTGTTTCATTACTGGGTGAATCTGTGTTTTTGAACAAATCTCTTGAATGAATGATTCAGTGACAAATACATTTTTTTAACAGTTACTTGTCGCCACCTACTGGTGTAACAATGTAATTGAGACAATCTTAGGGAATATTTACACTACAATGATGTACTAAAAACAGACAGACGACACCATTGTCAAAACGATCCCCGTTCACACTGATCTGCAAAAACGACTAAAAACGCTACATTCTGCTGCCAGGCCAGTAGTTGGCGATGTCACTTTGTAAAGAAACACTACACGCCTATAGACTGTGATACGCATGCACATAATGCCGTTTTCACAAATTAATGTTTTTGTAGTTTACATAGAGATGATAAAGGTATAATTTTCAAAAACTTGCACTTTGAAACCTGTTTTCAGGCCCCCAAAACGCAGTTGTTGTGTAAATGAACGGCCAAAACGTATAAAGTTTTATGTTTTTAGTTGAAAACGGTGTTGTGTAAATGGCCTCTTAATTTGAAGCGTCAAGTTACTTTCAAAAGATGATTTACTTTGATTGCTACAGTAGACATCAGTGTTTATATCATAAATATAAACTTTTATCCCAGTCCTTATGTGATAATTTGAATTATTGTAACACAGAAATAATGATACTATGTGTTAAAAAGACTATTTGTCAAGCTGTTTAATACCTATACATGACAACTGCTCTCTCTGGCTCGACAGCAGCTCAGATTTGAATGTTCAGGTGTGATTGTACTTGTCAAAGATTTAATAGACATAGCCGAATTGTTGTCATTTAGGAATAAGATAACAAGGGTGTTTAGATCGAGATTGCGATTTTTAAATGATTAATCATGCGTTTCTACAATAAGCTGTTATTCCATGCCGAATGAAACTTGTGTCATCAGATTGTATGTATGTTTATTGTGCGTCTCTCCTTATAGTTGCCAGACCGATTCAGGTTTGCTCCGGAAATGGAGAAGTACGTGAGCGAGTTCATGCAGGGCTGCCTTGATACTGACAAACAGCTTGCCGTTGTGCTCAGCTTCACCCAGCTCACTAACCAGGGCTACCCTGTGGTCCCGTCCTACTGGAGGGTTCTGGATCACATGGTTCCGTCTGCGCTGCAGCAGTATGTGGAGTGGCTGATGGAGGCGTTCTGCAAGCCACAGCTGGAGAACTGTCTGGACTTCAGTACCCGCAGACAGAAAGGAAGCCAAGATTCTAGACTAGAGTGAGTTAATGCTTTATTTTCCAAGAATTGACTGTTGTAAAATCATTAAGATTAGAGGTTTTAGAGGGAAAAGTATAAACTTCAACAAAGCAGATCATAAGTGATCTCATATTTTTTTGTTTTAAGTATTATTTAAATTATTCAAAATAATATTTTGAATTAGCTTTTATTTTTCATTTTAGTTTTAGTAAATTTGTTGTGCTTTTGTCATTTTTATTAGTTTTTTTTTTTAATTCTTATTTTATTTAAATTTTAGGTTTAGTAATTTTAGTACTTCAGCTTATTTTATTTTCTAATTATTTCATTGTATTTTATTTAAATATTTTTTTTTACAGATTTGTTAACAATTGTTGTTAATAATATTTTTATTTTATCAAATAAAAATATTATAATTAATTAACAACAACAATAATAATGGTTTTTATTTGTTAAAAAGTAGCATGTATTATTTATTATAATTATTAATTTAATAAGTTAATAAATAATACAATTATTTGTTTGAATTATTTGATAATTTTTTTGTATCAATATTATTTTTCAATTCAGCAAAATTATTTTATTTTTTTGTCACCACCCAGGCATTTTCCTTATGTCAGTTTCATATTTATTCTTTTTTTATTTCATTCTGTAGGAGTGACAGCTGTGTTGCCAGGTTTCGTAAATGGATCATTCCACGCCTCACTTTCATTGTGGAAAACCATCAGATTAAGAAGCAGGAGGATCTCGTCATGAAAGTGGCTAGGTAACCACTCTTGATATTTCATCAGTGGTCTCAACATGGCATCTATACTGATATGAATGGATGTTATTGTGATGTTTTGTCTTTCTCCTGTAGGTTTATTTTCTTCCACGGCTTTTTTAATGTCAAGAAACCCACCCCAGAAATCCCTGAGACGGCGCAGGCTCTCTCAGTGCCAATAGATCAACAAACACGAGCCACCCTCTCTGGAGCCTTCTACGGGTCAGATTTTATGTTCTTCACCTCCAACACTATACATGTTTTATTATAGTACTTTTAATTGTCTTAGAACTATTCCCATACTGTGTATCACTGGCTATGTTAGTCTTGTTCCCAACTAGCAATTCGCTGATGACAGTAATTATGGCTGATAACCAACAAATGGCCAATATTAGAATTAATATAAATAATAACGCTAAACTTGTCAAAATAAAGAGCAGTTTTTTTTTCTAGCACTTTTAGATTAAATGTTTAAATGTTAATTAAATTAATAAATATAAATAATATATAAAGGTGCTGTATGTAATTATTTTTGACTGTACTAAAGCATAAAAATACCATAATATTTTTGCAGAGATTTAGGAAACATGCTGTTCATGTACTTGCTTCTCTGAAAAACAATGCTATAGCCAGTTATTGTTCTGTTTTGGTCTGTGTGATCTCGCCCACTGCCAGCTGCCAGTTTACCCAATAGTATTTTGATTTCGGGTTGCCAGTTGGTGGAAAGCACAGCGTATTGCAGCCATGGAAGCCAGCAAATGAACTGGGTCAGAGATCACAGATTCTACTTGACTAAAAATCCTTGCTATCCATCTAAAAAGCTCTAAGACCAGAGGCGTGTTAAAACGCTGATACATCAACTGATCAGCTTGCAGTGATCGCCGTCTTCCATTGTCAATGGTGCTTGTTCCTGTTGCATGTTCTCAATCTGGCAACCGACCTAAGCTTCAAGTATGAGGAGGGGGCGGGGAAACCACTCTTCAATATTTTGAATTTGGACTGCAGTACCCAGTTCAACCACTAGTTGTCAATATTACATAATGCACTTTTAAATTTAATTAATAAATATATACTTCATCTCCTCCAGTCTTCTGCAGGGCCTGAACACAATGGCTGTTTTAGGAGATTCAACTGAGGAGGAGGGGGTGAACTCCAGGAGGGTTCTGGGTGTTAAAGCTGACGGAACCATGTGGATTTACTGTCTGGTGCAGTACGCTGCCATGCTGCTTAACCAGAGCAAATACGTTCAGAGCATTCAGACCCTCAGTTCAGGGCAGAGACAGGGCTGGGACAGGTGACGTATCCTACAAAACACTACTTATAATGTCAGTCATAATACATTGAAGAGCAAGCTGTTTTCCATCAATAGAAAAATGAGATAGATGGACTGCAACTTAAAGGCTTAGTTCACCCAAAAATGATAATTCTGTCATTAATTACTCACCCTCATGTCGTTCTACACCCGTAAGACCTTCGTTCATCTTTGGAACACAAATTAAGATATTTTTGATAAAATCCGATGGCTCAGTGAGGCCTGCATTGACAGCAAGATAATTACCACTTTCAATGCCCAGAAAGCTACTAAAGACATTTAAAACAGTTCATGTGACTACAGTGGTTCAACCTTAATGTTATGAAGCGCCGAGAAAAACAAAATAACGACTTTATTAAATAATATCTAGTGATGGCTGATCTCAAAACACTGCTTCATGAAGCTTTAAAGCTTTACGAATCTTTTGTTTTGAATCAGTGGTTCGGAGCGTGTATCAAACTACTAAAGTCACATGAACCATTGAAATTTTAAAATGTTTCGAAACACTTATGACATAAAGCCTCCTTTACTGAAATCATGTGACTTTGGCAGTTTGATACACATTCCAAACCACTGATTCGAAACAAAAGATTCGTAAAGCTTCATGAAGCAGTATTTTGAAATCGCCCATCACTAGATATTGTTGAATAAAGTCGTTATTTTGTTTTTTTGGTGCACAAAAAGTATTCTCAACGCTTTATAACATTAAGGTTGAACCACTGTAATCACACAAACTGTTTTAAATATGTCTTCAGTAGCTTCCTGGGCATCTGAAAGTGTAAATTATCTTGCTGTCAATGCAGGCCTCACTGAGCCATCGGATTTTATCAAAAATATCTTAATTTGTGTTCTGAAGATGAACGAAGGTCTTACGGGTGTGGAATGACATGAGGGTGAGTAATTAATGACAGAAATTTCATTTTTTGCGAACTAACCCTTTAAATGCTTTTAGTGATTTTGTGTGTGTGTGTGTGTGTTCAGTATGCTGGAATCAGTTGAGGCCTTGAGGAATAAAGCAAAGAAGTCTTCTTCACCTAAACACACAGCGTTCCAGCACCTCTTTCTTCTCGTTGGGATTCAGATGTTCAAGGTTGGAATCTTCCTGGCTGCATTAGATCAGGAATTTCAGAAAGTGCTCAGGACTGTTTTACTGCCTGTTTTTTGTGATCTTGACAGAAGTGTTGATGTTCTTTCCTCGCTCCAGGCTCCAGAAGAAAGTTTGGAACTGTTGAATGATTTACGGACTTGCATGGAGAAAGCTGAAGCTAAAAAAACCAAAAAGAAGAAAGCGAGTAAGTTGGAGCGGTTCAATGCAGTTGATCGATTTAATGAAATATGACCATTGTTTTGGCTTCTGTTTTTTGTGATCTATGATTTCTGCTGTTTATTGTGCCTGTTGTTGAACAGGACTATCTGTTGTTTATGCACTAATGGTGTGTGTGTGTGTGTGTGTGTGTGTTACAGCTGGCAAGAGCTCAGACGAGGAGCCGCACTGGGTGGAGGTGGTTGTTGAGATCCTGTTATCGCTCCTGTCTCAGCCCAGTCGACTCATTCGTAGTGTGTGTAACGCTGTGTTTGGCCGTATCTGCCCTCACCTCACTCAAGCAGCTCTCAGCTCTATCCTGAACGTAAGAGACTGTTGACTAATTAAGTGCTTTTTTACTGTAGTATAATTTACATACTTGTGTAGTATTATTAATATTTTGAGCTAGCTTTTTATTTTAATTTTAGTTTTTGTGCTTTTGTCATTTTTATTAGTTTTTTTATATTTATATTTAGCTTTAATTTATATTTATTTCAGTTTTAGTCATTTTAGTTTAAAAAATTTTATTTAGTTTTTAATTTAATATTTATATTTTATTTCATCTTTATTTCAGTTTGCGAAATGGTTTTAGTTTTAATTGTAGTTTACTTACAGATTCTGGCAATTTGAATTTTAAAAGAGCTTATTCGTTGTCTTTGCTAACTAGTGTAATTTATAATAAACAGACAGTTCTTGTTTTCGTAACTTTACACCTTTAATTTTACCCACAATGCACTTAACTTCCATAATGTGATGCATTTCAAGCGGGGCTTTACTTTATCAGGATTTGATTGGATCGTGGATGTTAGGCTGTGATTATTATCGGTTAATTCTACATTTCCCGGTTCACGTGGGTGTGGTTAAATCAGAGAAAGTATTTACAGTTTAATAATGAATAACATATATGTGATTATTTGTGCAGAATAAGACACTGATCATTATTCAAGAAAATTAATGGGGTCTGTTTTGAATTCTTATTGATTTTTAGGTTCTGGACCCCAACAAGGATGAAGATGAAAGTGGTGTTATGGTGACTGATGAAAAGGAGAAAAAGACAAAACAAAAAGAGGAGGAAGAGCAAGAGGATGAAGAAGAGGATGAGGAGGTGAGACTGATCATCATGAATATTTATGGCATGAAACCCAAACTTGTTTTTTCTAACTCTGACAATATAATTTTTTTTAAAAAATATATTAGGATGAAGAGGGTTCTGATTCCTCAGATGATGATGATGATGATGATGATGGGGAGGAGGAGGATGCCATGGAGGAAGGAGGAGAGGTTGATCAGAACTTCCGTTTGGAGTTGATGAAGGTTCTGCAGGGTCAGAATGCTTTGGTATGAATGAATAAATTATTTTAAACTACTAAAATGCAGGCCTGGGCGATACAATTGATATTCCTGATATTGTCGTAATATCTTTTCTGTCAATATAAAAATGTGTAATGCTGTGTATATACAGTGGTATGTTTGGGAACCCCTTGCAGAATCTGTGAAAATGTGAATAATTTTAACAAAATACAAAATGCATGTTATTCTTTATTTAGTACTGTCCTGAGTAAGATATTTTACATGAAATATGTTTACATAAAGTCCACAAGACAAAAAATAGCTGAATTTATTAAAATGACCCTGTTCAAAAGTTTGGGAACCCTTGGTTCTTAATACTGTGCGTGGTTACCTGGATGATCCATGACTGTTTGTGTTTTTTTGTTTTGTGATGGTTGTTCATGAGTCTCTTGTTTATTCTGAGCAGTTAAACTGAGCTCTGTTCTTCAGAAAAATCCTCCAGGTCCTACAGATTCTTCAGTTTCAAGCATCTTTTGCATATTTGAACCCTTTCCAGCAGTGACTATATGATTCTGAGATCCATCTTTTCACACTGAGGACAATTGAGGGACTCAAACACAACTATTAAACAAGGTTCAAACATTCACTGATGCTTCAGAAGAAAACACGATGCATTAAGAGTCGGGGAATGAAAACTTTTGAACAGGATAAAGATGTCCACATTTTTCTCTTTTTGTTAAAATATCATTTTTTTCATTTAGTACTGCCCTCCGGAAGCGACAGAAGATACCTACATTTATCCTGGAAGACAAATTAAATACAATTTACCTTGATCTTCAAATTCCAAATGTTTTCACCCCCCCGTCTATTAATGCATCATGTTTCTTTCTGGAGCATCAGTGAATGTTTAAACCTTTTTTAATAGTTGTGTTTGAGTCCCTCAGTTGTCCTCAGTGTGAAAAGACAGATCTCAAAATCATTCAGTCACTGCTGGAAAGAGTTCAAATATGCAAAATATGCTGGAAAACTGAAGAATCTGCAGGACCTGGAGGATTTTTCTGAAGAACAGAGCTCAGTTTAACTGCTCAGAACAAACAAGGAACTCATGAACAACCATCACAAAACAAAAAATCATTCAGGTAATGACACGCAGTATTAAGAACCAAGGGTTCCCAAACTTTTGAACAGGGTCATTTTAATAAATTCAGCTATTTTTTGTCTTGTGGACTTTATGTAAACATCTTTTATGTAAAATATCTTACTCAGGACAGTACTAAATAAAGAATAACATGCATTTTGTATGATCTCTCTTATTTTGTTAAAATTCAGAGGTGTTTAAGTTATTCAGTGGCGCATCCACTTAATATTGCTCAAAACACTGGAGTTTTCATTCAACGCGCTTACTTACTGTGTTCTTCACACTTGCAAATCCCTTCATTATAATTAACAACATGTAAACACAATGTAAATAAGGCTCATTGCACAGTGTAGGCAACTTCATTGATCATAAAGCAAGTTTCTGCATGTGAAGAGCTCAGTCAGTGATTGTAAAGGGAGCGCTCTTGCTACTTTTTTTTCTAACTCATTCACAATTTAAACACAACACAATAACTATTCAAGTGTGGAGCAACAGTAGCAGATGTTCTGTTCTTGTTTAGGCCACTGAAGAGGATGGCAGTGATGAAGAGGAGCTTGATGATGCGGCTATGATGAAGCTAGACGGAAGCCTGGCTTCTCTGTTTCTGGAGCAGAAGAAAAGGATCCAGGCCAAGAAAGACGAGAAGGACAGAATCAGCAAGGAAAAGGTCCTTGTGCGGGACTTCAAGATTAAAGTATGTGTTTCCCATGGGCTGCGTCTCCTTTATAAATATATAATGGATTATTTTTATCTTATTCTTATCTATTTGTGCTGTAGAAATTGTTTCAAAATGATTTAATCTGACTGCATGTTGTGCTATTTGCTATTTGCACTGTAAAATGCTCCGCCACTGCAGCCATATACAGTCACATGGATGACTTTGGCTGGTTTGTTGCATCTAGCAGTTTTTTGAGTGTTATTTTCTTAAGACTGATTAGTGACTAGTCGATTTTGAAAAAGTATGTAGTTAAAATATGCAGGTTTTGTCTCTCTGTAACTAATTTAAGTAATTTGGTGTTATTTTCAGGTACTGGACATGGTGGAGATGTTCTTGAACAAACAGGGGAGCAGTGCTTTGGTTCTTGGGATGGTGGAGCCTCTCCTTAGTGTGATCGAGAATGGGATGAGTTCTGAAACCAGCCAACAGGAACAGGACTATCTGCGCAAGGCTGCAGACATCTTTAAGTGAGCAGTGACATTTTAGTATTATTTATATACTATTTATTAATATTTTGAATTAGCTTTTATTTTTATATTTTCAGTTTTTATTTAAACTATTAGTTTAAAGGTAGGGTAGGCAATTTCAGAGAGGCTAGCAATAACAAGCTATATATATATATATATATATATATATAAAATAAATGAAGAGTTTTTTTTAAAGGGTTTTCGCCAAAATCAGTATTGTATCTGGTCGGTATTGAAAAGTAATTTATTAATTTTGCACAGAATGCGACATCCGTCGTGTTATTCTGTCATGTTTTCTCCCTTTCTTTCCAAAACGCGACAAACGGCAGTCTCCCTTCTCTGCAGAATGCAATATATCCGCTCAACCAATCACAGCGCACCATTCCATGCATTGTAAACAGTAATGGCGACGCTCTGAATACACCCGGCATCCTAGTTTTCCTTATCTACTTTGTGATCAACAAAAACAGAAAAATTAATAAATATATTTTTAAAATATAATAATATATTTTAATTTTTATTAATTAATAAAAATTAATAATATTGATGAACCTGTGGTGGTTTCTGCAGTCAAGTCATCTTTATTTATATAGCGCTTTTTACAATGTAGATTTTGTCAAAGCAGCTTTACAGTGATAACTGGTATATCATTTTGGCTGCACAGCAGCTCTTAAAGAAAATGGTGTCAATGCAGTGGGGAAGAAACGTAAGGTGAGGAGTTTACATGAGGAGATTAAGAAGATGAGGCACTCGAGTCGGGAGCATCAAACTTGTGTCACGGTCCCCAAAACTGAATCATGATACCGTTTGACCAAGACTGATTAGTTTTCGAATCTGGCATTGCTAGTTTTGATTTTAAACATCTGAAAACAACATGATTGTCAAAATCTGCACTGTCAGACAAGGATTTATCAGCTATATTTTACTTTGTCACACCAATATAGCGACACCCCTGGGTTGTTGCAACTCCAGTGTGCTCGGCAAATGTGTTTATTTTACCTGTGTGGCGCCAGGTACTGTTTAATCGGTAATGACAAACGGAGACATAATTAATTTATAACATTAACAAGATGACTCGTTGAATTCATTTTGGGAGTGACGACTGAATGTATTTTTAGTCAAATGCCTGTATATAAGATTAGTATTGACAAAGTTCAGAGGCTGTCATATATGTGGATCAACTTACTTTGTTGTGTATTTTCAATATGAAAAATAACTTTCATATTGATGTATTATATATAATAATAAAAATAATCAGTTTTTATAATAAACCTTTGAAAATCAAAATCTAGATTTGAATTTTTAATGTTTTTATAACCAAAAGATGCTATGTGAAAGTTTGAAACAAAATAGTGGTTTTCATCTTGCCAGTTTCTTGGTATTAATCGAAATGGATTTATAGCGTTTTGGAACCAAACTCTTTAGTACTTCAACTTAACTTTAGTTTCTTTTATGTTTGTTTTTCATCTGATATTATTTTATTTTATTTCAGTTTTATTTTGGTTAATGAAAACGAGTTTGAGATTCGATTCCTTTAGTGAAAGCTCAGAAAACATGCTGCTTATTTTCTTCATGACAAAAGATAGTTCTGTTGATTTAATTACATACAATTCTTATAGTTTGTTGCTCTGTCTCTGATTGGCAGGAACCGGCTCTGTCGCGGCAAGTATTACTGCAGGGAAGTTGATGGGCAAGAGGCAGAACTTCATGAGATGTTTGAGCGTCTGATTGGTCGAGCCCAGAAACTGCCAGATTCGTCTTTGTCTCTGTACTACTTCAGGTGAGGACTTCTGGATATTGATGCTTAATCAGATGTTGCAGGAGAAACTTCTACCTGTACTATACAAACTCTCATTTATTGTGAATCTGTTTGTGTCTAAATGACATAATTGATTTGTAGTGCTGCTCTCTACGTGCTGAAGGTGTTGAGAAGCGCTGTGAACAAACAGGACTCTGCAAACGCACCCTCAGAGGTAATCTACAATCTCAAATTGACACACCATTGCTAATCTCCAAGTACTGAGGTTGATAAAATGACTTTGTGCTGATCGCAGGCAAAGCTTATGGGTAAAGTGGATGTTGAGAGAGTCACAACTTGCTTCAGGGACGCATTGACGTTTTTTATGACGAGAAGGAAAAGCCCTCTCACTGGAGCCATGTTCATCGACCTCTTCAACAAGTTCCCTGTGAGTCTAAACAGCTTCAATAGTGAATATCAATTGTATGCTTAATTTGAGGGGGAAAATCTAGTTTGGTGGGGGGGGGGTTTTCTGATATTGTGATTATATAACAATATGACTATGAAATAATAATAATAACATAACATAATATTATTAATAATAATAATTATTCTTTCTCACTATGATTATTTAATACAATTTTTAAACAAAATAAGAAATACTGCTTTTGTAATACAATTTTACTGTAAAAAAAACAATTTCATAGCATTTATTAATAATAATAATAATAATAATAGTAACAATTTTAATTTATAGTACAACTGAAAAATTACAATACTAATATTTGTCTTAATTTTCTTTTTTTCTCCATCAAACTTTAAATCATCAAGCTTTTATTTTGGCAGAAAACCACATAGGCCTTAAAGGGATAGTTCACCCAAAAATGAAAATTCTGTCATCATTTACTCACCCTCATGTTGTTCCAAACCTGTATGAATTTCTTTCTTCTGCTGAACGCAAAGATATTTTAAAGAATGTCAGAAACCAAACAGTTGATGGCAGAAAATACTATGGAAGTCAAGCTGGCGTCAGTACTCACAAACTGGGGGGGCATTCATAATTCTTGAGGTGGCAATCTATATTCTATATCTATCTATATTCTAAGGACTCTATATTCTATCTGATTCCACAGTGTGAGTTTTTTAAGGAGACTGTTATTTTAGAACATTGTTTTAGAACGTATTAATTCCTTGGCGACACATCATGTACCACACGACAGATATATATCACGTTTATTTATTTATTTATTTTTTATTCAAAATGTTCACAAACTTGTTAAAGGCACAATATGTAAGATTTTTGCAGTAAAATATCCAAAAACCACTAGGCCAGTGTTATATATTTTGTTAAGTTGAATACTTAAAATATCCCAGATGTTTCCAACTTTGTAAATTGTGAGAAAATCACATTTTAACCAAGGATACGGGATGCGTCTGGGAGTCGCCTGTCAATGGTGTCATACCTGCGTTAACCTTGGTTTCCTGTTTTATTTTGTAGAAATCATGGAAACACCAAAGACGCTTTAATATATGACATGTTTTATTAGACAAGGAAACAACTGTTTGGATATATTTATAGACAGAAGACGTTAATAATCTCATCCACGAACATGATTTCTACTCGACTTCCGTTTCAAATCTTTTCCTCTGGCTTTGAGGTGAAGACGACATTTCCCAAGATTCTGCACTCAAACTCTGCGTCATCAAGCTATGCCTTTGTTTTGAATCGGTGACCTCTAGCAGCGAAAAACTACATATTGAGCTTTAACTATATCATGAATTATACATTTCGAATGTCAAATATGTAGAAGTGAATGTGTTTTGTCTTTTAAAGACCTTTATAATGGGCATGTTAATTGATATAACAATTCAGAGGATCTACATCCACATGATCAGATTCACATCACGTAATTTCATCCATTTTTCCCGAAATACATAGAAGTAAGTGGCCGGTGAACTGGAGAAATAGAGTAAACTTTATTATTTCATATACAATGTGTATGTGATATAAATAAGACACTTTGTCAAATTATAATTGAAAGGATTATTATATTGCGGCTTCCATAGACATCAGTGCATGGAATTTGAATTTAGCAAGCTACAAATTTATTTCTTTTATATAGAACCTAATTTAAATGTCTATTTAAATGGTTAAATAAACATTAGGTGGTTGAAAACACTGAATAGTTGTTGTGGTATATAAAAAGCATTGAGCGCGTCCGTCTCTGGCTCAGTGCCAACAAAAGCACGAAAGCATGTTTAAATTTAGCAGTGACGCAATGACCGTTCTAATCACACCTGAGCAAACATACTCATCAAAGGGTTCAAATCAATCCCGTTTCGGGGGTGGAGGGAGGACAGATTGAAACTGAGGGGGCAATGCCCCCTCTTGGCGCCTGGCGCTCATCACCTGTTTGGTAACTGACGTTGTTCAAAATATCTTATTTTTTGTTCATCAGAAGTAAATTCAAACAGGTTTGGAATAACTTTAGACTCAGTAAATGAAGACAGAATTTTTTGGGTGAACTATCCCTTTACAGCTTTTCTCTAGTTGGCAGCAGGTTTATAAGTGCTTCACATTACAAATCTGGTGAAATTGTGACACATAATACGTTTCCAAGTGCACATTATAAGCAACCCAAACGTCACTGTGAAATAGAAGTATATTTAGTTACTTAAATCACAGCTTTTATGACAGACAGCTCATTATTAGTGAAATTTGATAAGGCAAACATTACTATTGCTATTGCACATAATTGATTAAGGAATTGGTCAAAGAATTAAATGTTGATTTAACATCTTGCACAGGAAAACACCACTTAAATTTAAGTCACTTGAATAAAAATATAGTTTCTATCTCATGAAAACTCTTAACGGGCCATAAGTAATTAATTTGTGTTGTGTTTGAAGGTGTTTTGTGTGAACCTGTTGGACACAGCTGTGGAGAACATCACAGGAGGACGGAGGGAACATCAGCAGGTGATCTATCCATGTTGTGGCATCTATGTTATATTGATGTATAATCATTTACTGGATAATGGAATTATTATATATTGTTACATGTTCAATGTTTGTTTGTTTTTTTCAGGGTCAGGCATGTGTCATGGTGCTGAAGGCCCTGCAGTCTAAAGATGTGAAGAACCTGATGTCTGATGTTCAGAGAACTGAGCTGCATCAGAAAGTTGTGGATCAGCTCGCAAAGGTAGACTTCCTTGAGCTCTTCTGAACAGTTAAAAATAATTTTAACGTTTAAAATAACTGTTCTCTATTTGAATATATTTTAAAATGTAATTTATTCCTGTGATGCAAAGCTGAGTTTTCAGCATCATTACTCCAGTCTTCAGTGTCACATGATCCTTCAGAAATCATTATATGCTGATTTAATGATCAATATTTTTTTTATCATCTTCATAAACAATGTGAAAGTATTTACTGTCATTTTTGATCAATATAATGATTCTTTACTGAATGATATAACAAGCGTTATTTATTTAAACATTAATGAATAAAATGAATGTTTACATAATTAATACATTGTGTCAGTCAGTTATTTTTCAACAAATTAAATATCTTCAAAATAGACAAGTTATTTATTCATGTTAAATTAATATTTAACATTTTTATCAAGAAGTGCATTTGACTTCTTTCCTTGAGTGCTCTTGAGTTCTCTAGGGAACATGTGCAGATCACTAATAAATAATCCTTTTCTTCCAGAGTTTTGAAAATGTGCAGTGTAAGAACAAAACGGTTCATGACAAGATGGTGAAGGCGCTGGAGCTCTGTCAGCACCTTGTTAAAATCATTCACAGTCAGGTAATGAATCACTGTTTTCACTAAACCTTGTGCTTGTTCACATGTCAATTCAAATGTGAGTGTGAAAAAGGGACTTTTGTTTCTTTCTGGGCAGAAAATGCAGGTTAACTTGGAGCTCCTTCAGAATATTCTCAAGTCCATGAATGCAGAAGGAACCCTGCAGAAACCAGGACAGCTGGAGGACATGTACTGGAGCGTGATGAAATTGTTTGGCATTCTGTGAGTCACATTTTGAGCATGTATATTAGTGATTTGAGCATGTATAATATTTAGGATTCTCTGATTAATATAAAGTTCAAAAGAACAGTATTTATTTAAAATAGGAATCTTTTGTAACATTATAAATGTCTTCACTGTCACGTTTGATCAATTTAATGCATCCTTGCTGAATAAAAGTATTAATTTCTTTTGAAAAAAATCTTACTGATCCTAAACTTTTAAACGGTAGTGTAAATTGTTTTATTATGCAAGACTCATCATTTGTTTGCCATGAATAAGTGTCTCTTGGTTTGTGTCCATATTACAAATAAAAATAGACAATAATCAAATAGATGGAGTACTTTTCAAATAAGATTTTAAATAAGTATTTAAAGGGTTAGTTCACCCAGAAATGAAAATTCTATCATTAATTACTCACCCTCACGTCATTCCACATCTTCAGAACACAAATTAAGATATTTAATGAAATCTGAGAGGTTTCTGTTCCTCCATTGAGATCCAACGAAACTACCACTTTGCAGACCTATATTTAATAAAAATATACTATATTTATTTATTTATATATATATTATACAATTTATAAATATTTCTTAAATATATACATGTGAGTATACATAAATATACACAGTACACACATATATTATAAATATATGTAAACACAAACTTTTATTTTGGATGCAATTAATCGCGATTAATCGTTTGACAGCACTACCAGAAAGGTAGTAAAGACATCGTTAAAGTAATCCATGTGACTCCAGTGGTTTAACCTCCATTTTATGAAGCAATGTGAGTGCTTTGTATGCACAAAAAAACATAATTTATCACTTTATTTACAAAATATTATCCAAAGCGTTCACGCAGCAATGTCAGCTCTTGCGTGAACACAAAATGCATGCGTCGTGGTGCTCTTGTGAACACGCATTTCAGATCAATATTTTCATAAATAAAATGGTAAATTAAGTTTGTGAATGCTTTGTTTGTGCAAAACATCGCTTCATAAAATTGAGGTTAAACCACATGGATTACTTTAACGATGTCTTTGCTACTTTTCTGGACCTTGAAAGTGGTAGTTGCATTGGATCTCTATGGAGGGACAGAAAGCTCTCAGATTTCATTAAAAACACCTTAATTTGTGTTCTGAAGATTAAGGTCTTACTGGCTTGAAACAACATGAGGGATACATGAGTAATTAATGACAGAATTTTCATTTTTGGGTGAACTAACCCTTTTAAAGTAAAGAATTTCCAGCAAATTTAACTATATTGATAGTACCGCCCATCTGATAATGAATCTGTATTCAATGTCTCTGTTCCTTTGCTTTATGTAGAAAACCACAGATTGAAAAGGTGAAGAAAGTTGTAGAGGCAAATCAGACAGAAGAGACCACAAAAAAGAAGAAGGGCTTCCTTCCTGAGACGAAGAAACGCAAGAACCGCAAGAAGCCCACGGTGCTGGAGGGACAAGAGACGCCAGCCTCCACAAAAACCCCTGAAGGAGCGTCAGGAGAGGTGGGAAAGAAGAAGAAGAAAAACAAGAAAAGGAAACATCAAGGAGGAGAAGAAACACAAGATCAGCCGGCCACTAAGAAAACCAAAACACAGCCGCAACAAAAGAAGAAAAAAAAGAAAGGAGGGCAGCATGGAGATGATGGGAATTAATTGGACAATAATGTGATGTAACTGTGATGAATACAGGACTGATTACAGAAGTTATTCTGTAGGTGGTTGCTGTTTGTCCTATGCAGCCCCAAACTTTGGGCCTGACCATATTTCAGTTCATTTAATGAACGGCTCAAGATCAGCTGTTCTGTTCAGAGAAATCAGCCAGTGTGAAGAGATAAACTTATTTTTTCAGTTATCTGTATTATTTGCCTGTTTGTGATTACTTGCATGATAAGTTTTGTAAAAGCAATACATGAAATACTAAAAGGTAATTTGTTCTTTATATATGGTTTCAATGTTTTTACTGTATGTGTGTGGCACTAATTGAATATGATTTGATGTGTTCATTATACTAATAAATTAAATGTAAATTACTGTACAGTAGTGACTAAAACAGATGAGTGTAAATAGATGGATAGATGCAATCGTTAGATATAGAGGTTGGCTGAATAGATGGATAGATATCTCCCAAAGGGTAGCATGTACAGGGTGAAGAGCAACGGTCCTAGTATTGAGCCTTGCAGTACTCCATACTGAACTTGTGGTCGATATGTTATCTCTTCATTTACTGCTATAATTTGATGACAATCAGATAAGTACGATTTGAACCATGCCAATGCAATTCCACTAATGCCAACACAATGTTCGAGCCTATTCCTATACTGCTTTTTCTAGTATTTTTACAGAAAAGGGAGATTTGAGATCTGTAGTTAACTAATTCTCGGGTATCAAGCTGTAGTGTTTCCCTATACATGGACAGATCAAAACCGTTTGGTGTCCCCTAGCATGAAAAGTTGTTTTAAACATCAAATATTTGTGTTTTACTCCTTAAAATGGTCTTGTCCTTCTTGACTGTAACAGTATAATTTTCAATTTATGTTCAATTCACGTAAAAAAGATCTTTAAAGGTAATTGTTAAAGAATAATCCAAATTAAAAAATTATCTTAATGACCAACAATGTGATATTTAGCTGCATCCAACATTTTGTGTGCAACTTTCATTAAAGGGACTTTGATAAAACACAGCTATTGACCAATCAGAATCAAGCACAGGTACTAACAGTTTTATAAAGTCCAAATAATGTAATCTCTTGGGTGTGACAATTTTAAGACCAGTCATTTCACTCGGCGGCCATCTTTGAAACACCTTTAGGGCATGCAAGCGCAGCTCCTATCTCTTTTATCCAAAGCTGTTGGCAAGCTTTCGATTAAATAATTCATTCAGTGCACGACTCTCACAGTACATTATGGGTATTCTCTAGCCGTTGAGCGTGCATCGGTTGTACACTCGTTATTGCGGTGCATTGTGGGATTGAATAAGTGCACTCAACATCGTCCACTATGGTTTCGGACACCACTACAAATGGCTGTCCCCTCAAATAGTGCCCTATTTAAGGGTATAGCGGGCGATTTCGGACACAGTCTGTTTCTATTGGAACCATCTTAATAGAACTTAAAAAAAAAAAAAAAGACAAAAATTAAAATGAAAACTGAAAATTAAAATGAGAGCTCATTCAAAATATTAATAAATATAATAGTATATAAATAATATATGACAAAAATATTTGGTGCCAAGCTAGCTGAAAGGTTGTCTAGATAATCTGCAGTTCTAGTTTTATAATCTTTTGTTTAAAATTGTTTTAAATTATGTCCCTTGTTAACAAGCTGTAAAAATGATAACCCGTCTATAAATAAACTTTTTTCACTGTTCATTTGTTGCTAAAAATGCTTTATTAAAAAAGTTTTAGGACCTATTTTGTACAATATTTATACATAAAGTACATAATGTAGTATTGTGGTAATTTCCTCTGAAAGTGTAGTTACCATGCTTAATTTCAGTAAAAGTAAAGCTTAAAATGTCCAATATCTATTTGAAAAGACATGCTGCAACATTTCTTCCCTAGGATGATTTATATTACCAATAGATGGCAGTGCTCCTCTAATCAGCAAGTATTTCTGGAGAATGACTGAGGAAGTGATTATTTCTCTACAGAGGGCCAGATGCCAGATACAGAAATAGTAAACATGAAAGTGAGAAGCAGACTGTAGATTGAAGCTGTCTGTCTCTGTAGTGTTCAACGGCCTCCTGAGATCTGATCCGTGTGTTTATTCGTGTCTGACGCCAGACAGTTGAGCGGGACCGGGAAGTTCAGCGAGGAGAAGATCATGTACAACAACAACAACAGCACACCATCATCCTCCTCCTCATCCGAGGCTGGAGATGTCAGAAGTTCGCTGTTTAACCCGGGAGAGCCGCTCAGACAGCCGCGCACTACTCCTCCGGTGTCGGACGGCAGTTCAGGTGAAATAAAGTTCACTGCTAGCTGACATGCTAGTCCGCTAATAACCTTCTCTCTGAAGTAGCTAATTGTGTCAAAGGCTTTTGAGGGAAATATATACGTACATTTCTTTGCCTTTTTGTTTAGTCCTTAATTTGAGACAGCCTGAGTTATAAAAAGTGGAACATGTGGCTTAATTAGCCTGTGGAGAAGTGACTTGAGTCGATGGCAGTTAATGCTAATCACTGTTTAGATATAAATTATCATGATTTGACTTGTATACAGACTGATATATGTATTTATATTTATATGAGTGTAAATATGTTTGTATGTAGGCATATAATAAAGAGATATCGACCAATGCTTTGGAAGTATAAAGCTTTTTTTATTATTACAATGCCAGTAGCTAGAGATACCTGAATATGCATAGTCCATGTTTGTGTAACTGTGTGAAGTTACGTTACTAATGTTTTGACATTTTATAGCTTCGTTTTACAGTTTTAATAGAGTTGCCTATAGATATATAGACAGCTAGAGACAGACAGACAATCAGATGGATGAATAGATGCATAGATAAATGGATGGATGGATTCAATTATATATAGATGGATGGATATATGCATGGATAGATATGATGATGGATGGATGGGTAGATAGATGAAGGATGGATAGAAGATAGATGGATGGATGGATGGATGGATGAATGGATGGATAGATTCATAGATGGATATATGCATAGAGATACACAGATGAAGGATGCATAGTTAGATAAATTCAGTGGATAGAAGATAGATGGATAAAACGCCTAGATATGGATAGATAGATATATAGATTGATTCATGGATATATAGATAGATGGATTGATATGTGCATAGATAGTTAGATATGATGGATGGACGCATAGAAACATAGATAAAGAATTCATAATTAGATAAATTTGATTGAAAGAAGATAGATGGATAAATGAACGCATAGATAGATATACTGGATGACGATGAATGGATAGATTCATAGATAAATGCACAGATGAAGGATGCATAGTTCGATGGAAACTCGATGGATAGAAGATGGATGGATAAAATAGATTCTATACAGTTAGCATAGTAACTGAGGTAATTAATATAGTGGTACTTTATGTGAATTAGTGATATGAACTCTGATTTTACTTTGGTATATTAACTTATTTTTGGGAGAAAAAATGTGATGTTGTGTGATGAAGATTAGTGTGGCCTTTCGAAATAAAGCCGGTTAAATAGTCACCAGCAGTTAGTGGACGAGATGGTTAATCTGGCCAAATCGGTCATGTGACCGGAGTGGAGAAGTCAAGTTGTCTTTATGGAGTTACTATTTATGGGGTTTTATGAAGTCTTTATTATTATTATTATTATTATTATTTCCAAGGTTTTAGAATAGTCATCAAAACTATGAAATAACACAGAGAGGGATTATGTTGTGACTAAAAATGTTAAATAGATTAATAAAGGTCTTCATTGCTTCATTTTCCAGATAGCAGAGGATCCCCCATACTTTTAAATTCAGGACACAATAGCGTCAATGCTGCAGATGCACTGGTGAAGAACTCCAAACTGTCTGCTGCCGCACCTGAGTTTGTCCCAGGATGTTATGCATCATTCCAGGTGAGTCTACGTGGCTCTTTTTTAAAGAGGTTTTAACTTTAGTTAGTGTGTAATGTTGCTGTTTGAGCACAAACAACATCTGCAAAGTTACAACATTCAAAGTTCAAAGCAAAGGGAGATATTTTCTTTTAAAGAATTCTCTGTTTAAGGACTACAACAAACGGCTGGTAGGGACCACAGCGAGCTTCTTCCCGGGTTGGTGACATCACTAACCCTAAAATTTACATAAACCCTGCCCCCGAGAACACGCAACAAAGGGGTGAGGCCATGTTATTGCAATACAAAATGTAACACAAATGCAATAGCATGTCATAAAAGCAAGATGCCAACATAAGTTATAACTGTAATTAAACTAAACTATACTTGTTCTATCTTCATGCAGCATATATCCTCTGACTATAGGATCTTGCAACAGTTTCCACATGAGCGATTTATAGATTAACATGACAGAATATGCTAATCAATGACTTTAAGATAGTTAACTCCACATCAGCTACATAAATTCATCAACTAAACGTTCAGAAACGTCCTGTTGCATTCCACATGTTGTCACTTCTTCTTTAGTCTCTCCATAATTGTCCAACTCCAGATTGAAACAGTTTCTGACATTTTCAGTGAGTCTGCGTGAGGTAATCGGTGCTGCTGACACAAGCTCTTGAAACTCCGCCCTCTTCTTGAGAGCAGCAGTTCATTTGCATTTAAAGGGACACACACAAACAGCGTTTTTCCTCACCCTCAAAAAGTGCTATAAAATTAACATGCTATAAAAAATGATCTGTGGGGTATTTTGAGCTAAAGGTTCACATACACACTCTGGGGACATCAGATACTTATTTTAAAATATTGTAAAAGTGGCATTATATGACCTCTTTAACATTTATTCTTTACCTTGATGTTAGTTCAATATTCTCTCTCTATAGGATGATGTGTATTCGGATGAGTCTGAAGGATACTACACTGAGGCCTCACTGGCTGATTTAGTTCAGGATTTTGTAAACCATCTGAACTCATCTCCGGGGTCCTTTGAATCAGAAATTGAGTATATCACAGACACGCTGAACAGCCTGGTCACTACAGAGGAGATACTGCAAGAGCTTGTAGAGCTCATCTACGTACAGGTGTGCTTGTGATGACTTTCTGATTATGGATCTGTGTGGTAACCTGTCAAAATGCAAAGTGCACATCCTATTTATATGAATAGCTCACCAGAAAATTAATTTTTCAGCATTATTTGTTGTTTCATAAATTTTGACACCATTTTCAATTTTGAGTGAACTATCCCTTTAAATCAAAATTTGAGTTGACTTGATACCAAACTTTTTGACTTTGGTACAATACTAAATTATATCTTCCAAATGCATTTTCAAATATATTTTTAAACTATTGCAGAACATAAGTATAATATATTATAATACACATTTATGTTCTCTCTCTCTTTCTCTCTCTCTCTCTAATATATATATATATATATATATATATATATATATATATATATATATATATATATATATATATATATATATATATATATATATATATATATATATATATAATACAAATGTGAATAATATGAATAATGCCAGAAAGCAGCATGAACTTTACTCTAAATTGTCTTTTTAATTTAGTTTTGCATGCTCATTGTCTGTTCTGTTAAAAAAGCATGCATGTAACCTGAGATGGCCTCTGTAACAACTTGAGTAGTTTTATATTATGGATAATAAGTTATTAAATTTTGTAATTGGTAAATCTCAAATCATACGTCAGTGCTCTATTTGCTTTCCACAGTCCACATCTATCCCTAACTTCGCCTACACTGGAGCGCGGCTCTGTAACCATCTGTCTCATCACATCCATCTCACTCCATCGAGTGGTAACTTCCGACAGCTGCTGCTGCAGAGGTAAACCATCAAAAAAGCCTCCTTAAATGGTACATTATTTAACTTTTCATCCTCTAGCGGTTAAAAAAACTAAATTACATGTATTTTGCGTAAGAACATTGTTTTGATTGTGCTTCGGCTTTGAAAAGCCTAGCCAATGTTGATTCTTGTTATATTACGAGCTCTGTCACATTCTTTTTTTTGCCAACTCTCCTCTGTTTAGCACTTTTTTGTAATTTTAATTTTAATTTTTTTTAAACGAGTGATTTGAGTGGAGGTTGGAGATTTAGCTACTCCATGTCAACCTTTCTTGCTCATTGTGACAACTAACCTATGCCACTCCCACACTGCGTCAAAGTAGCCGGAGCAACTTCTCTATTTACGGATACCATGAGATTGCATGTATGCAATTTCCTGCAAAAACCATCCTGACCGGTCTAAAATATAAACAATTTATAATATGCTTACCATAGTGAATCAGGGTAAGACAAAAACAGGATTGGAAGGATTGATGGTGTATTGATTCATTATTTAAATTTTGTTCATTTTGAACAAAAAAAGTTACATATTGCACCTTTTAAATGCAGTTGATGCCCAAGTAAGAGTTTTTTGGGTGTGTTTCATAAAAGTGGCTTGACATTTTGTTCTTAAAGTCACCAATTTCTTCCCTTTTCCATCTTAGCCTTTACTTTCAGTTTTGTTTACTCTGATTTTAGATTTGTAAGTTTCACTTATCCTTAAACTCCATTCTGTGGTGTTTGTGTAGGTGTCAAAAAGAGTTTGAACAGAGGGAGCAGGCCGTGAAAGGAGATCCAGAGACCCAGAAAAAGTTTCACTCATATGTGCTGTTTCTGGGGGAGCTTTACCTTAACCTGGAGGTCAGTTCACAACCAGTGCTTTTCACTTCTTACCACAAAATATTACAAATATTTAATTACACAGCTTTCTGGAATGCTGTCTAATAACCAATGGACCCTTTTCACAGACTCTGATTATGGATTTCCACAGTTATCAACAATGCAGATCTAGTCAAATTTTTCATATTTTCATTTATAAAAATGTTATATACATTTAGAATGTTATATATTGTGTTAAATTACCTTATCTGGAAATGACAAAAAACGAATTAACACTGCGGCGAGAGTGTTTCTAATGCAATGGCTAAGGGAGTGATGGCAATTTAACAACTTTCTCTCTTCTGACCAATGTAATCAATCTTACTATATTTTTCCCTTCTTTTGGAATGTCGTGGAAACTTTTCCTATTGGAGCAAATGTAAATACAAAACTTATATTTGCAGTTGTCTGCTGTTAATCACTATAAAAGTCTACCCAACTATAATGACTTCTGCTTCTAAAACCACGGAAATGTGAAAAGGGTCCATAGAAATCAATAATTTACTATATAGTTCACTAGATGTCATATAGATGTCATATAAGATTGACATTTCTGCTTAAAGACACAGACCCAAATTTATGTATGTTCTGCAAGATCACCCTTTCCATTAAACATTTTATTAGACTGTCCTGCCTTTAATGCAAGTAGACAACATTTTATGAAGTAAGCTCACTTAAGGACTTTAGGACAGTAAGACAGTTTTAGAATTTTTATTATATGTAAATGTAAAACATCTTGTATAATTTTAGCTGCTGTATTTTATTGTATTTATGCAACTCTTGTATTTTTTCTTTAATTAATTTTTTCCATGAAGATCAGCTGCTGACATGGCATTATACTGCTGCTATATTTACTATATAAATATGAATATCTCTGTTTATTTATTTTGTAAATATCTGTCTAATAAACTCTTCTCTTTTATAAGTGGCTTTGGATACAAGCATCTGCTAAATGATTAAATGTAGATCATGTACGGTCCGTTTTTTTTTTTTTTTCGTTCTTTTTAAATATCACTATTTAGGTTTAATTTATTCTTATTTCAGTTTAGTTCAGATTTTGTTTTTATTTATTTCCAGTTAGTAATTTTTGTGCTTCAACTTAAACTGATTCCAGGTAAATTTTCAGTTAAATTTTTACATCTCATATTTGTTTTATTTTATTTCAGTTTTATTTCAGTAAAAAAAAATGTTTTTAATAGTATTTGTTTAGTTAAATTTAGTTAATTTAAACAAAATTTTAACTTTAATTTTAACTAACCCTGGTACAATCAGCCACTCATCATTACTAAATAAAGCCCAGGGCAGTCTTGACCTGCTTTGTCTGAGTAAATTATGTAATGCTAAAGCCTAAACCAATTAAAACCCTTTATGTTTATTCCTTTGCATAACCTAGTATATAAAATATATATCATATATATCTATCTAATTCTAATGTCAGAATGTTTACATTATAGTTAGAAATGCAAAAAATGCTTTCAGATTTGTAGCTGGTTATTTAACTGTAGCTATGCATTTATTCTGTTTTAAATTTCAATTCTTTAATGTCTTTCAGGTGAAAAGTGGAAAAGGCACACCGGGACGAGCTAATGTCCTACTGGGAGCACTAAAGGAACTTTTGAACAAATTATTCTCTCACCCAGATGACCCAAATCTAATGTGTGCTGTCAAATTACTCAAGGTTTGAAATATTCCTGTTCTTATACAGTGCAGTTGCAGTAAATGGTGAGACTTAGCAGTTTTTCAGAGCAAATACTCTGCAGAAGTTGACCTCAGGACTCAACTTAAGATCATTAGTGACAGTGATTCTGATGTAAACAAAGACCTTGAAATTGCCAGATAACCCAAAACACTGAAATGAAATAATACCTTTAATTTAATCAGTCCACAGATAATAATGCACTACTAAGTTATTGGTGTTGACTTGCATTGTTTTACTGTACTGATCTGACAAGCTGAGCGGTTCCATTCTGGATGACACATGGAAGGAGAAAGGGCAGTCAGACATGGATGAGATCATCAAAAAGATTGAAGACATTTTGTTGGATGCCAAATGCGGCCGGTGAGTGAGTCGGGCAACAGTATATTGTTTAGTATATACAGTAGTGGCCAAAAGTGATGTTCGGCCTAGCAAAATTGACATCTTCACCCTTAAATATTAACATTAAATGATTTTGGAAGTATACTGTGTAGTTGTGCTTGGAGTGAATTGTTTTATTTGTGACAATGCAATGAAACACGCCAAATTGTGCAGACATGATTTTTGGCCAAGCTGTCATACAAAGAAATTATGAACTGTGAACTTTTTTTTTTTTCACTGTAAAATAAAACCTGTAGTTGTCGTTCACCTTTTTTGTCAGATAATTTTGCCAGATACATACCATAACCAAGTTCTTCATATTTAAAATATTTAAAAAATATATAAAATATTTTCCTGATATTATCATTGTTTAATTGAACTTTAGGGCCATTAGAAACAAATATACCTTCTGGACATCACTTGGTCACTACACTACATAAACATTGTTAACTTCCAGTTGCTTTGTTGCTGTATATAACTGTCAGTGTGAATTGGTCTTATATTGATGAGAGCAATACAACTGCATTATTGAGATGTCTATTGTATCTGTGCTTCTGTAGAGATGTCAGACAGATGCTATTGAAACTGGTGGAGTTACGGTCCAGTAACTGGGGGCGAGTTCACACAGCCGCTGTGTCCAGTGACGCTACACCTTACAATGACCCCAACTACTTTATGGTGCGTATATGCCGAAGAAATTAAATTCATTCAGATGCACACAATGAGGTTTTAGAGTAAAATATGTAATCTGTTATACTTGGTGAGTAGAAGTCTCTTCTATTCACCAAGGCTGCATCTGTTTGATCAAAAATACAGTGGAAACTACAATATTGTGAAATATTACAATTTAAAATAACTGTTTTCCTTTTGAATATATTTTAAAATGTAATTTATTTCTGTGATGGCAAAGCTGAAAGTTCAGCTGCCATAATCAGTGTAATGCATTTTTGCTGAATAAAAGTATTAATTTCTTTAAAAAAAAGTACTCTGTGACAGTGTCATGGTACCCTCTCTTACCGTGTTTCTCATGTTTATGTTCCTCAGAATGAACCAACCTTCTACACAGCTGATGGGACGCCTTTCACAGCAGCAGATCCTGGTGAGTATTGAGTCTTTAGTCTGCTTGAATGACCCATGTACTGACTTCCTCATGTGTTTTATAAGTGGATAGATATCAGAAAACCATGTTCGAGTAAAAAAAATAAAATATATATATATATATATTTTTTTTTTTTGCAGAGAAAATTAAGCCTCTTTCAGGGCCATTAAGACTTTCATTACTTTTAGATTAATGATAATTACTGTATTTTTTTTTTTTTTTTTTATCCTCTGCATCTATCACTCACTAAAATTAAGATTTAATTTTAATTTGTTTTCGAAAGTATCTCCTGCTCACAAAGGCTGCATTTATCATATAAAAATATAGTAAAAGCTGAAATATTCTGAAATATTATTACAGTTTAAAATAGCTCATTTGTATTTGAATATATTTAAAAATGTAATTTATTCCTGTGATCAAAGCTGAATTTTCAGCAGCCGTGACCAGTTTAATGCATCCTAAATACTTTTTTTATTTGCATTATGGTAATGAGAAATGATTAAAAAATAGTTGTTCCATATGGCATTACTATAATCCACATCCACATATTACTATGAAAAAATGTATAAGATAATAAGTGCATACATTTCTGTAATCCATTTGGCAAAAAAATTTGTTTTGTTGACTATGCATTTTACCTTTGAAATCTAAGACAAGTGCAACTCTGCGTCACATGTGTATCTTTTATACTTCTCGTTAGCCACTTTTCCACCGTCAGGCCAAACCGTTCTCTTTGCTTTACTGTTCCATTCCGTGCCGATCTGATCCAAGCCGGCCGGTATGGTCAAATTAAAGTCCATATGGCATAAATGTACAGTTCTAAGATAATACAAATCATGCAGTTAGCTAACGTTGTGTATTAATTTAAGCATAAACAATGAGCACATTAAAGTGTAATTTGTCCTCTTTTTTTTTTTTTTCTTCCACCACAGAATACTCAGACAAATATCAGGAGATTCTAGACAGAGAAGACTACTTCCCTGATGCATATGAAGAGAATGGAAATGAATCGTGAGTAAATGTTTGTAAATTTGTGTGCAGAATGTCCAGTATAGCGTCTGTTCACTGCACAACTTAGTAATATAGTAAAACTAAGAGATTAGTGACTAGTGAGGCCAGCAGCAGCTGTTGGTGTGGCCTAGTGTTATTTTAGTATCATTGAGATTTCTTTTTAACATGTCTATATAGTTTTTTAGTTATTTTAGTCAAGTTAAGCTAAATGAGAGCCAGAAATGTTTTTTGGCAAATAGCTGAAATTAAAATGGTTTTACTTTGTTATATTTGTTAAATTTTATTTATTTATTTATTTCAGTTAAAGTTAATTTAATTTCAAGTAACAAAAGTTTTTTTTTTTTTTTTTTTTTTAATGGTTTTAGTAACTAATAACCCTGGTGTGACCATCCCCTCTGCTCAAACTCCAGTAATTGTCCTCATCACAATGACACTGGGTGGAGTCAAAGAGTGCATTTTTGTAAAGTCAGCAGTCCAGGGAGAGAGGGGGGCTTAGCTAGACCTGCCAGTCTTATTCAGCATAGTCTTCAGCCCATTGGATGGGCCATGAACAGATGCGCATGTGCCCTTTAGGATCTTTAACAAAAAACAGCCAACAGGTGGAGTCTGTCATTATTGTAATGAGTGTTAAAAGAACTTCCTTTGTGCAATACATGAGAGAGGGGTATAGCCATCATTTCAGAAGTGAAGGGGACAGAAATGTCTAGTGTAATACATTTTTTCTGACTGTTGTCTATTTAACAGGGTTTATTTTTTCTTATCTCTTGCTTTTAACTAGCTAAGAAATCAAATACACTGCAGAACAATAACAAATTAATTTGTGTTCTATAATATTATAATATTTCCTATATTTTCCTGATGACAAATTTATGATTGGTTCATGTACTACAAATACTTTTGCAGGCTTAGTCGACCAAACATTCTATTAGTTGGTTAGTAGCAAAAAAAAAAACAAACAAAAAACTTGTGGCGAAGTCACGCAGTCCATGAGAGTCCAAGCATTAATGTTGGGTCCTAGTGGTAATTACAGTATGTTGGGCAGGAAATCCAAACGTTCGCCTATCATCCATCGAACTCAAATATGTCTTATCATTTGATACATGCAAGTAGTAGCAACTTTACATGGCTGCTCGCTCTAAAGTTAACCTAGATAAATATGCGCTATTATGCGCTTATCCATGTGTTTTTTGCTGAGTGTGGAAGCTGAAGTATAGTGCGCTTACTGCAAGACATGGAGGCGCTGGTGTCATCACTTGCATTTTTTCCTGATAACAGTGGTAACAACTTAAAATACTCAGTCATTTTTGGTAGTACAGATAAGAGTAATACATCATTTGCAGCTGTAAAGTCTACTTTTACTTGTGTGCATCCATAATAACAACAAAACGTATTTTTGTAAAATAAAGAAAACAAACAGGATGCGCTTTCTGCCATCTCGGTCTCTGGAAACTTGAGCGCATCAAAAAAAATAAAACAAAACTCAGGGGCTGTTTACACGACACCGCTTTCAACTAAAGTGTTTTGGCCATTCATTTACACGACAATGGCTTTTGGACGCAAACTTTTGAAAACTGTGCAAGTTTTTGAAAATGATACTGAATCTGTGAAAACGGTGACAGCATGCACATGCGTATTATGTGTTCAGTCTATCCACCTTATTTGTCAAGGTGGAATTAAGTTATTTCTGTGAATGTGCGAGACTTCCTATTTATTAGCCGCTATAGGAAAATAACGAGAAGAATATCAAAGTGCCGTAAACTATAAAAATAAGGTGTATGAGAATGCGTATGCGCAGACGTGTAATCTGTTTTTACAAAGTGACATCGCCAAATACGTAATACAGCGTTTTTAGTCATTTTCGCGGATCTGTGTGAACTGGTATTGCTTTGATAACGTTGTCATCTGTAAAAAGAAAAAACGTTTCTGTTTTTAGTACATCGTTGTCTCACAGTCTTGAAAAATATATTTATAGAAAGCTTGAAATGTCAAGCGAATTTTCTCCGATTATTTAATCCATATGAAATGTGCATATAGGTCCATGCAGTACTGCATAGATGACGAGTCAGCATCATCGACTTAATCTCTGCAGCCAAAAACACAGAAAACATTTTCAATAAAATATTAAAGTTTCCTTGCTGTTTTTTCATGACACATTCATAATCATTACTTTTGCCGGTACGCTGTGACAAGCAAGCTTGAGCACTGATTAGGCTGTGTACAGTATTTTCATATATATATATATATATATAATTATAGGCTTATTATGATTTATATGGCTTATTAATGTACACATGCGATTAGTCGACTAATCGAGGGCAGCCCTAGATTTTATACAGTGTAAATTGTATGTTGTTGTAATCTTGTGTTTATAGTGTTCACATTTCATCAGTCAATGCATTTCTCCTTTTTATCCAATCACTGCAAACTCTGGATGCCTTTGTCCATATTAGGGATTTCCTGGAACGTCATAAGTTATTACTTCTATGAGTCTGTTTTGGACTTTCTTCAAGAGAGTGCCCTCCTGCTTCGCATATGAAACATAATGGATACATTGCCTTGTTAGGATAAGAATAAAATGTCAGGTCATGAATAGTCAAGAAGACTGTAATTTAAATCTAGTTTTATTCACATTGACCCATGAAAACCTTTCGTGAACACATTGGCCAAAAAAAGTGCGGAGGATGAATTTACGTTTTATTAAAAGTCCCCTGCGTATTCTAGACCCATCCAGGAGACAATATGACAGAAAATACTTTATTTATTAATTTTTTATTTATTTTATTTTTTTTAAAACTACACCGTTGCAGTAAGGCACTTAAGTTGCGACAGTCGTTTCTTCTCTATTGCAATGTATATCCGATTGAAACGGCTTCTCGAACAAGAAGGAAATGCGAGGCAGGACATGATTTTGTCAATGGGGAATTGATTGGATGGTTGTGGGTTGTTATTGGTGGATCTCATGTGAGTGACGATGTAAGAAGAGATGAAGCTGCAAGAGGGAGGGGAAATTATTTCATAAAAATAAGAATGGTTGGTGACTTTAAGGAAG
This sequence comes from Elopichthys bambusa, assembly GCA_037101425.1. Taxonomy (NCBI): domain Eukaryota; kingdom Metazoa; phylum Chordata; class Actinopteri; order Cypriniformes; family Xenocyprididae; genus Elopichthys; species Elopichthys bambusa. The sequence goes on along the minus strand of CM074434.1, from coordinate 36,494,365 downwards.
AGTCCATGTAAATATATAAGCTTTCACTGTTACTTCTGTTTCAGTGATGATGAAGATGAAATGGATCCAGAGATCGAGGAGGCGTTCGAGAGGTTTTGCATGGAGTCGGATGCAAGAAGAAAGAAATGAGAGACTGTGAGATTGTCATGTGAACACATTACCCGACCAGCTGGAATGTTTCAGAGTGGGCGGAACCAAGAACGTTTTGGTTGATTTTCGTTTAATTTCTCAACAAGCACTTCTTGGCTACAATGTCACTGGATTTATGGCTGGGATTATTGTTTAGTTGAAACGCAGTATAATTTGCAAGTCCGTCAGGCCATCAAATTGTCAGTAGCCATTGGTTTGGCATTTGGGTTGTGAGGTTTATTTTATGCGTGTTCTGGTTTATCAAACATCCCCAAAAAAAAGTTTGCAGTGAGATTTTAATATGAGCCGAAGAGTAGCATCATCAAGTGTCCGTGTGGTTTGTTTGCAAATTAACTGCTCAGTAAACGTAGGAGAAATGAGGCGGGACACATCGGTTTGTGTTTTACTCAAGGCTTTGCCTTTTACAGTTACGGAGCAAAGGGAGTAAGACAAAAAAGTTTTAAGAAAACAAAATTCTGCTGTTCTTCCTTTTATCAGATTCTTCTTGAACCTTTTTTGAGTTTTACTTTATATTTATGCACTCGTTTGAGGAAGAGAGGAACCCCAACTTTAAATACAGTTGAATTTTTTCGAATACAGGAATACATTTTCCACATATGTTAAGTGTGTCAAATCAGAAGAAAAACTCAGTACAGGTTTGGGGGTTACACAAATTCATCCGCCACTGTGATTTACTGAAGTTTTCTTATCACCAACATCTCATGGATCCCAGATAAAGGAATGTTTATTTTAATATAGCTGTAAATATTATTTGCTGCATTGTTTGCCTGCAATAAATCTTTATTAATACACTGTCTCTTTGTTTTTCATAGAAATCAAAGTGACCTGTTGGTCAGATTTCAGCTGTTTGTTAGTCCTGAATTTTTTTTTTTTTTCTTTCTTCTTCTTCTTCTTCTTCTTCGGTTAATGGACTGTTATATGAGATGCTGCCCAACTTGTTTACAGTCTGTTAACCCTTTCACACATGGCGTCCCCAGTTGCAGACCAGTGAACTAAGGTATATTTTAGGCCAGTGTAATATACAATATAACATTAACTATGACCCTTAATTTGGCTTTTGTAAAACTGACACTGATGAGACAAAATTAAATGGGGATTTACAAAGCAAAAAAACAAAAATGAAACTTATCAGTGGCACTTCTGATATTCAGTAAACATCTTTGTATGCGAACATTAATTTATATGCAATTAAGAGTAAAAGAAGGGGTGAATATTTCACCCTAAAATAATAAAAAGATAGATCAAGATTCTATTTAGATATATTATTTGCTATGTTCACATTAGTTCAGGTTGAATCTTTGCAGCAAGGGGGCGACAGCAGAGCGCAGAGATTTATAAGTACTGTAGAAGAAGTGGTTCATCCAATCAGCGTCATTCTCTTCCTCAACCGCGAAAATTTACATGGCAACTGGTGATAGACAGTCCGATTCATTTCTGCAAATCGGTTCTTTTGAACAGTCTTCAGAACGAATTCGGTGATTATTTGGTTCTTGACACCCTGAAGTTGCAATAAAGTCTTATCTGTTTATGATGTTTTTTCGAGTAAGTTTAATTAATAAAGGTGTTTATTGTAATTTCGTGTCCAGGTTCAGTTTAATTTAGCTTATAAAAATCAGTAGAATCTACATTAAAAAAGCTTGACTTTTACGTTTTGATGTAATGCTATTTATTAAAAAACCAATCGAGTCATACAGTCAAATCGTAAATTTCCAGTCCGTTTTATTTGTAACATTTCTGCTATTCGGCTTTTTACTAAAATTATTTTTCGTCCCATAAGTCAAATCCTCTCTTCACTCCCGGTTTTGTAAACCACAGACATAATAAGCTGTATGTATTATGTCTATGTTGTAAATCAGTTCAGTCGATTCATTCAAAAGATCCGATTCGCAAGAACGATCCATTTACGAATCGGACAGCGCATATAGCAAGAACAGTAACAATTTGACGTGATTGTGGAGTTTGTTTGTGTCGCTTCAGTGAATTTTAATTTTAGACAGTCGCAGTCAAATGATTATGTAATTGTTTTAAATTCCAACCGTAGCGCCTTCAGTGTCATGTTAAGTGAATCATGTGTTTAGTTAGGTTTATGGTCATGTATGTGGATGAGTCTGTGGATGTGTATTACGCAGACGGGCACAGACTTCAGCTCTCACCCTGCGGATCTGAATTCATGATAGAGAAACACTTGTCACCCTCTGCACACCCGCTACAGTCCAAAGAGAGAGTCAGACAGAGAACAAGATTCGCCATCAGCGAGTATAAGGTGACGTTACATATCACCTTCTCATCTGTATAACTATCAATACTCTATCTATCTAGTCTGTTTATTTATCTTTCTGTTGTTTGTCTAAAGTATTTACTGCGGTTAATATGGATGCACAGTATAAAAATAAATCACTTATTTGTTTGTCTTGTTTAGGCATTGGTGTTGAATGCTTTGGCATTCAGAAACAAGTATGCAACTCATCCATATTTGCCTGAAGAGCTCATAACAGTGGAATTCAGCAAGGTTAGACTGTCCTAAATCTGTAATAAAGGTTTACTCTTTATTACTGAAATCATGTAAATCCAGCTTAATTTCTCATTTATGGTTATTTGCTTAACCAAATGCTCATTTTCAGAAGTTCAGCAGTGCCATAACTGAAGTGGAGTGGCCTGGGTCTGACTCTTGCACCACTGGGTCACATGGAGAGATCACCCTCTGCTCTGCAGATGGATATGCTGAACTGGTTCTTTCCTCTTCTGGAGAAGAGTTCACAGTGGAGTTTATCTGTCGGTCCAGCCAAAATGAAGAAGAGTCGCAGTATTTGCAGCTTCAAGGTCACCAACACAAAAGAACGTATTTATTAAGTGGCTTGTCATTAAAGGGTTTAAACCTCTCGGAAGCCTCAGCGGGTGCTTGGATGAACAATCCTGAGTCAGCCGGAAAAGCCCCCAATATGGAAAGACTGGAATCAACAAGCTCGAAGTCTGAAAAGGTGCATGTGTACACCAAAGTGATCCAGCAGTATTCCCGAGTGCTTTACCCACAGATGTGGTGCTATCCTCTGTCATTGGCTGTCAAGCATTGGGAATCACAAAAAACTCAAATAAATACTGATAATGAACAAGACATAAAAGGTTTAACAGACAGAGAAGATCAACAAACATCTCAAACAGGGCTGAAGACCCATCTTCCCAAACCTTTGCCTTTAAAATGTCCCTCTCCTCATCAGCACAGGTGAGGAACACCAGACAAACACAACATACAGTCTCATCTCATCTCTCTCTTTTTGGGTTTATATATGGATGAATCTCAACCTATCAAGAACAGGTAATATTTCACTCCCAAATAAGTATGTCATCCCCAATATCGACTACGTGATGTTCAGGTGGAGATACAACACTGTGAATCCTGATTTGCTGGAACAGGACGAGGAAGTCACAGCCGAGCTGGTGAAAGTGGTCTGGTGCAAAGGCATTATATACCGGTGATTATTACCGATTCATTTGTACATAAGCACCTTTACCCATTACACCATCTTAAAGACCATTACAAGGCTAAAAACCCAGATTGGTGGGCAAAAATATGTTTCAGTACATTATCTATAAAAAAAAATATATAAAAAAATAAAGGAATGAGAAATTTGGAATTAATTTTTAAGGATGCCAATAGAATCAAATAATTACTAGATACCTCATCCCCAGAATAAGAATAATTGTGGTAATATTTCATTCTTTCTGTAGTTTATTATTTTATGTTAGATATATGTTTTTCCATATTACTTTTAATTAAAAGTGGATTTTATCTAATTAGGATCTGATCGTTATTCGTTAGGATTGCTTATAAATTGCATGAAACAATCCAATGTATTGAAGATTTTTCATTGATTCATAAGTTACACACAGTCTTTAAAGGGATAGTTCACCCAAAAAAATTAAATTCTGTCATCATTTACTCACCCTCATGTTGTCCCAAAACCAGTATGACTTTCTTCTGTGAAACATAAAAGAAGATATTTTGATAAATGTCGGTTATTTTTGTCTGTACAATGAGTGTTGAAGAGGTCCAATGTTGTTTGGTTCCTAGCATTCTTCAAAATATCTTCTTTTGTGTTCCACACAAGAAAGAAAGTCATTTGGAAAGGTTGGGAATCACATGAGCATGATGACAGCATTGTAATTTTTTTGGGTGAACTGTCCCTTTAAGGACTATGTGCGAAACAGATCAAGTATGCGACCTAAACACTGATGATGTTTTCATGTATTTTGTCTCCTTTAGTATAGTAGATGGAGTGATACCGATGGTAGAGATCTTACCTGGTGATGGTTCAGTCATCAGATCCAATGGAGTTCTAGCCAATTACTTCACACATTACAAAGCTGGAGCTGTTTACAGAGATGTAAGACAACTCTCTGAAGTGTGCTCACTATTCAGTCAGTAGAATTAAAGGTGCTTGGTCTCTCAAGAGAGGCTGATGTTGTACTGATACAGAGACCCATTACATAAATGAATGTATGTAGATGTATGATTCAGAAGATGAGTTGATATATGTGTGTTTTCAGGCAGTGGAGTGTGTATATTACCTGTGTGGTCTACCACCTGATGTTCCGGGTCAGCTGTATTCTGTCCAGTCTGTTGTCACACGGGCCAGCAGGTGAGATGAGAGGTTTACTAGCATACACAGCTCACATTAAAACCAAAATCAAGCTACAAAAGACAGGATTCGAGGATAACTGATGTCATAATCTTACTAAAACTTTGAGTATCCCATCTGTTCTTTTGGTGCAATAGTTTCTTTCACCACTTCTCAACAGAACATCAACCCTGAGCCATGATTTTCTAAATTGTTTACCAAAATGTTACCCAAAAATATTGAATAATTGTGTTTGCCAAAATCAGACATCACTGTTACTATATATATATATATATATATATATATATAAATAATATAATTTTTTTTTTTTTTTCAAGAAATTGGTGCATTAATACAGCAAGGATGTATTAAATCAATCAAAAGTCACAGTAAAGATATTTATAATGTTACAAAAGATTTCTATTTCAAATAAATGTTTTAACTTTCTATTCATAAAAAAAACTGTATTATGGTTTGGACAAAAATTATTCAATATTCAACATTGGCAATAACAAGACATGTTTCTTGAGCATCAAATCAGCATATTAGAATGATTTCTGAAGGATCATGTGACACTGAAGACTGGAGTAATGCTGAAAATTCAGCTTTCATCACAGAAATAAATTACATTTTAAAATATATTCAGATAGAAAGCAGTTATTTTAAACTGTAATATTTCTCAAAACTACAGTTTTTTTATTTTATTTTTTTTTTAAAAAATCAAATAAATGCAGCCTTGTTGAGAATAAGAGACTTACTTCAAAAACATTTTCAAATTCTTATTAACCAGTATCTTTTGAATGGTGGTGTATAGTTTGTGTATTCCACACTACATTACACAAAAACAAAGAAAGAATATTTTTGTCTGTGTTTTGTTAGGATTCTGAAATGTTTCATCCAGGCCAGAAGTTCCCTGAGGGCCCCGCTCTCTTTTTACTGCTGGAAGGAGGTGTGTGTGATATCACTCTGATGGAGACTCACTCAGTGTCCGGTGTATATGGGTGTGTATTATGATTTGTGTATACGGGTGTGTATGACGGTTCTGTCTTCAGCAGGCTGCGGTGTATGATCCTCTACGCGTAGTTCAGGATGTAACTGTGGCAGGTACAGGGTATTTCAAAGCTCTCTCTGACGGGACTGTCGAGGTCCTGTTCCTGGATGGAGTTAGGGCTCAGATGATATGGAAGTTTGACACATGTACACTTGCACAGGTACATAAACATTAGCATACAACTACACACTGATCATCAATCATCTCACCAAACTGCTTGTTTACTTCTACATTTAATCAGCTTTTCATTAATTAATAAGTTGAAACTATTTGTTTATGCAATATGCTTACAACCATTCACATTCTAAGTTTTTGTAATTTAGGGGAATTAAAACTTAACAATTTGTTTGCATCATCGGTCAAACAGAGTTGCGCAATGCTGCATGGTATTTTTCAAAAATTAAAAATATTAGTAAACTATTAGTTATTTATTTATAAGTTTATTTGAATAAGGACAGTACAAAAAAACATGACTCCAGTCGACAAATGGAAAAATATATATTGTACATCAAGAGTATAGCATGAGCTAATTTGCGTCTCGGGTCCCTATTATTAATATTAACATTATGTATAATAATATAATATATTAATTATATATTAAATATTGCAAATTAATTACTGTGTATGATTATATTGGTGTATTTAAATAAACATTTCATATAATTTTCCTCTGTTCATTAAGTGAAAAACAGTGTGAATATGCCAGTGTAGTAACATTGAGATTCTTTTTAATAATATTTTAAATCAGGTTTAATTTTTATATTTTCCATTTTCATTTTAATATTAGTTAAAGTTTTAGTAATTCTGTTGTGTTTTATTCATTTTTATTCCAGGTTTAATTTGTTGTTTTAATTAAACTAAATTAAATTGAGAAATGTTGCTTTGGCAAATAGCTGAAATAAAAAAAGTTTATATTTATATATTATGTTTTAGTGAATTATATTTATTTATGTCAAGTAACGATATACAAATATTTTTTATGGTTTTAGTTTCAGTTTTAACTATAATAACCCTGGATTATACATTTTTTAAAATATTTAACTTTTTTAAAACCTTTTTTTCCTTTTTTATTTGTATAAAGATGCATAATAATGCATATATTAATTTTGTCATATGTATTGTTTTAGCTTTTTGGCGTAAAATAGAGCGTAAATTAAATTACACTGTAATATGTCAATAATAAAGTTTAAAATCCAGTATTTTTTTAAAGGTTATGATTTCATGATTTTTAGATAAATGTTTTTTGATGTATTTTTGATGGCAGTGTGGAGAAATGGAGCAGAGACTCAGGACAGAAAGCAGACCAACTCACAGGTGGTGCCAGCTCAATCTGCCAGATGGGCACCAAGCTCTTGTCCAAATCGAGACAGACAAAACTTTTCAAAGGTAAAGAGATTATGAAAAAATCAATACACCAGTTACTTGCATAAATACATAGATTCACATTTGATCTCTCTCTCTCTCTCTCTGTCTCAGGTATGTGTCTGCAGTAGTGCAGTGGTGTGACTGGGTAAAACAGACAGAACAGAGCATGAGCGCAGTGGGTGTGGCTCTTTTAGACTCCACCCATTCTGACACACCTCAGCCAATAACATGCAGGTAATAAGGAACTCTTATTCCCTGTATTATCTTTATTATAGTCATTCACATCATATGGACGATGCATATCAATCACACTTAAAGGGATAGTTCACCCAGACATCTGCTCACTATGTCTTTCCAGGGAATTTTAAAATATAGTTACTCAGAATAATTGCTTTTCTATGTAGTGAAATTGAATAGAGGATTGCAACAACAAACTTGTTTGTCTGTTTACAAAGTTTAATGAATTTCATAGTGTAAAATGAAAAATGAGAAGAAAAAAATTACTTGTCACATGGCGAACAGAATTTTAATTTTTTGGGTTAACTATCCCGTCGTCATCCTGATTTCTTACACCCCTACAGGTCTGTTGTTTCAGAGCTGGAAAAGATCAAGAGGTTTAACTGTATCTTTTTTTGGTGACATTTTATGTGTATGCTTTTCCATTGTACTAAACGGACATATTTGACCATTGCACTTTTGTCTTGCCATGTAAAGTTAAATTGTTTATAATTATATTTGATTTATAAACGTTAGTTTAAACGTTATGCACTTTTTTTTGTACAGTCATGTTATTTCATTGCTTTGAATAAACTATTTAATGTGGTGCATTAATATTTTGCTCATTGCGCCCTCTTGTGGCCTCAGGAGACAAGCGAAATGCTTTTCTCCCCTAACTGAAATTATGCCTTTTAAATTTGAATATAATTCAAATATTTGTAATTTTTAAGTATAAAATTAGCGTTTATGACTTTGTTGATGCAGAAATTGATTATTGAGAGCAGGATGCATATGGGTAGATATTTCTTTAACACAAAGCATCAGTTTTGTTGGAGAACAGCCCTGTCCTGCGTTCTACAGCGAGATCTTTGAGCTGTGAGCGTTCTCCTGATCTGTCTGAGATCAAACTCACAGAGAACTGCATCTCTGAGGCTCTGCAGAAAACCTCCAGAGCCATACAGGACATCGACACACTCTTATCGGACAGACCGTAGGCTTGTATGCAGACACATACAGTTCCAGAAGAGCTTCCCAAAAATTGTCTGGTTTTATGGATCTTTTTCAGGGAAATGAAAATGAGGCTGTATAGGACAAATATGGATCTCAATGAAATTGTCAAGAATGTGTCTGGCTCATATTTTACCCCAAAATCAATTTTATTGTAAATGAAATAAAATAAAGCCTTTTTTTCCCCCTTCAATTTAAATTATTCTATTAAAAAAATCTATTATTTTATTACATTTGAAGGAATCTACACATTATGGTAGTATTTGTTGCCTTTATAACTTTTAAGAATAATAAAATACATTTTTTAAAAATATAGAAAAATGTGCATAATTGTTATTATATTAATGTCTCAGAGAAAAGGAGGCTTCATTTTCATGCAAAATATAATTTATATTATATAATTTATATTATGTTATTTTTCTTATTTTGATTTTGAGGTGAAATGTAACCTAGATATGTTTTAGCAAGATTCAAGGGGTAGTTCACCCAAAAATGAAAATTATCCCATAATTTACTCACCCTCAAGCCATCCTAGGTGTATGTCTTTCTTCTTTCAGTCAAACACAATCTGAGTTATATTAAATAATATCCTGGCTCTTCCAAGCTTTATAATGGGAGTGAATGGCACCTTTTTGTTTTGTTTTTTTAAGCCCAAAAAAGCGCATCCATCCATCATAAAAGTAATCCTTACGGCTCCAGTGGGTTAATAAAGGCCTTCTGAAGTGAAGCGATGGATTTTTGTAAGAAAAATATCCATATTTAAATCTTTATAAACTATAACAACTGGCTTCCGGTAATGATCGTATGCAAGTCCAGTTCCGGTGGAAGTGTGACCTCTGACCTGACACATGACGTATTAACGAACGCGGAAGCGAATAGAGCAAAAGAAATTCTGTCATGAATTAGAAGTCTGCAATGAGAATTTATAAAGAGAAATGTCAGAGATGCTTGAGTTTGTTGCCCAGCCCTATTTGTTTTAACCGCAAGAGGCGTCTACTCCTACATCCTACGTTATACGCCGAAACTCGTCTGTCTCTTGAATGTGTGGATGGTCATTACGAGAAGCCAGTGATTAAGTTATAAATATGCATATTTTTCTTACAAAAACGCATCGCTTCGCAATGGAGCCATATGGATTACTTTTATGATGGATGAATGCACTTTTTGGGCCTTCAAAATCTTGAGTGCCATTCACTCCCATTATAAAGCTTGGAAGAGCCAGGATATTTTTTAATGTAACTCTGATTGTGTTTGGCTGAAAGAAGAAAATCATATACACATAGGATGGCTTAAGGGTGAGTAAATTATGGGATAATTTTCATTTTTGGGTTAACTATCCCTTTAAGGCCACTGGTTACATATTAATTTTCCTTTGTTTAGTTTCCATTGACCTTTTCATACACACTCATCTTCCGTCTTCAGTATCACAGTTAAATGACATTTTTTTGTTAAGGTTTTGTTTAATGTTTATGTTATGCATTGACATATCTGATTGTAATTGAAGTGACTTATTAAATTATGGAAGTTCTTTTTGCCCTATAAATACATGTTTCTCTCTCATTGATTTAGTGTTTTACTCAAACGTTTAAGCCATTTAGGAGGAAGAAAAAAAAGTGGCAAAAGTTTTAGTCATCAGTTCTACTGTATTTTCAACCACACTCCTTAAAAAGACTCAGCAGACTAATAACCTAGTGGCAGTTGTTCCAGTCATCATTATGGTGAGTCCTACTTACTCTAACAAGTCCTAGTTTACTCTAACAAGATATTTATGAAACACTTGTGTGGCTTTTTGAATTCGCCTAAACACTATCAATATTATTATTTATGCTCGTATTAGAACAGTGATCTTATCATTTGACATTTAAATATCTGACCAGAGTTTTTGTTTTTCTCGCTCTAAATGGCTGTCCAAGGAATGAAACTGTGGTTTTGAGCCAATATTAAACCTGACCCCAGATCAGGTTTAATACTGATAGCGAAACCGTGGTTACACCTCTTCCTTATTAAAGTATTAGAAATGTGATTTCCTTTGGGTGCATTCTCACTAGTTCAGAGCCACTGCACTCCTGCAAACACTTATGTGCTGGCTAGGTGAGTCTGCAGAGAAATATGGCTACTTCATTTAAATGAGTGTTTTATTTAGATTTTTCACTTTAGTTCTTGATTATCTTGATTATATTTGTTTTAATGCAGCAGATTAGAGCAGATGCCTTTAGTAGGAATAGTAAATAATGCTTGAGGATTTTATGTTTCTTATTACGATTGATTACTAGTTTTATGATGTGACTAATAAGAATACAATAGTATCGATCGTGTAGCTGCATTTTGAAGAAGCAGATGGAGTTCTGAAAATAGTGTTTTTCACACTTGTGCATGTAAAGAGTGACTTGTGTCAAGGCAGGGCCCAAAAGGTGTGAATTTACAGCTGTTTTTAAATGTTAAGAATGTTTTTATCTGTTTGCATATTGCTGCCTTAATTATAATATTAGTGATTATCGTAATAAATACATTTTATTATTTTCTGGAGAAAATGAGTTGTCGACTGTGCAGAACTCGCTATCACAATGCTAGGATGTTGTTGAGGGTGGCTAAAGTGTTCAGATATATACACCCAGTTCTTAAAAAAAAAACTTTTTTTTCTTATAAAATCTTCTTTAGAATGAAGTTAAGAAAATTCTTAAGATATAACATCTTAAAAGTTAAAGTTATTTACAAAAAATTGTTTATAACATTCTACTTAAGTTTTGTCTTAAGAACGATGGTAAGACAAATTCATAACTTTTTTCTTAAAGGGTTATTAGTTCACCCAGAAATGAAAATTCTGTCATTAATTACTCAAACTCATTTCGTTCCGAACCCACAAGACTTTCATTGCGGAAGCTCAAACGTGCTGCATAACACGAGAATGAACCTCATTGGTTCTTGTGGAAGCTCAAACGTGCTGTGTAACACGAGAATAAACCCCATTGGTTCTTGAGGAAGCATAAACGTGATGTATAACACGAGAATGAACCTCATTGGTTCTTACGGTAGCTTAAACGTGATGTGTAACATTCAAGAATGAACCTCATTGGTTCTCGCACATCAAGCAAACATGCTTGAACTTCCGTTTACCACAGTTGATGTGTGAGTTGATGAATGTTTATATCTGTTCATCATAAAAAGCGATCAAGTCTCTTTACAAAATTTGGACTAAACTGCTCAATTCATATGGATTAGTTTTATGATCTCTTCATGAGCTTTTTGAAGCGTCAAAGTGGTAGTTGTGTAGCTGTCAGTAGAAGGACAAAGTTCTCAGATTTCATCAAAAAGATCTTCGTTTGTGTTCTGAAGATGAACAAGGGTCTTACAGTTGTGGAACAACTTGAGGGTGAGTAAATGATGACAATTTTTAATTTTGGGTGAACTGTCCCTTTAAGTATATTTTGTGAATCCGGCCCCTGTTCACTGAAAGGTTCTTCGGGGAAACAAAAATGGTTCTTCCATGACATTAAAGGGACACACACACAAACAGAGCGTTTTTGCTCACCCTCAAAAAGTGACAAATTTAACATGCTATTAAAAAAAAAAAGTCTCTGGGATATTTTGAGCTAAAGATTCACATACACACTCTGGGGACATCAGAGACTTATTTTAAATCTTGTAAAACTGGCATTATATGACCCCTTTAACTAATGTTAACAAATGAGAACTTATTGTACAGTGTTACCAATGTTTTTTTTCTATTTGACTTCTTTTAGGCCACTGCCACTAATGTACAAGCTCTGAAAAGTATGTGTTCCCAACCTAATCAGAGCAATCAGTTCAGCAGCAGCAAGACTGGTGACCAGAATCCACTGTTGCCGGTGAAACTCAGACCTGTGGACATGCATAAGGGTGCAGGCTCTGGGCCTTCTCCTAAACCACTCATGGTCAAACCCAACTTCACAGTCAACTCTTTGGAAACTAGAATCAATCCTATACTTTCTAGGAACAAGGCCATTGTTTACTCGAGAAGTGATGCTGTTGGAGCGAAGCTGCCAAATAGAGGACAACAGGAGAACTCGTATACACAAGCTTCCACTGCCGGAGCCAAACCCTGGAGTCCTGACAAACTACCTGTTAAGCAGAAACCCGTTCTCCATAAAGACATCTCTGCAGCACCGGGAACTGCTACTGATGATTTGTCAGTGCTGAAAAAGAAGCTTCTCCCCGATGTGTTTGCTTTAGGAAAGCGTCCTGCCAAACCAAAGAGACCTCCACATGTTAACCTCAACAAGTTCAGAGGGAATGGTAAGACACGGATGTCCATGATAAAGCTTAATCTGGTGTGTTTTAATTCACATTCATTCACCATGTATGGGTTCATTCTTTTTAAATGTCTGGAATTATGTGAGTATACAACCAAAATACAGTGGCGTCAATAAGATTTTGTGGTCAGTAAGATTTTTTAAATGTTTTGTGACATTGTCTCTTATGCTTGTCAAGAACTATTCTATTTGAATATATTTTAAAATGTACTTTATTCCTATTATGCAAATCTGAATCATTACTCCGTCTTCAGTGTCACATGACCCTTCAGAAATCATTCTAATATGCTGATTTGCTGCTCAAGAAACATTTCTTATTATTATCAATGTTGATACTTTTTTTTTTTATCAGGAGTCCTAAGAAAGTACAAAAGAACAGCATTTATTTGAAATAGAAATCATATGTAACATTATAAAAATCTTTGCTGTCACTTTTGATCAAAGTGACTCTTGCAGAATAAAAGAAGAAAAAATGTACTGACCCCAAACTCTTGAACTTTAGTTTAAATCATGTAAAAATGTCTAAATGTCAAGTGTAAAAAAAAAAAGAATACATTCCACAAAAAAGTTTTTAGATGCTATAATAATAATTATTATAAATAAAAATAAACAACTAAATTGAATCCTTTAGTAGGACCATTCAGGATTTTCACAACAATTAGGCACATTTTTCCTAGTTATTGTTGTTTGACGTGTCATTATGGTTAAAATATGTTGACCCAGGAACATGTCACAGTGACCGTGTTGTCGACAAATATAATGCATTCATAAAGTGTGACTTAAGTGTTCCAATACTTTTTGGGCCTACCATATTCTTGTCTAAACATCCAAAACCCATTTCCCTGAACTGTGAATTATAATTTTTAGTTAAAAAAAAAGAAAAGTGATTACATTTGCACACTCATGCATGATTCAGTGTCTAACTGTTTCGCTTTTGTCACTTCATGTTCTGTTTCCATCTGCTGGTTCATCAGTATCAAACACCAACAATCCTGAGCTTGATCCTGAAGTTTTCCCCCTCCCACCCCCACCCCCACCGCCACTGCCACCTGAACGCCTGTTGAACACATCTATGCCTCAACCCCCACGGCCAGACTTCACATTTCCACCTGCTCACCCTTCGATGTGAGTGCTGAAATATCAAAAACTATTCTGGAAATACATACTACATTACAATACAATAAAAATAAAGGGAATTTTAATGTACACAAGACTTGAAATAATAATGACATAATAATCATGAAATAATAATGACTTTAGGACTGTCAAATCGATTAATCGCATCTAACATAAAAGTTTGTATTTATATAAAAGTTTGTATTTATATAATGTGTGTGTACACACGTGTATATATATATGTGTGTGTGTGTGTGTATATATATATATATATACACACACACACATTATGTAAACACAAACCTTTGTTAGATGCGATTAATCGCGATTAATTGATTTGACAGCCCTAATTTAATATATTAATTAATTAATTACTTGGGACATTGTACTATAGTTCTACCATGGGGGTTTCGTAGTGAAGTAGTGAAAGATTTTTCAAAGTTGTAAATAAAACATTATTTAAGATTATTTTAAGATTATTGGAGTATGTTTTACTAGAAAGTACTATTTCAGTCTTTCTACTTCAAAATTTTACATTTAATTCACTCTTACTTGTTTGTAGTTATTTGTGAAATTTACTAGAAATTTCTGAGTTGTAAATTGTTTCAAAGTAAACCCTACACAAATCCTACATTTGTTGTGTGTGTGTGTTTACCTTGGCATTTAAATACCGTGGTACATGAATATGGTAGATATGAACTCATAGTTAGAGTTCATAGTATTTTCATGGTACCACCACAGTACTCTTTGTGAGGAAATGCAATAGTACAATTGCATGTATTATCATTAAGAGAAAGATGTGAAGCAGCAATTCAAAAGTAAGCTTGTATTTACTGCTGTGAAAACTTTGTTCTGTTATGAATAGGGATCCGACTCTTCAGGAGGATTATTATGACGATACGGACACAGTGATGAACAGGACACAGACTTCACTAGGTCTTCATATGTCACTGCTGTTCACAGAGAAGTTATATAAATGAGTTTCAAATTATTGTTTGATACATACAGTGACCCCAAGTAATGTTTGGCTACTTAATGTCTGAATTAATGTCTGCATTAGATGACAAAATATCAAAGATATTGACCTTATTTTATAGAAAGATCACATCTAATTAGACTTACTCCATTATTAATGCTGGAATTTTGTCTAGGTCTGTATAAAAGTCTCTTTTCTGTTTTAGGTAAAAGCAGCAATGACCCTGAGGTAAAGATGAAATGTTCATTGTGTTTGCTTGAACAAGCTGACATCTCTTGTAGAGCTGTTTTAAATAACACATCAGTGTAGCACTTCTGAGACACTTGGTAAAAATAGTCTGCAAAAGGAAATGAAGGCATTAACAAGACATGATAGTGAACATAAAACACTGAATTTTTAAGATTATTTAGTTTTACTGTTGCTGTTTGTTTCTTGTGTAGGAGTCGGATGAGATGTATGAGGATCTTGACCACAACTGGTGAGAGCTCTTATTTATTTGTGCTTGAATTAGTGATTTGAGCAAACCCCTGAACCAAAGTATTAAAGACTTTAGTTCATAATATGCCATTGTACAGAATCTTGATTTTTTTTTCAAGTAATTTTCAACTAACTTGTGAACTAGCACCCATCGTAATAGCAAGTTCTGCACAGGCAAATGCCACTCACATTTTCTTCAGGAAATATAGTTACTCTTTTGCAAAGGCTGCAAATCAGTTGCTCTCAAATTTTAACATGATTTCTGAGGGGAAAAAAGTTTAAAACTCTGCTAATGGAAAACTCTCCTCTGCACAGGCCAGAAAACAACAAAGAAACAAAGGAGGAAAAGACGACAAAAGAATCAAAAGAACTCATGAAAAAGCTTGAAAAAGAAGAGAAGAAACGCTTGGAGCAGGAGAAGAAAGAGAAGAAAGAGAGAGAGAAAAGGCAGCAGGAGGCCAGGAAACAGTTTAAGGTAATTACAAACAGCTCAATGCTGAATATCTCTGTTTTAATATTATGTTGCAGTAAGAGGTGTTTATTTTCATTTTATTTTCATGAAACCTTTCTCCATGATCATAGGAGTATTTGCTGATGATATAAATAATTTGGTTCATGCTGATTTAAAAAATCAAAAATCATTGTATTACAGAAATGAGAATTTGTCGATGGAAATTGTGCTTAATTGTCATGAAATATATATACATTTATATTTACAGTATGTTTGTGTGTATGTGTGTATGCTGTGTGTATATACAGTGTGTATGTGTATATATATATATATATATAAGGCTTGCCCGTGTGGTCTGATCTAACAGACAAGCTACTGTAGCTCAAATTGCTCAAGAAGTTAATGCTGGTTCTGATAGAAAGGTGTCAGAATACACAATGCATCGCAGTTTGTTGCGTATGGGGCTGCATAGCCGCAGACCAGTCAGGGTGCCCATGCTGACCCCTGAGCATGGACACGTGAGCATCAGAACTGGACCACAGAGCCATGGAAGAAGGTGGCCTGGTGGAGGCAGTTTGAAGTTTTGGGCAATGTTCTGCTGGAAAACCTTGGGTCCTGCCATCCATGTGGATGTTACTTTGACACGTACCTAAGCATTGTTGCAGACCATGTACACCCTTTCATGGAAACAGTATTCCCTGGTGGCTGTGGCTTCTTTCAGCAGAATAATGTGCCCTGCCACAAAGCAAAAATGGTTCAGGAATGGTTTGAGGAGCACAACAACGAGTTTGAGATGTTGACTTGTCCTCCAAATTCCCCAGATCTCAGTCCAATCGAGCATCTGTGGGGTGTGCTGAACAAACAAGTCCGATCCATGGAGGCCCCAGCTCGCAACTTACAGGACTTACAGGATCTGCTGCTAACATATTGGTGCCAGATACCACAGCACACCTTCAGGGGTCTAGTGGAGTTCATGCCTTGATGGCTCAGGGCTGATTTGGAAGCAAAAGGGGGACCAACACAATATTAGAAAGGTGGTCATAATGTTATGCCTGATCAGTCTGTATGCACACACACACACACACACACACACACACACAGATATTTGGAAAATAAAACCTCAGATGAACAACAACACATGACATATAACACTCATTATTTATTGAACAAAAATAAAGCCAAGATTGAAAAGCCATGGGTGACAAACTGAGGACACCCTATGATTCAATTGCTTGTAGAATTTTGGCCCATTCTTCTTTACAATGTTGCTCCAGTTCATTGAGGTTTGTGTGAATTTGTCTACGCATAGCTCTTGCCACAGCATTTCAGTCAGGATATGGTCTAGACTTTCAATGGGCCAGTGCAACACCTTTATTCTTTTCTTTTTCAGCCATTCTGTTGTAGTTTTGCTGATGATCTTCAGATCATTGTCCTGTTGCATGAGCCAATTTTGGCCAAGCTTTAGCTGTCGGACAGATGGTCTCACATTTTACTCTAGAATACTTTGGTATACAGAGGAGTTCATGGTTGACTCAGTGACTGTGAGATGCCTAGGTCCTGTGGCTACAAACCTAAATCATCACCTCTCCACCAGCATGCTTGACTTTTTTGACGAGGTTTTGATGTTTTTCTGATTTTGATTTTTGCTGTGTTTAGTTGTTGCCTAACTTGGCGCTGTGCATTATGGCCAAACATTGGCCTCCACTTTGGTCTCATCTGTCCAAAGGACATTGTTCCAGAAATCCTGTGGTTTGTTGAGATGCAACTATGCAAACCTAAGCCGTGCTGCCATGTTCTTTATAGAGAGAAAAGGCTTTCTCCTGGCAACCCTTCCAAACATGCCATACTTGTCCTGTCTTTTTCTAATTTTACTCTTATGAACTTTAACATTTAACATGTTAACTGAGGCCTGTAGAGTCTGAGGTGTAGTTCTTGTTTTGTCTGCAAATTCTCTGAGCATTACACGGTCTGATCCTGGGTAAATTTGCTGGGATGTCCAGCAGATTGGTGTCTGTTTTTAATGTTTTCCATTTGTGAATTTTCTTCCTCACTGTATAATGGAGTGCAAATTGTTTGGAAATGGCCGTATAACCTTTTTCAGATTGATGGCATCAGCAATTGCTTCTCTAAGATCATTGCTGATGTCTTTCCTCTTTGGCATTGTGCTAACACACACCTGAAGGCTTCAGACCAGCAAACTGCCAGAACTTCTGCTTTTACAGAGGTGATCACACTTGCTGATGATTGATAATGTATAAGCTTTATATAAACAAATGATCGCCTTCCAAGTGCTTCTGCCAAAACCGTACTTACATATTCTTCAAAAAGCCTATGCTGTATGTCCTACGCCTTCCCTATTCAACTTACAGAACGCCAAGTAAATTTTTTCCGTAAGTACGTAGAATGGGGAAAGGCGTAGGACATACAGCTTTTTGATAAAATACGAAAGTACAGTTTTGGCGGTAGCACTCGGAAGGCGATCATTTGTTTATATAAAGCTTATACATTTACATTTTCTTAAAGAATGACAGATTGTTTCACTAGATAAGACCCTTATTCCTCATCTGGTAACGTTTAAAGCCCGTTGAAGATGCACTGAAACTATAATTTTGACCTTCAACCATTTGGAGGCCATTAAAGTCCATTATAAGGAGAATAATCCTGGAATGTTTTAATCAAAAAGCTTCATTTCTTTTCGACTGAAGAAAGAAAGACATGAACATCTTGGATGACGTGGGGGTGAGTAAATTATCAGGAAAATTTTATTTGAAAGTGAACTAATCCTTTAATTCCTATGGAAACAATAAGGGTGTCCTTAGTTTGTCACCCATGGCTTTTACATTTTAGCCTATTTTTTTTTTATTTATTTTTTTTAAATAAATAATGACACTGTGTGATATGTCACATGTAGTTCATCTGAGGTTTTTTTTTCCATATTGTATGACCTGCCAAGGATCACATGAATGTATATACACTGCTCAAAAAAATTAAAGGAACACTTTGAAAACACATTAGATCTCAATGGGGAAAAATATGCTGGATATCTATACTGATATGGACTGGGTAATGTGTTAGGAACGAAAGGATGCCACATCGATTGATGGAAATGAAAATTATCAACCTACAGAGGACTGAAATCAAAGGCACCCCAAATATCAAAGTGAAAAAATGATGCAGCAGGCTAGTCCATTTTGCTGAAATTTCAGTAGTTTGTATGGCCCCCACGTGCTTGTATGCATGCCTGACACTGTCGGGGCAGCTCCTAATGAGACGATGGATGGTGCCCTGGAGTATTTCCTCCCAGATCTGGACCAGGCCATCACTGGGCTCCTGGACAGTCTGAGGTGCAACCTGGCGGCATCGGATGGACCGAAACATAATGTCCCAGGTGTTCTATTAGATTTATGTCAGGCGAGCGTGGGGGCCATTCAGTGGTATAAATTCCTTCATCCTCCAGGAACTGCCTGCATACTCTTGCCACGTGAGGCCAGGCATTGTCGTGCACCAGGAGGAACCCAGGACCCACTGCACCAGCGTAGGGTCTGACAATGGGTCCAAGGATTTCATTCCGATACCTAAGCCTGTAGAGGTCTGTGCGTCCCTCCATGGATATGCCTCCCCAGACCATCACTGACCCACCACCAAGCTGGTCATGCTTAACGATGTTACAGACAGCATAACACTGTCCACGGCTTCTGCAGACCCTTTCATGTCTGTCATGTGCTCAGGATGAACCTGCTCTCATCTGTGAAAAACACAGTGTGATAGTGGCGGACATGCCCATTCTGGTGTTCAATGGCAAATCCCAATCAAGCTCCACGGTGCTGGGCAATGAGTACAGCGCCCACTAGAGGATGTCAGGCCCTCAGGCCACCCTCATGAAGTCTGTTTCTGATTGTTAGGTCAGAGAGATTCACACCAGTGGCCTGCTGGAGGTCATATATATATATATATATATATATATATATATATATATATATAATATATATATATATATATATATATATATATATATATATATGTTTGGATTGATGGAGTGTGTAGCTTTTCATTTCTTAAACAACCATGTAGGAAGACACATCATAACCATATTCTAGGATGACAAAGCCAAGATTCATCAGACTCAAACTGTGAAAAAATGGTTGTGAGGAGCATGAAAATCATTTTTACACATGAATTGGCACCTCTGAGTCCAAATTCATTGAAAGTCTTTGGGATGTGCTAGAGGAGACTTTACACCTCTTGCATTGTCAACACAAGATCTTGATGCACCTCTTTTCCATCATTTCTGCTTGGATAGATCAAGGGTACGATTGAGGTAGTTGACATGGTGAAGGCTACAGTGGACCACAAGGGTGGGAAGAACAAACTTCCACTGAAGCAGGGAGAGACCATTGAAATTGTCCGCAAAAAAGACAACCCTAAGGACTACTGGCTCGCCAGGAACACTGAAGGCCACTGTGAGTTAATTTGCTACACTACACTGGATTTACATACAAAGTATATGCTGATATGTCCTGTTTAACCGAACATGCTCAGTCTGTATTAGACTGAGGCATCCTGCTTTGTCTCAGCTGCTATTATTGTGTTGGTGTGTTTTTCATGTAGATGGTTTTGTGAAGCCTGACACTCTAGATGTGTGTGGTGACATGAGACACACAGAGGATGGGCAGGAGTTGTACGATGATGTGGGCGGAGGTGATAATGTCAACAAGTAAGAGAGTAATTAGTACACAGATTCAGATTATTACCATTATTGAGGTTAATTTATTATTTATATTTAACCAAAAAACATTTGTTTTTTTCAGTCTACCAGATGGTAAGCCATTGCATTATACATTTAATAAATATAAATGAAAATAACATTGCAATAATTTACTGAGTGTCAAGTGAAGGAAGCATAAAAGGACTTTTTTTTTTCCCCCCTTGTTCACAATTTTGCCATGTGACTACTGACAGCATTTGAATGTGGTGATGATATTTATGACTGTGCAGAAGATACTCAAGCTGATTTCAGGTAATTTAATTTTTCATGTTCAAAAGCGCTTAATACTTGACAAAAACTGTTACATGCATCTAAGCAATTAATGACAGCAATTTTCAGTTCTCTTTTAATTAACTTTGATACTCTTTTGTAGTACTATAGTGCTTAAATGGGCACTAAGGGTACATTTTAATTGTCTGATAGCGCCCATAGAGTGGTCTTGACAGGGTTGTATATGTGCATCTTCACATGAGATGTGACCTTTACAATTCAATTATGTTCATGGATAACATATTGAAAACCCCTAAATTTAGTAATAAATATCAGTTTAATAAGAAAAAAAAACTGATTTGGTTTGTGTATATATATATATATATATATATATATATATATATATATATATATATATATATATATATACTGTATCTCACAGAAGTGAGTATACCCCTCATATTTTTGTAAATATTTTATTATATCTTTTCATGTGACAACACTGAAGAAATGACACTTTACTACAATGTAAAGTAGTGAGTGTACAGCTTGTATAACAGTGTAAATTGGCTGTCCCCTCAAAATAACTCAACACACAGCCATTAATGTCTAAACCGCTGGCCACAAAAGTGAGTACACCCCTAAGTGAAAATGTCCAAATTGGGCCCAATTAGCCATTTTCTCTCCCTGCTGTAATGTGACTTGTTAGTGTTACATGGTCTCAGGTGTGAATGGGGAGCAGGTGTGTTAAATTTGGTGTTATCGCTCTCACTCTCTCATACTGGTCACTGGAAGTTCAACATGGCACCTCATGGCAAAGAACTCTCTGAGGATCTGAAAAAAAGAATTGTTGCTCTACATAAAGATGGCGTAGGCTATAAGAAGATTGCCAAGACCCTGAAACTGAGCTGCAGCACGGTGGCCAAGACAATACAGCGGTTTAACAGGACAGGTTCCACTCAGAACAGGCCTTGCCAAGGTGGACCAAAGAAGTTGAGTGCACATGCTCAGCGTCATATCCAGAGGTTGTGTTTGGGAAATAGACGTATGAGTGCTGCCAGCATTGCTGCAGAGGTTGAAGGGGTGGGGGGGTAAGCCTGTCAGTGCTCAGACCATACGCCGCACACTGCATCAAATTGGTCTGCATGGCTGTCTTCCCAGAAGGAAGCCTCTTCTAAAGATGATGCACAAGAAAGCCCGCAAACAGTTTGCTGAAGACAAGCAGACTAAGGACATGGATTACTGGAACCATGTCCTATGGTCTGATGAGACCAAGATAAACTATTTGGTTCAGATGGTATCAAGCGTGTGTGGCAGCAACCAGGTGAGGAGTACAAAGACAAGTGTACCTTGCCTACAGTCAAGCATGGTGTCATGGTCTGGGGCTGCATGAGTGCTGCCGGCACTGGGGAGCTACAGTTCATTAAGGGAACCATGAATGCCAACATGTACTGTGACATACTGAAGCAGAGCATGACCCCCTCCCTTCGGAGACTGGGCTGCAGGGCAGTATTCCAACATGATAATGACCCCAAACACACCTCCAAGACGACCACTGCCTTGCTAAAGAAGCTGAGGGTAAAGGTGATGGACTGGCCAAGCATGTCTCCAGACCTAAACCCTATTGAGCATCTGTGGGGCATCCTCAAACGGAAGGTGGAGGAGCGCAAGGTCTCTAACATCCACCAGCTCCGTGATGTCATCATGGAGGAGTGGAAGTGGACTCCAGTGGCAACCTGTGAAGCTCTGATAAACTCCATGCCCAAGAGGGTTAAGGCAGTGCTGGAAAATAATGGTGGCCACACAAAATATTGACACTTTGGGCCCAATTTGGACATTTTCACTTCGGGGTGTACTCACTTTTGTGGCCAGCGGTTTAGACATTAATGGCTGTGTGTCGAGTTATTTTGAGGGGACAGCAAATTTACACTGTTATACAAACTGTACACTCACTACTTTACATTGTAGCAAAGTGTCATTTCTTCAGTGTTGTCACATGAAAAGATAAAATAAAATATTTACAGAAATGTGAGGGGTGTACTCACTTCTGTGAGATGCTGTATATTATGCATTAATTTAATCAAGAATTCAGTAAAACAGTCATATTGTGAATTTAAAAAAAATAATTGTTTCAGGATTATTTGATCAAGCATTTATTTGAAATCTTTTATAACATTATAAATGTATTTACTACCACTTTTGATCATTTTAATGCATTCTTGCTGAATAAAAGTATTATTAACCAAATTAAGTAAATTAATGTAATCAGTATGTATTTCTAAATTTGGGGGTTTGAGCTTGTCATGTATAATAAATAAATGTTTTTTTTTATAATTATATTGAATAATGTTTAAAATGTATATTATACATATATTTGTATAAATACATGTTGATGTATTATATAAATGTAAAATAAAAAAGAATAGTCATTTATATTTATAGTAAAATTTTATATATATATATATATATATATATATATATATATATATAAACTAATCTGTGCAGCTTTCACTTTGATAGGTGACAGGCTAAAGTCCTTTTTTATAAAATATAATTTTAATTTTAAAGCACCTTTAACATTTGTGAAGCGCATATGTGACCCTGGACCACAAAACTGGTCATAAGGGTCAATTTTTTGAAATTGAGATTTATACATCATCTGAATAAATAAGCTTTCCATTGATGTATGGTTTGTTAGGACAGGACAATATTTGGTCGAGATACAACTATTTGAAAATCTGGAATCTGAGGGTGCAAAAAAATCAAAATATTGAGAAAATCACCTTTAAAGGATTAGTTCACTTTCAAATGAAAATTAGCCCAAGCTTTACTCACCCTCAAGCCATCCTAGGTGTATATGACAAAAATGTTACAAATGTTGTATATGTTACAAAAATCAATAATTTTGACCCATTCAATATAATATACCTGTGCAACTTATTTTGTGGTCCAGGGTCACATATGTAGTGGTTTTACTGCCAGTTTTCTGTCATTTTGCAGCTTCCCCCCTCCACCCCCACTTGAAGTTAATGGTGTGGGTGAGTAATACTTCACTTTAACTGTACATTAATATAATATTAATTTAGTGTAAACACAGCCATATCTATAATCTAATAGCACTGTATTCCATTTAACATTTAGAAATGTATCAAATGTAACGATTGCTCACTTCTACTGCATATAATGATTGAGTGTCCATAGCTCAAACAGTAGAACATAGATTTGATTCCCTGGGAATGCATGAACAAAGAAAGTACAAAAAAAGTATGTTTTGAATGCATTATAATTCACTTTGGATAAAAACATCTGCCAGATGAATAATTGTAAATGCTCTACCCAGAGCCCCTAAGATGTTTTTGGTTTATGCCCATCAGATGCCACTGATGATACGTATGATGATGTGAATCCAACAGACTTCCCTCCACCTCCTTCTCCTGACAGGTTAGTTCATATATGTTACAAATGAAGAACATCCGACATATTTTAGGAGAAATGGCAACAAGGTCACTTTAAGATAATGACTTTACACTTTGGATTTTTACCTCAAGACTTGCATGGTCTAGAATTTAAATTCGTATTTTCCTTGAACCCTTGAGTTTTGGTGTGTTCAAGTCCTCTTAGGAAGTTCATATTTATGAGTTGGGAAGTTGTAATTAAGACGTCATGTGCGATCAAGTCATTGTGGTCGAAGTAAGATGGCGGTGTACCTTCTCTGAATTAACTATACAAAAATATGTTCTAGAAAATGAAGAACAAAGAATGTGCCTCAGGTGTGTTTTGCTTTTTTATGTTTTTAATTAATTTAACTTTATCTTTGCATATTAAATTGTATTACAATGCTATCACATTTTGTGCAGGCAATTACTGCAGCTTATTTTGTTGTAAATAAAAGAAGTCTGACAGCGTCACTTCTAAATACCTAAGTATTTGTCTGCCATGTTTCTCACTGACACGTCCCCAACTCGTAAAAATTGGGACTTAAAGTAAATCCCGAGCTTCCCACTCGCAGTTATGACTTTGTGGTGGCGTTCATGTGAGTACTCATAAATATGATCTTTCCAACATGACTTGAACACTATATTTTTTCCAGTTTCTTTCTTCTGCTTAAAGGGTATGGAAGTAAATTAATGGCAAATGTTTCTGAAATAAAAAGCACTGAATTGCACTAATTGAAAAAAAAAAAAAAAGCATTACATTAACTGTGCTTGCATTTTGATGCGTTGTATTTTTAAAGCTTGCATTTTTATGGGGTGAAATTCAACATGGTCATGTATTTAAGCTGTGAATATTTCAACTAAAAACACACATAATTATTAAAAATTCAATAATTTATATTCACCTTTCAGATTTCACTTCCAAAATATTCATACTGCTTAAAAATACAACCTACAATATTTGACTGGCGATTTTTGGTACATTTTATTTCGCTTTACAAATTCGCTTCCATAAATTCAGTGGTTCAAATTCGGCAGAAAATTCAACATTTCTCATCCGGGAACTGCAGGAAAAGCAGTAGATTGACGATGCATGTTTCTATCTGCTGTTAGTCGGATTCACCAGCAGGTGCTGCTAGCGCGTGTTGACGAAGACCAAAGCAACAGTTAGAAACGGTCATTCATTCATTATAACGGATTTGGAGAAATGGAGCAAGTGGTAAGTGAATGTGTGATGATTATCAGGGCCAGTATAAATGCAGAAAAGCTGAAAAAGCTTCTGCCGAAGTTGAACCACTGAATTTGTGAAAGCGAATTTGTTTAAAGCAAAATAAAATGGACCATATTTTTTTTCAATTAGTGCAATTCAACAAGCTTTTTATTTCAAAAACATTTGGCATTAATTTGCTTCCATAAAAGAGTTAGTTCACCCAAAAATGATAATTCTGTCATTAATTACTCACCCTCATGTCATTCCACACCCGTAAGACCTTCATTCATCTTCAGGACACAAATTAAGATATTTTTGAAAAGAAAAAAAGAAAAAAAAACCTGATGGCTCAGTGAGGCCTCTGTTGACAGCAAGATAATTAACACTTTCAAATGCCCAATCTTAATGTTATGAAGTGACGAGAATACTTTTTGTGCACCAAAAATAACTTTAAAAACAACTTTATTCAACAATATCTAGTGATAGGCAATTTCAAAATACTGCTTCATAAAGCTTCGAAGCTTTACGAATCTTTTGTTTCGAATCAGTGGTTCGGAGCATGTATCAAAAAGTCAAAGAGGCTTTGTTACATCATAAGTGTTTTGAAACGTTTCGAAATTTCAATGGTTCACGTGACTTTGTCAGTTTGATACATGCTCCGGACCACTGATTCGAAACAAAAGATTAGTGAAGCTTCAAATCGCCCCTCACTAGATATTGTTGAATAAAGTCGTTATTTTGGTTTTTTGGCGCACAAAAAGTATTCTTGTCGCTTCATAAGTTGAACCACTATAGTCACATGAACTGTTTTAAATATGTCTTTAGTAGCTTTCTGGGCATTGAAAGTATTAATTATCTTGCTGTCAATGGAGGCCACACTGAGCCACTGGATTTTATCAAAAATATCTTAAATTGTGTTCTGAAGATGAACGAAGGTCTTACGGGTGTAGAACGACATGAGGGTGAGTAATTAATGACAGAATTTTCATTTTTGGGTGAACTAAGCCTTTAACATAAAAGAAGATATTTTGAAGTCAGTAACCAAGCAGTTGATGGACCCCATTGACTTCCATAGTATTTTTTCCATACCATGAAAGTCAATGGGGCTCATCAACTGTTTGGTTACTCAAATTCTTCAAAATATCTTCTTTTGGGTTCAGCAGAAGAAAGAAATTCATACAGGTTTGGAGCAACTTGAGGGTGAGTAAATGATGACAAGAATTTTTGGGTGAACTATCCCTTTAAGTGATCTGACTTAAGATTAAGATTTTCAATAAAAATGGCAAAAATGCCCTAGCAACCGTTCTGAACACTTTAGCAACAGCTTCCTTCCAACTTCAAAATTCATGTCAGTGAGATTTGCTCCACTCATTTGTAAAAAAAATTGCGTTTGTCTTCTTTCTTGTTTACTGCAGTATTCCAACATTCAGCTCAACAAGCAAGACAAACGAGATGGACCCAAAGACAAAGAAAAAGTTTGAGAAGGAGGAGAAAGAGTTTAGGAAGAAGTTTAAAGTAAGGCACAAGCTATTTTGACTGCTGGTGTGGAAGCGGTCAGTGAAATGACTCCGTATACTAACCCTTTTTGCCTCTTCTTGCAGTATAATGCAGAAATCAAATTGCTTTATCAAGCTACTGTCCTCCAATCACTGTCTATAAAGAAGTTTGGTAATAAAGACCTGCCAATAAAACCCGGAGATATGATCGACGTGATAGTTCACCTAGTAGATGACAAAATCATCGGCCGTAACAGCGAAGGGAAATGTGAGTTGGTTGAGGAAATAATACCTGTGCCGTGCACATGCACAAAACAGCAGAAGAGGAAATTTGTATTAAATAGACTCTCTCTCTGTTTCAGTTGGCTATGTGTCTATTGCTAATTTGGAGCAGTAAGTATAGTCTTTCTGTTCAGTTCTATTTCTATTCTGGTGCATATTTTTGCAAGTAAAAAAAGTATGTTTCTATCGCACCTGTAAATAGCTCTTGATATCATATACATTGGCTGACCAGTTGACCACAGCTTCATATTTTTCTGTCTCACTTCCTCTCCTGTCTAAGGGACGGATCTGTTTATGATGATGTTGGTGATGGTACGTTCAACTTCCACAGGCACAGATGATGAATATGTATTTAGTTTACATCTTTTTACTGCAGTTATATTTTTCTACTTTCTCTTTTATGTTAGAGTGCATCTATGCCAACAACTAAGCGTGGATCAACTCATC
Organism: Elopichthys bambusa; assembly: GCA_037101425.1. Taxonomy (NCBI): domain Eukaryota; kingdom Metazoa; phylum Chordata; class Actinopteri; order Cypriniformes; family Xenocyprididae; genus Elopichthys; species Elopichthys bambusa. The sequence continues at coordinate 36,466,806 of CM074434.1, read as the reverse complement.
TAGCATGTGTTTTCATCACTTTGAACATCCTTATATGTCAATGATCCTTTCAGAAAAAACAATGTTTTTTCATTGTTTGAGAATTATATATAGTTAATATTATACATTATATATTGTGACCCAGGGACGTGCACAGACATTTTGGGGGGCAGGGGCTCAAGTGGAAAAAAGGGCACTTCTCATAATTATTTATTTAAAAAAATAATAAACAAAACGTTAAATATATTAACACAACTCCGACTTCCTTACCAATTTATTTTAATTCCCTAACACTCACGCAGTTGTTTCATACTCCACATATTACAAAATAATCAGTTCACACAGAGACCATAGTCTTCTTTAGTATTCACTAGGTTTATCACAACAGCAAAGGAAACTATGCCACAATGTGCATGTTTTCTACACTACTATTTTCAAGTAGCGATATAATTTAGAATAAATGACTGCACCAAGGAGAGGGACATCGTTTCAATAATAATTAGATTATTTTGCACAAATCAATAAATCGTTTTAATTCTTTTGGTGTTATTGTAGTGGACAATTTTAAGATTTTGGTCTATTTTTGCTTCCATGTCTTGTTTTACTCTAATGGAAAGAAAACTTCCAAAATACACATTTAAGCCTACTACCTTCCGTCTGTTTGCATCCGTAGATTTGTTCTAAATTAATCAAGACAAGCTAATCTGCATATTTAAACACATCAAGAGTGTTTTTCCCCTGAAATGTTACAAGTACATAATATATATTGTACTCCTGGTGATTGTTGTTGTTACACAGCACGATCAAGTCCTTGATCAAGTCCCAACCAGCATAATTAAAAATATATTAGTTAAATAATAATAATATTCGGCCACTTCATGACAGAAATGCTACAGCCACTATCATTTCTTCAACAAGAATATGTGGACATCAAAACATGCACACAGAGCGAGTGTAGATTTAAGAATGATAGCATTATGTAATGCTGTATTATGATTTTTAAATGGTTTTAATAAATCGTGCATTCTTAGAAAACTGTCTAATAATGAGGTTCATGGATTCACATCCGTGGAAAGCTGCTCTCCTGGTATTGACAGCCCTACAGATATCTTTACCATGGTTCAAAGCGCAATGCATAGTAAAATAATTGAAATGATAGTAGGCTATGACATAAATTGCGTTAGTATCAAATCAGGCAGATGGGTTGCTGGTGGTCAAATTATAAACGCGGCGTAAATAGCTAAATATTTCACGTTTTGTGAACATACATGGGCTACCTGAAAGAGATGCATCTAGGGCTTTTTTCTTTTTCGCTTCTCATCGCCATACAGATGTTGTCTTTTCCCGGGCATAGTTGTCACAAGTTGTCAGACAGTCAACAAACACGGGGTGGGGCGTGCGGGCGTGAGTGCGGTATTGGCGTGTCGCGGAGGGAGCTCTGAACTCGACAAAGCTGACCTGATATTTAGTATTTTTTTTATTCAGCAAATGTATTTGTTTGACAGGGAAGCTGTGCGCAAACAGGAATATGTTAATTTATTATTAAAGAAAGAAAAAAAGGGCACCCCGGAAAAAAGGGCACTTTCTCTTGAGGAAGAAAAAGGGCAAGGTGCTCAAGCCTCCTTTTATGTCTATGTGTGCACGTGCCTGCTGTGACCTCTGTAGGAATAAAGTCATGTGTTAAAAAAAAAAAACTCTGAACATGTTTTCTTTTATGAATTTAATGTTTTGCTCTAACAACTAAAATGTAAAAAAATATACACCAGTGAAGCAGCATTGTAAATAAAATGTACAATTAAAAAAAATGTTGTTCCACATATGACACCCCTAGCCATCCAAATAATAATAATAATAATAATAAAATAAAAGTTTTGATGACGAAAAAATCAAAACCTTTGCACTTGAGGCATGTTTCTGTCTGAATGGGAAGAAGAAAAAAAATGAATAGAGATATAATATATAATAGTGTTATAATATTCGAATCTTAACAAACCAGAAACCTTTATGATTAAATATAGTGCTCTCTCTCTCTCTCTCTCTCTCTCTCTCTCTCTCTCTATATATATATATATATATCAGAGGCGTTTCCTCCGAGGAGGCAAGGGAGGCAGTTCCTCCTAAAAAAAAAAACTGGATGAGAAAATAATCAATATTACAAAAATAAAACAACACAAAATGTTACAAAATTTGACATTAAAAAGTGTAAAAGTCACTTGTTTTTCTAATGAGAAACACTGTCAGACAGCGACACCCGCAGGTGAAGTTACAGCGGGGAGTTCGCGTCTCTGTGCCTCCCTTCAGCTCATAGAAACAAAGCAGAGCCCCCTAAGCGTGCGGTGGGTATAGTGGGGGGTAATTGAGAATGAATGGGGGAAAGTCACGTGAGAGGAGGCAGTGCCTCAACTGCGCTATGATTGGATATGATCGGTTATGGTTGGACATGATTGGTTCGTGCGATAAATCCCGCCTCTTGTTTTCGTGCGCTTTCTCTTCGAATCGGCCTGAATGAAGACAGTGATGGCGTTAATGGGAAGACTAATTAAAAAGTAAGTAAACAACTGTCACTTACATATCACTGCTTTGTGTCATGTCAAAATCAAACTCGAAATGGCCTGAAAACATGATGACTCGGGCAGTTTTAGTGAGCAATCAGCGTGGTGAAATTAAAGGTACATCATTGTGTCTGAGTGAGTGACCAGTGTGTACAAGCTTGATGACTGCTGAACATAAACTATTTAAAAGAAAAGCTGAATATTAGTTAATAATAATAGAAAAATTGTTACTGCCTTTAGTTATTATTTTGGAACAAAATTTAAAATGAGTAAAACACTAACTTGATGAAATTTATACTTGGTTTTAATAAATAGAACATTATATAGTGTAAAAATAACAAAATAGGATTGTATTTGGTCTCTCTTTTTTATGTAATGTTAACTTAAAATTGTGTAACAGGGACATTGCCTCCTTAGTTGAAAACACCACAGCACACCACTGATATATATATATAATGCTTAACAAATTTTAAGATTTGTGCCACAGCTGCCCTAAACTAACAGTATTGGTGATTACCAAAATTATTTGACCAAAATCACCATATTTCTATAATGGTTAACCCATGCCAGTGTGTGTAAACTTTGAGTTACAGTAGTTTTTCTAATGCAAAAATATAATTATTGTTGGGATTTAATGGATTCAAAGATAGATTGCACAAAGCAAGTCTTTGGAAACAAATAGAAACTATTTGGAAGTCAATAACAACAGAGACTGAAAAAGTACATAAAAACAATGCCAGCAAGAATGCAAGCTGTTATCGAGACCAAAGGAGGCAAAATAATTATAATAATAATAATAAAAAAGTTTATATAAATATATACACACACACACACACACACACATATATATATATATATATATATATACACACACAGTTGTGCTCAAAATTATTCATACCCTTGTTAAATATGACCAAAGAAGGCTGTGAAAAGAAATCTGCATCGTTAATACTTTTGATCTTTTATTTAAAAAATCTACAAAAATCCAATTTCATTGGAGAATAATAATTTTGAATGGGGAGAAAATCTCATTATGAAATAAATGTTTTTCTCTAATACACATTGATCACAATGAATCATACCCTTTTATTCAATACTTTTTGCAACCTCAATTTCCCAAGAGAACAGCTCGTGAGTTTGGAGAACCCATAGAACCCATCCAGTTTGAAGTTCCAGCAGTGTCAGTTACTTTTCAAATGTTCTATGGTCAGATGAAAAAAAAGGGAAAGAAAAGCTTTTTAGCAGCCAACACTCAAGATTGTTTTGGTGCACACAGGGGTAAAAAGTACCCCATGAGTACAATGAAATATACTGCTGGATCTTTAATGTTGTGGGCCTATTTTTCTGCCGGAGATTCTGGACTTCTTGTTCAGATACATGGTATCATGGATTCTAGCAAATACCAACAGATAAAAAATCAAAACCTGATTGTCCCTGTTAGAAGTCATATAATGGGCCGTGGTTGGATCTTCCATCAGCACAATGATCCAAAACAAACATCAAAATGGATGCCATGGCCATCCCAGTCCCCTGACCTGAACCCTAAAGAAAAAGAATGGAGTGAACTGAAGAGAAGAAGCACCAACATGGAGCTGGGAATCGGAAGGATCTGGAGAGATTCTGCATGAAGGAATGGTCTCTGATCTCTTGTCAGGTGTTCTCCAAACTCATCAGGCATTATAGGTGAAAACTCAGAGCTGTTATCTTGGCAAAAGGAGGTTGCAAAAAGTATTGAATAAAAGGGTATAATTATTTGTGAGCAATGCGTATTAGAGAAAAACATTTATTTCATAATGAAATTTCCCCCTCATTTAAAATTATTATTCTCCAGTGAAAGGTTTGATTTTTGTGGATTTTTAAAATAAAAGATCAAAATGATTAACGATTCAGATTTCTTTTCACAGCCTTCTTTGGTCATATTTACCAATTTTGAGCACAACTGTATATATATATATATTTAGTTGTTTCAGTTTATTTGCCTGATAAATTAAAATTTAAATTAAAATTTTGGACAGATTCCTAAAATATTTGTTTTTTCACTTTATTATAAATTTGTTAAGCACTGTACAGCTGTTATATATATATATATATATATATATATATATATAACAGTTACTGTGTTATCAGTGTTACTGTTAGCTTTTATAACAACATCTGACGCCCAAGATATTGAAACAAAAGATAAACCTCGCGAGAGTTTACGAGAGTTCCGGTGTTGTGATGATGAACGTCCCTGCCAACATGGCGGTCAGCATCCGCGGCCGTCCGACCCGGAGTGTACGGATGAGAGGCAAGTTAACGGCACCCACACCCCCGTCACCATGCGCAGTCGGCGCTGTTTAAAACCCTCCACTTGTGCAGTTTCCGTTAAGCCTCGGATAAGGACTTACAATGTCTTTATTGTTTCGTTTTTTTGTGTTTGACAGGGCGGAATGACAGCGGGGAGGAGAATGTACCGCTGGATCTTACGCGGGGTGAGAGTCAGAGATCATAAGGAACATCTTAATAGTGCTTATCTGTAATAATAACCATGCAATGGCTACATTCAAGAAACTGCTATTAATAATTTCTCATCTCCTCTATCTGGCCTTGCAGACAGGAGAATGAGAGTGATATTGTTTGTTTCAAAACCTAATGTGTTTCCTAAATAGACTGCATTTTTTTTTTTTTTTGCTCCTGAGATGCCCCAAATCTGCTGTCTAGCTAGGCAGCTCACTAGGATTTGTGACCCAGCTGTTGTTTTGATCTGTAATGCACAGCCCCATCAGTTTGTGTTGTCTAGTAAACGTCTGCATGTCAGCAGAATAACTGCAGTGCATTTAGCCCTGTTAGGCTGTCAGTAAACAAACAATCAATAGCTTAAAGCGTCTTGATGCCTTCATATCTTTGTATGCTGCCTAATAAATCTGTGTATTTAAAGTTTTAGTCTTTAATTCATGTAAGCTGGTGGGTATTAAATGCAGAAAGTCTTTGAGGAGCCTTATCTTGGTGAAACTTGCTGTGACATCTCTCTTGAGAAATGTGCTAAATAAAGACTTTAATTGCAATTGCTAAATGTAGATCATAATATCTTGGATATGCAAAAAGTCATTCTCAGATCCTGGGAGGTTTTATTTTAGTTCTGCACAGGGGAAATTATGCTTCATTGTATATGGTGATAAACTATGTGATTATGTATTTACATTATGTTCTAAACTATGTGATTTTAATTTTAAGAGATTTAAAAGAATAACAAATTAAATAAACATATTTTTGCATTGCAGCATTCCAGTGGCACTAAAATTCCAGTTGCACTAAAATATCTGTCAGTTGCACTATTAACCTTATTGTGTTTTTAAGGATTTTAATTTTATTGTTTTGCTTTCCACAGAACCCTCAGATAACATGCGTGAGATCCTTCAGAACATTGCCAAATCTCACGGGGTTTCTAACATGAGGAAACTCGGCCACCTGAACAATTTTGTTAAGGTAGTACAACTTTAATTTATGCTGGTTGTTGTTCTTGTTTATGATTTCAGCAATGAGAGAAGATCATGACCAGGTCTGCATGGAATTTAAGACTTTTTTGCTGTAAATGTAAAAACAGTAGAATGCGTTAAATGAAGCTGAAAATATTACACTCTTACTAATTGCTGAAAGCAAATTTCGCAAAAAATACTTGCAATCTTTTTGAGTTCTGTAGGCCCTGATCATGATCTGAACTGCACGGGCTCATATTTTTATTGCAAAAGCTTTTAAGGCAACACATCACAGGTGAATAGGGTAAACATTTCAACTAGTAAATATCCCCATACTTTCCCCAGATGAGTTGTTTTTCATTGCAAGTTTTTTTAGGGGTAGGTAACACACAGTTTTTGCCAATCTCATGTTAATCTTGAGTACCTGTAGAGTAGTATTGCATGCTTCATATCTCCGAAATATTTTAAAGGAGCACTCCACTTTTTTTGAAAATAGGCTCATTTTCCAACTCCACCATGGGTGCAGCAGGCGCAATGATATTACGCAGCGCCTGTGACCCCCTGCTTGCACAGGGAGTGTGCCTTGCAACCATGGAGACATTTGTGAGAGACACTGCGTAATATCATTGCGCCTGCTGCACCCATGGTACGGCAGCAAAGTTCCTTGATTATTACGCTGAAATGAAAGTATAGTTCCTAGCCATATCGGCCTAGAAAATCGCAACTTTTCATTTTCCGTCGGTCTTAGTACACAATGTAACTACAGAAGAGTCAAGTTTTAAATAGGAAAAATGTCGAAACTCTTTGGTCATTTTTGAGCGTGATGCTAATGGTCTAATCAGAATCAATGAACTATGCTAAGCTATGCTAAAAGTGGTAACGGATTCCAAAATGGTAAAACTCAACTGTTTAACTCTAGAGGAGTTGGAAAATGAGCCTTTTTTCAAAAAAAGTGGAGTGTTCCTTTAAGTTTTATCATATTTATAAAAGATAGATACGCTGTACACAGTCTTTCCAAAAAAAAGCTGAGCTCCTGGAGGCGTGTCTGCCATGGGCAGAGCTAAAGAATCACAAGCGCGCACAGCTTTTGCGTACATCATTATAAATGATGTGGCATCATTAAGGGAATTTTATGCACTTGCACGCCGATTGCCAACAAAACAGACATTTGATGCTGCTTTACTCACCACCTGCGATCAGCAAATCCAACGATGAACTGGGACTTGTTTACAAAGAATTCATCACCGAAATCCCAGGAACAAACAAACATATGTGCATAACTCACTTGCTGCCCCGGAAAAACAAACTTCATCCACTGTTCCCTTACTTCTGGGTTCTTTGGGAAGCTGAAAAGGTCATCTTTCCCTCACAACCAAAAACACTACTTTGGTGACCGGAGCTGCATCTCATTCCGGAGGCTGCGTCCTCCGGAGGTCGCATTTGAAGGCTGCATACGTCATCAAGGATGTCTTATTTAAGAAAAGTAACCATAATAAAATTGACTGATATTCATTGTGAGGTGTAAAATATGGTAACTTCTTTCTTACTTCGCAATCTAACGGTTATTTCCCTTAAATGAGACTGCCTCGATGATGTATGCAGCCTTCAAAGGGTGCAGCCCCTGAATTGGGACACAGCCATTGTTGAAAAATCTCTCGGCTTCTGTATCCCGAATGAAGCACGTTGATGGGCGTGCTCTTGCTCTTGCTCTAGGTGATGTGTGTGCACGCTTATCAGAGAGAAGTGCCTATACAAGAATTCCGCCCTTTTTTACGTGATAAAAGTCCATACTCGAGGAAAAAAAACCTCAGAAACCGGAAGTAGTGTATTTGGCACAGAAATACTCTGTCATACGTCCAGCTCGTGTTTTGCATTACTTTAGCCATGTTTAGCATGAGAATGCAACTCTGTAACAGTGTAAATAGGTTAGAATGCATGAAATAGCATTAGACCCCCCCCCCTTAAATGTTTAAAAATGAAAATGAGTAATCTAATTAAATATGCACTCATTTGCATGATTCTTCCAAACAGAAATCTGAACATTGGATCAAGTCAGTTTCAAAATAGTTTCATTTTGTTGACATATTAAAATTAAAGGTTTTTACAAAAGGGACACTCCATAAATCACGAAATACTGTCAATAGCCAGGGAAAAAAAACAAACAGAACTGTATGCATTTTGCAGAAGAACATTGTTTTGATTGTACTTCTTCCTTGCATGACTGTGTTGATGAATACCTTAGTCTGAGTAATAAAAACGCCATCTCCGCTTCGCTTTTACAACATTTCAAATCCCTTGGTTCTTCCCATCTCTGAAAAGCCAAGCCAATGTTGATTTTTGTTTTATTACAAACTCTGTTGCATTATCTTTTTGCCAGCAGATTCTCCTCTGTTCTGTGTGTTTTTTTTTTTGTTTTTTTTTTAAATAGGTGATTCACCGGAGGTTGGAGATTTAGCTGCTACATGTCAATCTTTCTCGCTCATTGTGATGACTAACTATGACACTCCCACACCAGACACGCATCAAAGTAGCCAGAGCAGCTTTTCTCTATTTTTTTATGGATATGATGAGACGCACTCTAGTGATGCATGTATGCAATTTATTGTGAAAAGCTTCCCGCTCGGTCTAAAATATAAACACTTATAATGGGGTTACCTTAGTAAATTAGGGTAAGACAAAAACACGTTTTGGATTGATGGTGTATTGATTCATTATTTAAATTTTGTTAATTTTGAACAAAAAAAAAGTTACAGTAAGCATTGTAAGTGAAACATACAAATGCAAATAGATGAAATGTAATAAAATAAACACTTAAATGTGTATTTTAGATGTCTTCTTTTAGACTAGTGAAAAGAAAACATGTTGTAGAAGCAAATGAACCAGTGCATGAAAAGTAATGGTTTTACCTATAGTGTCTTGCCTTAAGTCAAAAGTATTACATTTCGGCTCATAAATTGAACACTAAGGTTGATATACACTGTTTGTGAATGAGTTAGTGTCATTTTTATGTAATGTAAATAATAGTGCAGTGTTTTTTGGTCTGGTCCTGTAAACAGATTTGTAACATGGTAAACAGCAGCAGGCAGTGTGTTTGTGTGTGTGTTGTCAGGGTGTTTATCTTGGGCGCCCTCCTCTCACTTTCACTTGCTTTCTGAGAACATTTGTTTTATGTGTTTCATCTCGGTGTGACTGAGGTTAAAACTCAAGACTGTTAGTACAGAAGTATGTGTGCAGTTTTTCATGTGTTTAACTGTTTTGTGTGCGTGTTTAAGTGGGATTTTCTCAGCTTTGGGGAATAATAACTCCGGCGGTATGTGTGTGCATGAATACCGTGTGGCCTTTTAAGGATGCTGAGATAGAGGAGATGTAATCCTCTCCGAGAGTCACACGGCCTCTTCTGACTGCCTGAGCTCTGACATCATCATAAACACATACATATGCATGCACAGCCTGCAAAGGTCATCCACAGTAACACACACAAACATGTTTAGTAGACACAGCGCACTAATTTTACACTGTAAGTCAGCTTAGTGCAATTGTTGATGTGTCTCTTACATTTTATTTTTGGGTTCAGTTTTTGAATCTCATCATTACCAGATGATGTTTTGAATCTTTGATCATATTCAAAACAGCTTTGAGAGATTTTAAGGAATTACTTTTTTTCACTTTTAAAGAATATTATTATACATGCATAATTGCGTATTGTGCATAAGTTTGTGTTTTCGAAAGAACTTTCTCCTGCTTACCAAGGCTGCATTTATTTGATTGAAAATACAGTAAAAACAGTAATATTATGAAATATTATTACATTTTAAAATAGCTGTTTTATATGGAAGCTTGTTTCCACCATGAAATAAAAAATAAAAAGGTAATTGCGAATTCTGTTTTTTTTTTTCCTCACAATTGCGAGTTATCCCGAAATATAAAGTCAGAATTGTGAGATATAAACTCACAATTGCGTGTTATAATGTCCAATTGTGAGGGGGAAAAAGATTCGCAATTCTGAGGAAAAAAAAGTCATAATTGCGTGATGAAAACTCGACTTTATATCACTTCTGACTTTTTAACTTGCAATAGCGAGTTTAAATCTTAAACTTTTGAGAAAAAAAGTCAGAATTGTGAGAAAGTCGCAATTACCTTTATTTTTTTTATTGGCAAAAACAAGCTTCTATAGCTTTATATTTAAATATATTTTATAAACTATATATATATAATATATATCTTTCTCTCTCAGCTCCTGAACAGTGTAAGTCACTGTGAAGAGAAATTAGGATTTACACACGAGGAAATCATCATTTGGTAAGTTCAACAGTAGAACTTTCTCTTATTCTGTTCCAATAGCTGGTCACTGACTACATAGACAGCATCCATCAAGGAATCTCACAGATGAATGATTTGAAGCGTTCGTCTTGTGTTTCTCATTCTGTCTTTATCGGTTTAGTCTGCGTGTGGCATTGCTGAATGAGGTGAAGGAGGTTCGGGCTGCAGGTTTGAGAGCGCTGAGGTATCTGATCTGTGACAGCAGCATCCTCCAGAAAGTTCTTCAGCTGCAGGTGGATTACCTGATCTCCAGGTGAGCTCGCACACCTGCTTAAATTCCTCACTGTCTTCACAAAACAAAGATATAATGTCTTATGTCGTGTTTTTGTCTGAGATTAGTGAAATAATTTGCTTGGCTTTTCATTGTAAAACTAAATTGAAATAATTACCAGTGGGTGAACTTGACTTTCAGTCTCTGTGTCCTGGTCAGAAAGCCTCCGATGAGAAGTTTGAATGTTTATCTTCAAACCTGTTGATTTGTGTTCAGGTGTATTGACATTCAGCAGAGTAATGAGGTGGAGAGAACTCAAGCCCTCAGACTGGTCAGAAAGGTACGACCTCTAACCTCACTCATTTTGGCACTGTTGAACTCAGTATAACCTGTTTATGTTTTTGTGTTGGGTGAATCTGATCTCAATCTGTTATTTTGCCCGTTCAGATGATAACAGTGAACGCACAGCTCTTTCCCAGCTCTGTGACAAACTCTCTGATCGCAGTGGGCAACGACGGGCTGCAGGAGAGAGATCGCATGGTTCGGGCCTGCATCGCCATCATTTGTGAACTTGGTGAGTTATTAGTGGTGTTTAAGTCAGTGATCACTATTAGTATTCTGTGGCACATACCACACCATGTGTGCACAGCCATGGGTTCTTAAAGGGAAAGTTCGCCCAAAAATGAAAATTCTGTCATAATTTACTCACCCTCAAGTTGTTCCAAACCTGTATGAGTTTATTTTGTGTTCAACAGAACAAAAAAAAAAAAAACTCATACAGGTTTAAAACAGGTGGGTAAATGATGACAGAATTTTCATTTTGGAGTGAACTATCTCTTTATTGCCAATTCTGTTATAGGTTGATATGAAGGTAATGTATATTCTAGGCAACACTTTTTACAAGTTTTTTTTTATCATAGAATTTTTATCAAATATTAATTTGACAGATGTATTTTTTTATAATTAAGTATTTTAATGTAGTTTTATGAGAAACTTACAGAAACTTAAAGAATCTCTTATTTTAATCTACTTTAATCTTATTAAAATTCTGTGTTTTTCATTTAATCTTTTTTGGATTCTGTGTTTTATGATTTAATACAATAAAGGTTATTATCCAAAATGTTGTCTAGTGAAATGAATGCATAAAACATTAACAGTTAAATAAATCATTTAAAATGTAATCTATTTTAAATATAGCATCATTTTCTGCAAAACATAGCGTTTGTATTTTTGATCAAATAAAGTGCTGAACAACAGAACTAGTGTACTGTATTAATTAAAACATGGATAAAAAAAAAATCTGGTTTGTATGATTTTTCCTTAATAATAATATTAATTAATGGTAATGTTTTAATAAATTTCTTTATTATTGTTGTTATTATTACAGAGAAAACATGCAAACTTACATGCAGACTGTAGATGTAGGCTAAATATCGAAAATTACTTCAAAAGTCCATTATCGATATTGTGGATTTATTTTGTTAAATATTTAATTTATTTCAATAAATATCAATTTTGATTTATCTCCTAGCCCTGTGTTATATGTAGAATTAAACTATATACTGTTGGTATTTTGCATATATATCAACAATATATATCTCTCTTGTCATTCAGCACTTAAGAACCCAGAGGTGGTGGCCCAGCGGGGCGGTCTGAGCACCATCCTGAAGAATGTCATCGACTGTCAGCTGAGTCGCATCAACGAGGCCCTGATCACCACCATACTGCACCTGCTCAATCATCCGCACACGCGCCAGTACATACGCCCTGATGTTGAACTGGAGGTATGCATACGTGCAGCGGCATACTGGGTAGTGCACATGCTCATGCTTAAATTAAATTAAGTAAAAATGTCTGACAGTAGTATATGTTCTTGTTTTTGTTTTGTTTTTTCAGCAAATTCTTGCACCTTACACAGATTTTCACTACAGACACAACCCTGACACAGCAGAGGCACAAGTCAAGTGAGCCCTCTTATTTTATTAATTTCATTACATTGTAAATGATTGATTAAATTGTTAAAGTATAATTTCATTAGACAGCATCAATATCAAAACAATATAAAATAAATATAAAAATAATCCATAGTTCCATAGTATAATTTTTGGTAACACTTTAGTTTAGGGTCCAATTCTCACTATTAACTATTTGTTTATTAGCATGCTTATTATTAGGATAATTGGCTGTTTATTAATACTTATAAAGCACATATTAATGCATGACCATATTCTACATCCCTCAATACCTAAACATCATAACTACTTTACTAACTATTAATAAGCAGTAATTGAGTTTATTGAGGCAAAAGTTGTAGTTAATAGTTAGTTAATAGTGAGAATTGGACCCTAAACTAAAGTGTGACCTAATTTTTATGTTTTTGTGCAGGTTGGTGATGCTGTATGATGCTTTTGTTCATGTTTCTGTGACAGTTTTTTATTTATGTGCAATGCACTGCATGTACATTTCTAAAATCAAAGTTTAATGAATCGTTGTGCTCCACAGGGAGGACAGAGAAGCTCGTTTTTTAGCCAGTAAAATGGCCATCGTGGCAGCGTTCCGTTCTTGGTCAGGTATGAAATCTTTTTTCCATGAGTAGAAAAGAGAAATGCCCAGATTCTGCTCTTCATCCTTTTCTCCTGCTGTTCTCTTACAGGTATTATAAACCTGTGTAAATCAGGGAACTCAGGGGTCCAGTCTTTGATAGGCCTGCTCTGTATACCAAACATGGATGTCAGGGTGAGCCTTTTTTCCCCCATTTGTTTAGACTAATCTGTGTTATCATCTCTCTGCTGTATCTTACCAGAATTGCTGGACGAAATAGATAATACATTTTCCCCAGCATTTTTATTCAATATATACTACCATTCATAAGTTTGGGATCATTAAGATTTTCTTTTAAAAAAGTAAATATTTTTATTCAGCAAGGATGCATTAAATTGATCAAAAGTGACAGTAAATACGTTTATAGTGTTACAAATGATTTCTATTTCAAATAAATGCTGTTCTTTTGAACTTCCTATTCAAATAATCCTGACAAAGTTTATCACGATTTCCACAAAAATATTAAGCAGCACAACGGTTTTCAAATTTGACTGTAAGGAATGATTTCTTTTAAATCCTTTAGAAGGATCATGTGACACTGAAGACTGGAGTAATGATGCTGAAAATTCAGCTTTGCATCAAAGGAATAAATGATATTTTAACACTTACAGGTGCATCTGAATAAATTAGAATATCATGAAAAAGTTTTTTTTTTCTGTAATTTAATTCAAAAAGTAAAACTTAAATATATTCTAGATTTATTAGACATAAAGTAAAATATTTCCAGACTTTTCTTTTCATTTTGATGATTACACCTTGCTGCTCGTCAAAAGCAAAAAATCTCAAATTATTAGAATATTTAATTTCAAGTTCTATTAAATGACCATTCTCAGGGTATAAATACTGGGTTTAGGTCAGTAATCCCAACAGCAGTCATGGACAAGTCTGCTGATTTGACAGTTGTCCAGAAGACGATCATCAAGACCCTCTACAATGAGGCTAAGCCACAGAGGGTCATTGCTGAAAGAGCTGGCTGTTCGCAGAGTGCTGTGCCAAAGCATATTCATGGAAGGCTGACTGGAAGGACAAAGTGTGGTAGGAAAAGGTGTACAAGTGAAAGGTATAACCGCAGGCTTGAGAAGATTGTCAGGCGAAGAACTTAGGAGAGCTTCAAAAGGAGTGGAGTGAAGCTGTCTTCAGGAAATGGGCTACAACTGTCACATTCCATGTACCAAGCCACTTCTGAACCAAAGACAATGTCAGAAGCGTCTTACCTGGGCTAAGGAGAAGAAGAACTGGACTGTTGCTCAGTGGTCTAAAGTCCTCTTTTCAGATGAAAGTAAATTTTGCATTTCATTTGGAAATCAAGGTCCCAGAGTCTGGAGGAAGAGTGGAGAGGCACAGAAACCATGTTGCTTGAAGTCCAGTGTGAAGTTTCCACAGTCAATGATGATTTGGGGTGCCATGTCCTCTGCTGGTGTTGGTCCACTGAGTTTTCTGAAGTCCACAGTCAACACAGCCATCTACCAGGAAATTTTAGAGCACTTCATGCTTCCTTATGCTGACAAGCTTTATGGTGATGCTGATTTCATTTTCCAGCAGAATTTGGCACCTGCCCACACTGCCAAAGGTACCAAAAGCTGGTTCAGTGACCATGGTGTTACTGTGCTTGACTGGCCATCAAACTCACCAGACCTGAACCCCATAGAGAATGTATGGGGTATTGTCAAGAGGAAGATGAGAGACACCAGACTCAACAATGCAGATGACCCGAAGTTGCTTTGATAGCGGCCCTGGGGCTTCCATTACACCTGAGCAGTGCCACAGGCTGATTGCCTCCATGCCACGCCGCATTGATGCAGTAATTCATGCAAAAGGAGGCCCAACCAAGTATTGAGTGCATAAAAATGAACATACTTTTCAGAAGCCTGACATTTCTGTTTAAAATATCCTTTTTTTTTATTGATCTTATGAAGTATTCTCATTTATTGAGATAGTGAATTGGTGGGTTTTTGTTAAATGTGAGCCAAAATCATCACAATTAAAAGAGCCAAAGACTTCAGTACTTCAGTCTGTGTGCATTAAAATGATTTAATACATGAGTTCCAAAATTTGAGTTGAATTACTGAAATAAATGATCTTTTTCATGACATTCTAATTTATTGAGATGCACCTATAGTTTAAATTGAAATAATTTCTCACAATATTACTGTTTTTACTGTATTTTTGATTAAATAAATGCAGCCTTGGTGAGCATAAAAAAACTGTGAAAGTCCTTCAAAAGCAAATATAAACTTTTGGGCATACATGGGCATAAACTGCAATATTTACCTACATATATGTTAACTAAAACATTATAAAGTGCATTAAATTTCATTTGAGTGATGAATTGGAAACCTACAGTAAGTGTTAAAGCATTGTTTGCAACTGTTTCACTGAAAAGGTCAGTTCTAAAGAACTGATTCACAGCAGTTAATCAATTTTAAAGTCAGATCTGTCCAATTATGTTTTTGTCTACAGAAAGCCTTATTAGAAGTCATGTATGAG
Source organism: Elopichthys bambusa (assembly GCA_037101425.1). Classification (NCBI taxonomy): domain Eukaryota; kingdom Metazoa; phylum Chordata; class Actinopteri; order Cypriniformes; family Xenocyprididae; genus Elopichthys; species Elopichthys bambusa. The sequence continues at coordinate 36,451,198 of CM074434.1, read as the reverse complement.
ATCTTCAGATTGCCTGTTCCTTTAGTGACAGGAGATTTTGAGGAAGCCCTGCACAGTGTGGGTAAGAAGCACCTCGATTCATAAATGCGTTTCATCGGATCAAAAAAGCCTCACTGACTGCTGTAAACTCTTTGATTTGCATGTTACTATTATTTTTGGGATGTGTATTTCATGCTGATGTTTGTGTCATTCAGACCCCAGCAGGTTTCAAGACAGCTGGAGACTAGCTGATGGGTTTGTAGCTGCAGAAGCCAAAGTCATATTGCCTCACAGAGCAAGATCCAGGTGAGACACGTCCAACATCACATATTTTGGGAATCATCTGTGTTCAATGTTGTATTCATGTTCTTTTGTTTTCCATCACCAGACCAGACCTTATGGACAACTACCTGGCACTACTGCTGTCTGCCTTTATCAACAGTGGACTACTGGAGGTATATAATCACAAGATCACTTGATGGATCCTGTTGTGGCAAATATGATGTCTCTGTGTCCCTTCAGTTCTGGTCTCAAAGAAAAACTCTTGAGTCGAAGTGCCTGGTCCCAGGAGTTTAACTTATTGACAAGCAACAAAGTGAGATGCCAGCTTCACATCTGAATCTCTCTAGCTGGGGCACAGTTTTTATCTCTTAAAACACACCAAAGTAGTATCATTGGCTGGTAATATCCACCCTTACAGTTTTCCCATATTCTCACTTACAGGGGCTCTCCTCCCTTTCTCTTCCTTATAAGTCTCCCATGTACTCCCCAACATTTTCACCACAGTCATTTCACCAATTAAAACTGCAGGTGTTGCTTTTGTAAGGGAGAATTTTCTTAGTAAGGGTGGCCTTCTGCCAATTGATGGTCAACCCTTTTCCCATTGGCCAAATGAAACATTGTATCAAAACAGTCAACACTCCCCAGAGGCAAGAAGCTTTCACGCGACACCCTTAATAATGGTCTTATTCATTTCACAGCCACCTGTTGTCTGGTGGAAATTTACCAGCAAAATATGCTTAGTGGCCAAGTTAACTTCTCAGACACATCTGACCCTTATAGTCACATAGGCCAAGAGGCCTCAAAACACTTCTTGCTTTTATAGTAAGCAAACTAATTCTACAGTTGTTTTCTATAGGATGGATAAAATACTCCATCATCCTTGATTTGTTTTAACTTTAATGTAACAGACCTGTGATGTTTTTATTGATAATGTTTTTGTTTACTCAGGGTCTGGTGGAGGTCGTGACCAGCAGTGATGGACAGATATCAGTGAGAGCCACCATACTGCTCGGAGAACTTCTGCACATGGTACTACACTACAACAGGGCCCAACATTAACTATTTACAGTCTATAGTTATTTAATACTGGGCTGTGTATTATGTAATAATTCATATTAGACAACTTGCTGTGTTTTTATAAACTGTATGCAAATGTAGCTTTATTCTACAACTCTACAACAATCAGATTTGCAAATTTTATTACTGTAATTTATGTAACGTAATTTTTGTTTTTCAATGTAATACGTTTTTTATTCTCATTTTGATGGCGCTATTGATCAAAATTGATTAATTTTCCCTATGGCAGTAGTGTTTTTATTGTTAACTAAAACAAAAACTATTAAATATTTGTTTTTTGTAATTGAAATAAAATACAAATAGAAATAGAAAAAATTTAACCAACTGAAAAAAAACAAACAGTTGAAGGTACTAATTACTAAAACTGAAATAAAAATAAATTAAAGCTAAATAGATTTTTTTTATTAATAAAAATGACAATAGCGCATAACAAAATAATAAAAATAGTAAAAAAAAAAATAAAACTATTATAATAAATAAGTATATAATAATATATAAAAATGATAAAATAATACTGAAATAGTACTGTATAGCAATCATTCTTAAGAATATATATATATATATATATATATATATATATATATAAAAGTGGAAATAAATTTAGACTCATCATTTGGTTTTGGTAATTCAAATTAAATATAAATTAAAAAAAAAATTTTAACCAACTGAAAAGTTGAAAAATGTTAATACTAAAACTGAAATGAAAATAAATTAAAGCAAAATATATTTTTTTAATAATAAAAATGACAACACAACAAAATTACAAAACTTAAACTAAAATTAAAAAACTGAAAAGCTTATTCAAAATAGTAAAAATAATACAACAGGATACAAAAAATACTAAAATAACACTATTGCAGTAAAAGGGGAAAAAATTCTTAAATTAACTTTTAATCATTTATATTCTCTTGAGCTTTGGTTTGGAGTGGCTGAAATGCATCTTTACGCACAACTGCCAGCCTGCATGGAGAGCTTCTTGAGACTCCAGAGACACCAGAAGCTTCAAATACCTGTTTGCTGCTCAACACTGGCTTTTTATATAGCTGCCCTTTTAATACAATACATTTTTTTGACAGAAACTTTCATTAATAAGCCTTTATCTGACCGAGTTCTGCTGTGCTCTAAATCATTTACAAATTGTATGATAATTCGATAATCTCCATTCAGTTTTCACACAGTATTTTATTTGTTTTCATGCCTTTTGCTCAACATTGCACCATTTCATGCTTTTCATCTTCAGAAAAGATCTTTCTTCCTCCCCATATTGCATGAGAACTGTGACTTGCTTAATAATGTGGAACAACCTCTAAGTAGGGTTTTCATAGACCTGGCAAATTATTTTGTCTGAGATTGATACTAGTTACCTAAAAAGACATGGATAAATAAACAAACAAACATTTTCTAAAATCTGAATGTTTATTGTACTGAAATCTTACTAATATGTCACTTGCATAATAATTTGGAATGCGGTGTACTTGTGTATGTCACTTGACGCGTGTAAATGTTACACTCTGTCTGCACACACATATGGACTGCTGTTTAATTTCCCCATTAGTCTTTATTTTTCAACCTAAAATGTTTTGTTCACCTACATCTTGATTCTTCTCTCTTCCAGGCCAATACGATTCTTCCTCATTCTCATAGTCATCATCTGCACTGTCTGCCCACGCTAATCAACATGGCTGCTTCCTTTGACATCTCTCAGGAGAAACGTCTGTGAGTGCAACAATGCAAACACACACTCAACAATAATCCACAAGCATGTGTCCAACAGTGTTCTCTGGTAATGGGTAGTTAGTTTTTGCTTCTGAATCTTGTTTTCTCCAGGCGTGCCAGCGCAGCCGTGAACCACCTGAAGCGATTTCACGAAAAGAAACGACGTGGTCCCAAACCTTACAGTCTTTACTTGGATCACATCCTGCACAGGACGTCCCCCTCCATTCACAAGAAAGACCAGCACCAGCGTCCGCACAAGGACATCTATATTATGAAGGTACACACACTATATCATTGCTGTGCCTGTTGAATGTCAAATAGACTTGTCAAGTACATGTCTGGATCACTTCACCCCAAAATCAGTAGAAAGAAATAAAAAAATATATATTTTTGCTTAAAGAAAATGGCGCCTTCTTTTAGAACCATCAAAGCACCCCTAATATGCTTTTTCGGATATTACCTTTCATGTCGTGTGTATTATAGCTGTTTGTGAATGTAAAAGGTCTGCAAATCAATTTATAAAGTTTGCACGTTGCTTCTTGTGTGATATCCATTGGCTCCCCTTCTTGGTTGAACCCCCCTCTGACTTTCAGCTCGCGGGGGGGCCCTGCAGATTTGCGCTACGTGTATGACATTTGTTTGGAAGCATGGTTTGACTCAGACAATAGCTGGGTTTCCATCCAACTTTGCATTAATGAAAATTCAGCTCATGAATATGGGCATCTGCATGTGTTTCCATCAGCTGTGTAATGCAAATAAAAATGGACATCAGCCTAATAAAGTGAAGTGTTCCGACCAATGACTATATATATATGTCGCACAGTTATTATCCTCATTAAACCTCTCTAACGTTAACCGTCAAGGATATCAGAAATCACTAAGAATTTAGCACTGTTCTTGCATACAAGGCTGTGCAACATGACAAAGTTTTTAATTGATTTTTATTTATAAAGTTGTATTTATTTTATTTAAATGTATATTTAAGTTTACATTTGTTCCAACAAACTTGAAAAAATCACCATGATAAATGCTCTAAAACTTTTATGTAAATCAAGTCAGTGTTCAATAAATGCTGTTAAGTTTAGAAATGTTGTGCATCCACTTTTTATTCGTGTGACATTTTAGCATGCAAATGAAGGGGAAAACTTCAAGATATCGGCCTTAAAAATCAGCAGCACATATCGGCCATTGGGGTGACCCTGACCTCTAAACATCGGCATCGGTTATAGAAAAACCCATATCGGTCGATCTCTAGTTTGATAACCTCTATTCAGTTTTTGCAAAATGTTAGTTGTTTTCATGCCTTTTGCAAGACATTGCACCATTTCATGCTTTTCATCTTCAGAAAGAGCTTTCTTCCTCCCTTTATTGCATGAGAACTGACTTGCTTAATAATGTGGAACAACAACCCTCTATGGACACACTGAAGCTTGAGTCGCCTTTGGCTAGACATTTTTTATTTTACTTGCCAGACTTTTTACATGGCATGCAAGAACAATGCAAAAGAAAAAAATCTATATAAATATAAAATGCCAGGATAGACTGATATTGTTACACATCCGTTTTCTTTTTTTAACTGTTGTCTACGTTCACTTAAGATAACCGACTATGTTTAATAGGATACTAGAAAAAACAGAATTTAGTGTGAAATTGTCCGTTCAAGTGCAAGAAGTGCTCAATTCAGTATTCGAAAGATAAAAAACCATGTGCAATTGATAAACTTTTATGACGATGCAGCACTGGCCCGATCGGCTTGTCAGTTCTCTTTATGTGGCATGTGTAAAAGCTGCTCTCTTTCTCTCACTGTGAATGCGTGTGAGAGAAAGTGACAGAGGGCGCTGTGACTGTGCATAAAGCTCAGCAGGCAATAATTATATCTGCGCTAAACTTTTTTTTTTTTGCCTCTAACTCAATCACAGGCGACTGAAATTGTACAAGTTACTAGCCATTGGCTATAAAAAACATTTTTTAATCACCTAGCATGAAATTTGCTTGCATATGCGAATGATTTACTCGTAATGTAGAGGGTTGACAACCTCTTTAAAGTCGGTGTCACGTGAACCGTCGCAGCGCGAGCAGTCTGCTCTGGTCCAGAGACACGAGAGCGTAGAGCGGATCGTATGCATGAGTCGGCACAGACCACAAAATGTATCGGATCCATTTAAATTCTGCACAAAATGCTGTATTTTAAAGCAATATAGAGAAGATTAGTTGGAGAAACAGTTAGCGATTAGAAGGAAACTAAAGCTTTACTGAGCTCAAGGGTTCAATATGTCCTGCTCTATCTCTGTTTCAGTTGAATTTACGTCAACATATTGAATAATGCTACGCGTTCCAAGATACTTCAGTGGACCTTTTAAGTAGAGTTTCCATTTACCTAAGACCTGGAAAACTACTTAAACCTGTCTGAAATTGATAGTTATCTAAAAGATATGAGAAAGAAAACAAACACTTTCTTAAAAAAACTAAAATCTGAATGATTTTACAAATAAATTATTGTAAAAAGAATTTGGACCACAGTGTGTGTGTGTGTGTGTGTGTGTGTGTGTGTATAATATATGTATGTGTGTGAGTATCTATGTATGTATATATATTACATTAACAATTAACATTAACACTAAATAATATTAATTACATAAATACTAATCACCATTGAGAATAATTGGAATTAAAAACGTTCAGATGCATTATGGTATTAAGAATTTGAGGGTCAAAATGTGCTTATTTGGCATAATAATGTCACAATGTAAAAAGAGTGATCCTTTTATGATCCTAAAGATGGGCTTAATTTCTTTTGGCAAAATATTTTTTTTCCTTTCAATTTTGGCATGTTGGAGTGACTTGGACATGGTTTTATGAAATTCACACAATGTATATATTAATATAATAAGATACTTCAACAGAAGACTTTGTTTCTGAGTCGTTTGTTGTTTGTGTGGTGTAGGACACTGAAGAGGCGCTAATGATGAACTTGAGGGACAGTCAGGTCCTCAGTCACAAAAAGAACCTGGACTGGAACTGGATTCTGATCATCACTATACTGAAGGTAAAACCTAAAGCCATGTTTGGATAGAATTCAAGTGTAATGCTTACTGTATACTGTACAGTATACTATCTACTGCCTACTAATTTTGAAAAATAGTATGTGAAACTGTTATGATAAACAATTGATTATTTTTCTCAGTGTAGAATGCTAAATTGTTACTACATTGAATGTTTAATTCAAGAATTATGTCAGTTGTCTTAGCTTTTTAGCAGTTCAATCAAATAGTGAGTCAAGATGGTGATCCCATGCATACAGAAAATTCACATGCTGGCTACAGTATACATGATGCATATTTCATCAATTGCATATAGTATGATAGTGTGCTATACAGTGACCTTTTACACTTTAGTCTCACTTTTAAATGTCATTGTCATTGCATTAGATAATAACTGGCATATAAAAATAATAATAAAAAGAAATGTTTCTTGAGGAACAAGTCAACATATTAGAATGATTTCTGAAGGATCATGTGACAATGATGCTGAAAATTCAGCTTTGCATCACAGGAATAAATTACATTTTAAAATATATGCAAATAGAAAAGAGTTATTTTAAAGTGTAATCATATTTCACAATATTAGTTTTATTACTGTATTTTTGATCAAGTAAAAACAGCATTGGTGAGCAGAAGAGGTTTCTTTAACAAACATTACAAAATATTACTGACCCTGCTTTGTGTGTTGTTGTTTTTCTTTTCTAGTGGCCAAACGTTAACCTCAGAAACAACAAAGACGAGCAGATGCACAAGTAAGACCAGCGAGTGCACACATCATGACATCAGACATGTGCTGCATTTTCTTGCAAAGCACTAACCACAGACTACATCCCTAAAGTATGTGTGTTTGTGTGCAGATTTGTAAGGCGCTTGCTGTATTTCTATAAGCCCAGCAGTAAGCTGTACTCGGCTCTGGAGCTGGATCATGGCAAAGCCAGACAGCTGACGGTAGCAGGCTGCCAGTTCAACCAGTTCCTCTTGGATTCGGATGAGGTGAGAAGGCAAAAAAATTAGACCCCCGAACCTTTGTTAAATTACTCCATAAGAAGCACAGTAGCAGTTAGGGCTGCACCATTAATGGAAATAAAACCAAAATAGTGATATGGCTTAGTGCAATTATCAAATCACAAAGACTGCGGGTCTTAAAAAGGTCTTACTTCACCCTTACACAAATTAAGGCCTTAAAAAGTCAGATACGAAAGTCTGAAATTAATAAAATCATGGCATTAAATGTTGCATGCATTGCAAAAATTGAATATCTTGTCCAGTATTTTTGTTCTGTTTTCCAAAACAAATACCAAAACATCTTTAAATCGAGATACATTTACTTGAGAGGCAAATGTAAAATGAAGTCCTGAAAAAAAAAAAAAAAAACAGGAAAAAACAGTGGTTGATCAATTTCAGAGAAAACTAGACTTTAACATTTATAAAATTCAAGAAAATTAAGACATTTGGACTGGAAAATAAGAGGAAGGACATAATTTTTTTGCAGTGTGATTAGAAGGTACAGTAAAAGATATTTCTATATTCTAGTGATTCTAGAGCGATTCAAGCTAATTTTTTTTTTTGTAAAAATGAATAAAAAAGTAATGGATATCTGTTGTAAGTTGTATCATCAAACTCGGAAGTGTTGCTAATACAACTCATTGTGTTTCTCACAAGATATTTACATTTAGAGAACATATTAACATATTGTTTTCCCTTTAATTTATTCCTTAAATTTTCTTTACTTGGTCTTGGGTTAGTTCACTCAAAAATGAAAATAATGTCATTAATTACTCACCCTCATGTCGTTCTACACCCGTTAGACCTTCATTCATCTTTGGAACACAAATTTAGATATTTTGATTAAATCCGATGGCGATGGCCAGTAATTAATGACATTATTTTCATTTTTGGGTGAACTAACCCTTTAAAAAGGTCTTTAAAAAGTCTTAAATATACCTTTCTAAAACCTGCAGAAACCCTGTGTAATGTGAAGCACTCATCAACAAAAGAGAAAGTTTAAGGGCTTCCTGTGGTGTTCCTTCAAAATAAAAGTCAGAAAATGAAGAAATTGAATAATTATTATTTAATTCTTTTCTTAAATACTTAATTTTGTTATTTCACAGTGAAATAATACAATAGTAATATTATTGTTTTTTTATTTAGTATTTAGTAATTTGTATTTTTTTATTTAGTAACAATAATGATTATATGATTTATTACTATTTTATAGCCTTATTGATATATAATCACAGCATTTTGGCTAAATTGTGCAACCCTACAATCAAACACAGCAAGCCTGATGTTTTTAATCACATTTTAAATCGCAATTCGTTTTTTTTGTTTGTTTTTTTTTTACCCCTAAATCATGCAGAACTAGTAGCAGTTAACTTGGTTTATTGTCTTATGTTTTTGTAGGATGGCCAGGGGTATTTAGAAGAGTTCGTGAAAGATATTGTCCAATGGCTCACATCCTCTTCTGGGCTTAAACCTGAACGCAGTCTCCATAGCAATGGCCTCCTTAGCACCCTCAGTCAGCACTATTTCCTCTTTCTGGGTACTCTGTCTTCACAGCCAAACGGAGTCAAAATGCTAGAGAAATGTGGTGCATTTCAGTGGTGAGAACACACACAATTTAATATGTTTATTGTCCTGATAAACTTTATTATTCTGGCTTTATTAAAAAGTGAAAGTACTGTGGCGGTACCATATTACAGTAATGCTAACGAATGGTACATTAAAATATACAGTATCATGGTGCTGAATTATTACCATATTCATATACACCAGTCCTTACTTGTTACTCTAGGATACTTAAAAATGTCATGGTGGTATCATGTTGCTCCATTTAACTGTGGTATTACCATAGTACCATGTTCAGGAAAAATACCTTACAAATATTTAGTGTTCCTACAAACCTTGAACATTACTGAAAATTTGTCACAAATAAACTGTAAATATGCACAAAAAAAGTATTTTCAATCATGTTAATACTGTGGTGCCTTGGTAGCAGACAGTATGATTAACTATGTTTGGTTCTGATTTATTTTGTACAGTCTGTTGAACTTGTGCTCGATGAAAAACCAGGATCACCTGCTGAAACTAACGGTCTCCACTCTGGACTATAGCAGAGACGGACTTGCTCGAGTCATTCTGTCCAAGATCCTCACGGCAGCCACTGACGTAAGATCATGCTCATTACGGCATTTCTGTGTTTTGAGCTGGGTTATTTTACTTTACTAAAACTAAAACCATAAAAAAACATTTTAGTTATGGGAATTAAAATAAACGTTACAAATAATAAAATTAAAAAATAGCTTAACGTTACTGTAGTATGAAGCAGAGTATGAAGCTTCTCCTGAAGTCCACGATCATCTCCACTGTCTTGAGCGTGTTGATCTCCAGGTTGTTAAGACTGCACCAGACAGCCAGCTGTTCAACCTCCAGTCTGTAAGCAGACTCGTCACCGTCCTGGATGAGGCCGATCAGTGTGGTGTCATCTGCAAACTTCAGGAGCTTGACAGAGGGGTCTTTAGAGGTGCAGTCGTTGGTGTACAGGGAGAAGAGCAGTGGGGAGTGGACACAGCCCTGAGGGGCGCCGGTGCTGATGGTGCGGGTGCTGGATGAGAATTTTCCCAGCCTCGCTAGCTGCTGCCTGTCTGTCAGGAAGCTGGTGATCCACTGACAGACAGAGGTGGGCACGGAGAGCTGAGTTAATTTGGGCTGGAGGAGTGATGGGATGATGGTGTTAAAAGCAGAGCTGAAGTCCACAAACAGGATCCTCACATAAGTCCCTGGTCTGTCCAGATGCTGGAAAACATAATGCAGTCCCATATTGACTGCATTATTCACAGAATAATTTGCTCGATAAGCAAACTGCAGGGGGTCCAGTAAGGGTCCAGTGATGTCCTTCAGATAAGCCAAAACCAGTCTTTCAAATGATTTCATGGCCACAGACATTAGTGCCACAGGTCTGTAGTCATTAAGACCAGTAATTTAGGGTCTCTTTGGGCCAGCGGGTCAGCGCAGGTTTTCAAACAGGCTGGTGAAACGCTGTCTGGGCCTGGTGCCTTTCTTCTCTTGTTTTTTCTGAAGACCTGGCGCACATCATCTTCACTGAACTGAATTGTAGGTGTGGGGGAGAGGGGGGTTGTTGGAGGTGTTAATGATGATTTTTCAAACCTGCAATAACACTCGTTCAGATCGTCTGCCAGTTGTTGATTCACCACAGTGCTGGGGGATGGTATCTTGTAGTTGGTGATGACTTTCAGACTTTTCCACACTGAAGCCGTGTCATTAGAAGAGAACTGATTCCGAAGTTTATCGAAATAATTCCTCTTTGCCACTCTGTCCCCATTTCTGCGAGCATCTTCTTTGGCCTGACGGAGCTGGCTGAGTTTTGCAGTGAATTAGATAGATTTGAGCGTGTTGAAATTGTTATAACGTTACTCTCTGCAGCTGCTGTGAGGCACTTGTTGCACACTGCAGTAAGCTAGATCGATTTTAGAATATCATATTAAATGCTGGATGCCTTGTGTTGATAAATGGCATGCAATTAGTCAAGTCAAGTCATCTTCATTTATATAGCGCTTTTCACAATATATATTGTTTTAAAGCAGCTTCACAGTGACAATAGGAAAATTCTTATCGAGCTAAAGTTGGTTTTTGATTGAAATACCTTTAATGTATTCTTGTCATTCATTTACATGTTTAGTCTATTGGTTTGCGTGTTTGAGTGTGTATGTGTGCAGAAGCTTGGTCTTTTTTAAAAAAGTGATATTTGCCAAATTACTTTACTGGTCTGCATAATACTGGAAAAATTATTATTTTTAAGATGGAAGAATGCGATTTTACAGATGCTAGAAACATGGCTTTCAAATTAAAGATTGGTATCAAAGAGCACACCCAGGTTCCTAACTGACGACGAAGACTTAACAGCAGTCATCAAGTGTTAAGGCTGATTTATACTTCTGCGTCAAGTGTACGCCGTAGCTACGGCGTAGGCTGTTTGTACCACGCGTAGCCTACGACATAGCCTGACGTGCACCTCGCGCTGTGATTGGTCTGCTAGAACCTTTCCCACGGGTCAAAAAACTGGCACGGAGAGCGAGCGACTTCCATAGGAATGAAATACGATCTGTTTCAGGGGACACATGCAGTCAAACTGCAACAAAAGTTGTTACCTATTTGCCACTTCTCTGCTGTTTCTATTTGTAAGCTTCTCTGACAATGTACATGACAAGCTGCTTCTTCTTTGGCTTTTGCCTTGATACTCAACATGACCGCGGACACTGCCTACTAGTGGTCTGCATGCACATCGACGCAGACAACGACGCAGAAGTATAAATGAAAACAGACGCATAGCCTACAGCGCAGAGGCTCCGGCGTAGGTCCGACACAGAAGTATAAATCAGCCTTTAGACAGTATTCTAGGTTATTACATGAGGAAGTTTTTGGTCCAAAAATTAGAATCCCTGTTTTTTTTCTGAATTTAGTAGTAAGAAATTACTGGTCATCCAATTTTTTATGTCAGCTATGCATTCCGTTAATTTTGTGAATTGGTAAGTTTTGTCAGGGCGCGAAGAAATATAGAGCTGAGTATCATCAGCATAACAGTGAAAACTAATGCCATGCTTCCTAATGATATCTCCCAAGGGTAGCATGTACAGAGTGAAAAGTAATGGTCCTAGTACTGAGCCTTGCGGTACTCCATATTGAACTTGTGATCGATATTACATCTCTTTGTTTACTACTATAAAATATTAACGGTCAGATAAGTAAGATTTGAATCATGCCACTGCAATTCCACTAATGCCAACATAATTTTCAAGTCTATTCAAAAGAATATTGTGGTCGATAGTGTCAAAAGCAGCACTGAGCAGCACAGTTGCTCAAAGATGACTCTAAGAGTAACAATTGCATATACACACAGTGGTGGATTAGTGTTTTTAAGACACTTGTCCATCACTGTATGGGGGTTTCTGGCTACAGAAGATCCCCCATGACTGCTTTGCACTTTACCTTTACTATACCAAGACCAGAACAAAAGAATTTTGGGGGGAGAGGAGTGGGTTTTCACAACACCACCCAAAAAGAGGACAGAATTCCCCTTAGTTTTCAATCTTTTTCATAATACCAGTGACTGCTGTGAAATTGAGACAAACATGAAAAGAAAAACACTTTCAGTGACTTGTGTCAGGGGGAAAGGAAGGAGGGTATGTTTGTGTATGGTGTGGGGGGTAGGAGGATGTGAAGACCTGTGTCCTCACACGTCTTCACATCCTGAAGACATGTGAGGACACAGAGACTGCTGTCTCTGTGAGATCTTCTCTCCAGATGAGCTTTATTGCTTTATTGCAGGGTGCTTGTTCTCAGTTTTTGTCTTAGTGAATTTAGATCTCTGCGTTTTAGAGTGATTCTCGCTTTATTTCCTTTCACTATGTAGTGCAACTTGCCTTTTAAATAAAACGGAATAATATGCATGTGATATGTTGTTATATGTTGTGTTTTTATATCTTACACCTTTAACCCTATGACTATTCAGGTTTGGTAAGGATAGTCAAATCTAGCCTAAACCATAAAGTACTCACCCACCAGCAGGTTGAACTTCAGGAATAATGTAGAAGACTTTCTTGTGGTTGTTCTTTTTGAGGCTCAGTTTGTAGTTATAAGTAAAGTCTCACAGGAGGCAATCATAACAATAAAAACACTTCCTTTATTGATTACAATACAAAGCAGTTAATGCAAAAATTCAAACTTAAAATCCGCCAAGATTTTAAGTTACCCTCGGTAGTGTATCAGGTGTCATTCAGGCAGCATCTGCGTCTTTTTGTCCTTCTTTTTGGGGAATTCCAATTCCGTTCCATTGATCCAATCTTACTGTTGTAGGAATATCAATTTCTGTGACTCATGTCCTTTCGCCGCCTAAAAAATATTTGTCATTTTTAGTGCACTCTTCCTCTTCTTCACTGTAGTCCTTGTCACTTTCATCTCCTCTTGTGGTTTTAAAACGTTCTCTTCACCCCTGTGCTCAGATCTTGTGGTTAGTTGCAAACATTGTTCATGAATTATTTTTTTTCACACCTTTTGCTCACTTCATCCTGTTCTGCATCAAACACCTGTATATGCCATTAACTTGATTATGATGTTACTTTTTTAACTTTTATTTAGTGTGTAGTGTTGCTGTTTGAGCATAAACAACATCTGCAAAGTTACGACACTCAAAGTTCAATGCAAAGGGCATTAAACTTTGAGTGTTGTTGCCATGCTGTTATTTTACGCAGAGACTGCTTCACAAACGAGGGTCAATTCAACGCTAGATTTGCACAAAAAATTAACCATGAGTTGAATCAACTCCACAACTCCATTCAGAAACGTCCAGTTTCATTCTAAAAGTTGTAACTTCTTCCCGAGTCTCTCCATCAGTGTCCAACTCCGGTTTGAACAATGTAAGGCTGAACACTGTTACTGACAATCCTCATTTTGGCTGTGTGAGATTCTCCAGCTTTGTTGTTGTTGAGCAACCGAAGCATGAGCTGTTAAAGCTCCGCTCTCTTCTGGAAAGGGGGGCCAGGAGCAGCAGCTCATTTGCATTTAAAGGGACACAAAAACGGCGTGTTTTTGCTCAAAGCCAAATGGGGGCAAATTTGACAAGCTATAATAAATGATCTGTGGGGTATTTTGAGCTGAAACTTCAAAGACACATTCTGGGGACACCAGAGACTTATATCACATCTTGTAAAAAGGGCATTATAAGTCCCTTTTAAAAGCAAGCAAATAGCTTTTTTGAAACCAACAAATACAACAATGTAAATGTGTTTTACTGATTCTGTAGTAATCTGCATACATTCATGCTCTTTAATTAAACACAAGATTTGTTATATGTCAGATAACTGTTGTATCCATCTTATATGATTCTTGTAAAAACCTTTTCAAGTGGATTCTGTCTGTATATTTGAATTCAGATTGATGTGAATGAATGATTGAGTGATTCTACCTGTATGTCCTGCTACAGAACTGCCGTCTGTATGCCACCAAACACCTGCGCGTGCTGCTGCGCGCTAATGTTGAGTTCTTCAGTAACTGGGGGATGGAGTTGCTAGTCACCCAGCTGCATGACCACAACAAAACAGTCTCCATGGAGGCGCTGGACATCCTGGACGAAGCTTGTGAAGACAAGGTAATTAGCATCACAGCTACAGGAGGTTGATTTAATGCAGATCATTTTTTCAGATAGTTTCAGAAATGAATGTGAAAATGTCTAAATATTTAGGTAATGATCTGTTAAGCATTTAATAATGTAATACTGTATTTTGACGTTATTAAGTGTTACCCAGGACGCTGATTGGTTTGTATTAGTTAAATGTGTTTCTTACAGCAACTCTGATGCTTTTTATTTCTGATGTGTTGTGCTCACTCCAGGCCAACCTGCACGCTCTGATCCACATGAAACCTGCTCTGTCTCATCTGGGAGAGAAAGGCCTTCTGCTGCTGTTAAGGTATAACAGTCTTGGTTTTTAGTTACTGTATGCTTACTACATAAATGCACTGTTTAAAAAGAAATTTAGTTATATATATATATATATATATATATATATATATATATGTATATGTTACTGTGATATAGAATTATCATTTTGGTCATAACACAGTTAAATAGATTATTGAAATTAATTTTTAGTTATAATTTAATAATTTAATCTCAAATTTCTCTTTTGCTTAGAGTTTGACATTTGATAAAAATATAAATTGCTTTATATATTCGTATTTCCTTTCGCATTTTAATGCAACTTACCTTTTAACTCAAATATGCATGTAATATGCAAAGATGTTTTATTGGTGCTGCAATAATTTACATTTTATTAATGTTTTTAATATTTATTATGCAAAAAATGCAAATAGTTTTTAATAAAAGTTCATGAGATGTTTTTTTTATTTTAAAAAAAAACAGCTTTCTTCATCATTTACTGATAAATACTGAATATCCAGTTATGCCATTTATTTATATAATTTTTATTTAATGATGTTTAGTCAGGTTATTTAAAAGTCATATATAAAGATAATATTTGAATCTGTTAACTGTGTAAAATTAAATATTTAAATAAGTTCATAAATTGTTTGGTAGGAAATAAATGTAATATGTTAAATATCTCTCTGATCTCCTCTGTAGATTCCTGTCCATCCCAAAGGGCTTCTCTTACCTTAACGAAAGAGGCTATGTCAGCAAACAGCTAGAAAAATGGCAGAAGGTGAAAGCATCAGAACAGTAACTCTGTCTCAGTCAGTTTCACGCCTGTGTCTGTTTGTTCCTCTTGAAAGCAGAAGTGTTAAACCATGTGTGTTTTTGCAGGAGTATAATCTGAAGTATGTGGACATGATTGAAGAGCAATTGAATGAAGCTCTCACAACATACCGCAAACCTGTCGACGGAGACAACTACGTCCGGCGCAGCAACCAAAGGTCTAAGCACTGCTTATCTTGTAAATGTCTTGTAAATGAAGAAGTCAGTTCTTGATATATTAGCAAATTCCCACTACTATTGCACATACTTAAGGTTAGCGAGAAACCCCACCCACATCCGGTGATGAACTGTCCTATTAGCATAGACACAACCTTGAATGAGAAGCACAGAGTCTGCTGTTTCTGTATCCTCGCTGTAGCAGCTGGAGTTTTACGATGTCTGAGCCACAGAGGCATTACAAATGTTGTGTTTTGGGATGTACCAACATAAGAGTCTCCACAGACTCCCGCCGTCTGAGTTACTAAGGACATCATGGCTAAATTTCATTTTTGAAGGACATGCACATGAACACCCTTTCTGGCATTTTTGGTGTGTGAGATTGTCCTGTTATGTTGTTAGTTCATGTTAACTAATATTAACAAATGGAACCTTATTGTAAAGTGTTACCATAAAAGCTCATTCAAAATATTAGTAAATACTATAATAGTACATAAATAATACTAAAATTTTCTTCTTTTTTTTTTAACTGCAGTATATATCTCTCGCTCTCATGTTGTAGGTTACAGAGGCCAAATGTCTTTCTCCCTGTGCATTTATATGGGCAGTTGGTCCATGATAAAACCGGCTGCCTGCTGCTGGAAGCTCAGGTACCTAATTGTGCACATGCTGCTTGCTGTCACTCTATAGCTTTGTGTGTTTTTGTGGATTTATTTGTTAATCTATGTATTTGTTAGGGTGTTATCCCGGATCTTAGCTACACAGTTCGATCTCCAGTGTTGGATAAATGGGAAGGTGTTAAACAGCTGAAGGCTGCGCTATGGGCTCTGGTCAGTGATGGTTTTTACTTACTGTATGTGTTGAGTAGCTAAGGATGTCCTTAAATGTCTCTAGTTTCTTTGAATGTGGTGTTTATGGTTTTAACGTTTTAACATTTAAATGTTCCAGGGCAACATTGGCAGCTCAAACTGGGGTTTGAATCTCCTGCAGGAGGAGAATGTGATTCCAGATATTATTGCTCTGGCTCAGCACTGTGAGGTTCTGTCCATACGTGGGTAAGACTTCCTTATATAGGAACATACTCGGCTATTTGCAACTTAATGCCCATAGACAGCATCTGTCGGAAACCAAGAGGCCAATGCCAATATATATTCATTCTCCACAATATAAGGCCCATTTACACCAAGGACAATAACTGTAACAAAAACGATAAAGATATAGTTTTAATAATTGTTCTAATTCTGTGAAAATAGGGAAGTCCACACCGCAACTATAACGACACAAAGAAACGATATTGTTGATAACTTTCACAACAATTTTTTTTCCTGCTGATGAATGATTAATAGATTGGCAGCCAATCATAATCCACCTGACTTTAAAGAGCTTAAGCACTTAAAACGGCAGACAACTGCAGCGTGTACTTAAAATAAACAGAATGGTATTGTGCATTGGTGTGGATGCTAATGTAGTTATCGTTATAGTTATCTTTATAGTTATCTTCCTTGGTTTGAATGGGCCTTTAGACCCGATCTTTTAATGTCATGACCAGCAAAAAAGAAAGCCTGGTAGTTTGACGTAACTACTGTAAAGCAATGTTTGCATGCAGTTTGGGGTCAGAAAGGTTTGATTCTTTTATTTGTCAGAGATGCATTACATTGAATAAAAGTAACAGTTAACAAAATATCTAAAATATAATAAAATGGAAAACAGTTATTTTAATTTGTAACATTTCACAGTATTACTGTTATTACTGTTTTTTTTTTTTTATCAAATAAATGCAGTCTTAGGGAGCTGAAGAAGCTTTTCAAAAAAATGTGAAAATCTTGCAAACCAAACTGAACGGTAGTGTAGAACATATTTTCATATTTTACAAATGTGAACATTTCTTTTCTTGACACTCTCAATGTCTGTTTTTCCAAAGTGTTTCAAAGCATTGTGGCTCTGGACAATATACGATTAACTAAAATAGTAATAGTGTAAAATACAGTTAACTCTTTCCCTGCCATTGACAGAATTTTCAGGCTTTCCATGTTTTCAGTGTTATATGGTAGAGGGCGCTTTTACACAACTTTTGAAAGAGTACAAAATCTCCAGATCAAAACACAGGCAAAAAAGGAGCGGAAAGGAGTGATAAAAGCATTGCTTATGCTCATTGTAGTCTTTAAAAAAAAAAAAAAAAAAAACCTTTCTCAGCTTTTTTTGTTCAAAATGTGTAGATATTCATACAACAAAATATTCTGCGGTTCATGAAAGGTTTGTGAAAATGATCAAAATTGCTGGTGGTAGCTGGCAACTTTATTAAAAAAAAAAAAAAAACTGGCAGGGAAAGAGTTAAAATAAGCTTGCAGCATATGTTCAGTAAGTAACGAACAGCTCTGTCTGTGCAGTACGTGTGTGTATGTGCTGGGCGTGATCAGCCGCACACGGCAGGGCAGCGATGTGCTGAAGGCTTTGGGATGGGACTCTGTACGGCACAGCCGCAGGCAGCAGTGGCCTGTTGTCCCTGAAGAAGTGGACGCTCCGCTGACCAGCGAACTGTCATCTGTGCCCAGCACGCTCAGTCTCAACTCTGAGTCCACCAGCTCACGCCACAACAGCGAGAGCGAAAGTCAACCCAGTGAGTCAATGCGCACGGTTCACATGTCAACCTGAAATCCCTCATGTTGTTCCAAACCTGTTAGAGTTTCTTTCTTCTGCTGAACACAAAAGAAGATATTTTGAAGAATATGGGTAACCAAACAGCTGATGGACCCCACTGACTTCCATTCTTCAAAATATCTTTATTTGTGTATAGCAGAACAAATATAGTATAATATAGTTATTGTTCTTGGTGTGAAGGGGCTTAATCAGTTTTTTGGTTTAAATTTCTAAACATCATTAAACTAGATAGATTTACTCTATTTCAAGATAAATGAAAGAAATGAAAACTTTTTTTAATCCTTCTTTAGTTTATCTTATTTATTTAATATAATTATTTAATATCAATTTATTTAGTAAATTGAGATTGTTTAAAGGATGTTTAGAAAAATATTTTGTTTTTTCCACTTCATTTTTGGTGGAAATCAAGACAAAGCACTAATTTAGGGGGGGGGAAATGCTCTTTTTTTTTTTTTTTTTTTTTTTTTTTTTTTTTGTTTACTTTTGTGCATGATTAAATTGTATATCTTGTTTCAATCACTAACATGTCAAGATTATGGAATTAAATTGGGTTATGTAAATAGTATTTACAAATACAATAATACATTTTAGTATTATTTATATACTATTATAGTATTTATTAATATTTTGAATTAGCTTTTATTTTTTAAATTTTCAGTTTTAATTTTAATTTTAGTGTAACTAATAAAAATTATTTATTTAGCTTTAATTTGTATTTATTTCAATTTTAGTTATTTTAGAACTTCCACTTAATCTTATTTCAGTTAGGTGCCAAGGCAGCATTTCTAATTTTCATTTAAGATTAAGTTTTTGATCTAATATTTGAGCTTTATTTCAATTAATGAAAACTATTATTAATACTGTAGTTTTGGTTTTAGTTAACAGTAACAGATTGTAGTATCCACACATGCACAACAAACATAGTATGCATAAATAATCATTGCAATCTGTTTTGAATGTTGCTCTCAGGTTTGTATTTCATGGATGACGACCGCGAGGGTTTGGACATGTACGAGGACTCTTCTCTCTCAATACACACAAAAACCTCAAAGGACAGAAGCCCTTTCACCATCCTCACCCCCTCGCATCTCAGAAACCGGTTTCTCAACTCCTTGTCTCTTCCCAGTAAGAAGGGGCGAAGCCCTACTGACACTAAAGGCACAATCAATGCTGGAAAATCGCCTGAGGAGCTCCAGCTCATGAGGCGTAACCGGACCATAACCGAACCCTCAAACTTTTCTCCAGGCCACTCGGGGCAGAGCGAGGTCTTTTATAACGGCAGTCGCATGCCCCGCAGCCCGACAGTTAGCCTTGAGACCTCATTTGTGGGCATAAAAGCACTAGCAGAGCCATATGCCACTGAGGGGAGCTCAGATTCGGAGAGCAGAGGTCACCATAAACGAGAGCGGAGCAGCAGGGAGCGGTTGACATGTGACGGTGCCTCTGTTCTTCCGGGAGGCGGCACGTTTAAGAGCCGCAGTCAGAGCTTCAACACGGACACTACAACCAGTGGCATAAGCTCCATGAGCTCCTCCCCTTCCCGAGAGCCCCCCTCTGCTGTGGCCATGGATACAGACTGCGCCAGCCTCAACACGGTGGTCAGCACCAAAACTGTGAAAATGCAACACTCGCTCAGTCCTCAGTCCAATCATAACCACATCCTGTTGTCCAAGTCCAATTCCACCTCGTTGGTTCCTCCCGGGTCGGCGCACACTTTGCCGCGCAGGGCGCAGTCACTGAAATCTCCCTCTGTGGCCACCATCAAGAGCCTGGTGGACTGCAGCTACATCTACACAAGCCCCCGTGACGCGCTAGGATACGCCACGCTCAAACGCCTGCAGCAGCAAAGGATCCACCCGTCTCTGTCACACAGCGAAGCGTTGGCATCACCAGCTAAAGATGTACTGTTTACAGACACAATAACCATGAAAACGCGGAGCCTCGACTCGCGGCTCACCCCACGCAGGTACTCAGTCATTAATATTTTTTCAGCTTTCACTACTACTTAATCAAAGTTGTTCTAAGAAGAAGGTTTTAGGACTTTGATGAAAGGAATACTGTGTGTGTGTATGTGTGTATGTACAGTGGGTACGGAAAGTTTTCAGACCCCCTTAAATTTTTCACTCTGTTATATTGCAGCCATTTGCTAAAATCATTTAAGTTCATTTTTTTTCCTCATTAATGTACACACAGCACTCCATATTGACAGAAAAACACAGAATTCACACTTCTGCAGATTTATTAAAAAAGAAAAACTGAAATATCACATGGTCCTAAGTATTCAGACCCTTTGCTCAATATTTAGTAGAAGCACCCTTTTGATCTAATACAGCCATGAGTCTTTTTGGGAAAGATGCAACAAGTTTTTCACACCTGGATTTGGGGATCCTTTGCCATTCCTCCTTGCAGATCCTCTCCAGTTCTGTCTGGTTGGATGGTAAACGTTGGTGGACAGCCATTTTTAGGTCTCAACAGAGATGCTCGATTGGGTTTAAGTCAGGGCTCTGGCTGGGCCATTCAAGAACAGTCACGGAGTTGTTGTGAAGCCACTCCTTCGTTATTTTAGCTGTGTGCTTAGGGTCATTGTCTTGTTGGAAGGTAAACCTTCGGCCCAGTCTGAGGTCCTGAGCACTCTGGAGAAGGTTTTCGTCCAGGATATCCCTGTACTTGGCCGCATTCATCTTT